>VDFB02000363.1:137065958-137204783 GCA_007258455.2 Sequoia sempervirens | reverse complement strand
AAGATAGAATTAGGGTATAAGGGTAGAGGGGAGAGAGATAGAATTAGGGTAGAGAGAATAGACAAAGAGAGAGAAGATAAATCTATAAAAAAACCAACTTTCTCATTACGCAAGCACATTTTGAAGAAGAGATATGACCATTTTTAGCGAAAAATAATGCACTCACATTATAACGCGAGCAAACTTTGGCTTGCTCAAAAAATGGTAAAAAAGCTGAATTTACCTATGATCTCAGCCCACATTCTGCATATTCTCTTGGTTCTATGTGTGCTCCAACAAAAAGTATATTTTTGATGATGTTGTGAAGTGTGCATGCATGTGTTTCACATTCCACCACCATTGCATGAAATAGTAGAGTTTTCATTTTGAAAGGAATATAATATCAATTCAAGTTTGAATTCCAGTGAAAACTGATATACAATTGAAGTTTGGAGGGGAAGAAGATTTTGAAAAAGTCAAATTGTTGAGGAATTTGAAGAAAGAAGAAGAAACTTAGGCTACATAATTGGGTAGAACTCCTCCATTTGAAACTCTTGTTTTTTAGGTATGTGAATTATTTACACATTTTCTTTCATTCTATTATTGTTTGCTTTCATTTTTGTTGTTTTTCATATTCCATGTTGATAAATGTGTGTTTGTAATTACAATCTTAGGTTGTCAATGGACATTTTAAATTACACAATTCTATAGATTTTCCAATTACATTTTTAAACCACATCTATACAAACTAGCTGATTGCCTTGTCTATGCTACTAAATTTTCCATACAAGTCTCTAAAAATTTGGAATATAATCCTCCCACATTGATAGAACCGATTTAAATTATTTTGGTTTTCATCTCTATTTCTAGATTACCTCATTAGTAAAGCTACCTTGTCACCTATGTTGTCATATATTTTAAATGTTTCCTTGATTAGTCTACCTACAAGGGATTCTAACCCTTCTATCCACTATTTCAAGACTCTTTATCCAAGGATAAGTTAGAAAAATGGGGAAAGGTATAGCCTATCTTGCAGAGCATCTACCAAAAACAACAAACCATTGAGGGTAATTTGATGCAGTGTTATAGGAATAAAACAACTTAACTTAATCTCACTTCAATCAACTTATCAAAACTGAACCAAATCTCAACTTGTCCATTCAATTAGGACTCCTTTACCTTCATAAAACTCATGGATAGAAGACATAAAATTGAGTTCTAAGCACAAAATACCTTAAAAACTTCTCAAAAACTTTAAAAAACATCAATTTAATTGGTTCAACCCAATTCCCAACTTTGACATATCCAATATGAAAACTTCTCAAAATAGACTCTCCTAATCAGCAAACTAGGCCCTTTTAGGCCCTATCAATAAGAAAATTCTCAATTCCAAGCCTATTTCCACTTATTAATGCTTCAAACATGCACAAATATCTTTTTGGAACATGAAGGAATCATTCTCAAAACTTACTTCATGATAATTCATCAAACATGTATCCTAAACCACCATTTTTGACTGAAAATTAGGCCTATTACATCACTGATATGGCAAGACAAACATTAAATGGACTTCATAAACTTGAAAAATCATCAAAAATAATATTGATATGGATTAAAAATACCCCTAAACACCTTTTAAAAATAATATCTTCAAGAAGGAATCAAAAACCATAAACAAATTCTTTAATTCTCACTATACATTGTGCTTTTTCCTATTTTTTCACCAAAATATGGCCTAGGGCATCATGATTTTAAAAGATAACTATCACCAATCAGTCTAAAACTTTGAGAAATTAGAGAGTACATAAAAATAGACCTTCTTACTAAATTTCCAGTGATTCCATTGGTTAGAATAATAGAAATGAAATTTTCTTTTAATTTTGTTTACCCTAGCAAGGGTTTTGAACCATCTTCAGTAAACAAGCCATAACTTACTCAAATTAGTATTAAATTTAGTGATACAAAAAGGATAATGTTTTAGACTCATATATTAATCATTCCATATTACTATCCCACAAAAATATGGCTGTACAAGGTTGTACAATGCTTCACAATGTTGTTTTACCAACAAAAACATAGAAAATTGAATATAAAATAGGGTCTCTTTATTGTTTTCTCCATTATTCACATCCCCTCTACCTATTTCTTGAGGTTATCCATCAATTTAAATGTTTTATTGACCATATCAAATGACCCAAACCAAAATTTCACCTACTTGACACCTAAACTTCCAAATTTTTCCATTTGTCATTTTTTGCATTTTTACCTTGACAACAATTTTGTAAGATTTTGCTTTTTTCCCACTTTTGAATCCCTCAATGCCTAAGAACCAAAAAATTAAGTAATTACATGATGAAAAGGTCCACCAAGACCTTGTTATAAGAAAAAAACACCTAGAACCTATTTTGGACCTCTTTTTACAACATTTTACAATTTTTGCATATTGGATAAAACAACCTATGTAAATGTTCATCTAATGACTCAAACACCATGAATTAATATTCATCTCATTACCATGCTATAGGTAAAATTATCCACTATTCAAAAGAAATCAACAAAGAAGAAACTAACAGACGAAGACCTCCAAACCTTCAAAGAAAAGGAGAGAGAATGGTTGAGGGCATATCATGAAAAGAAGAAATTGGAAACAATTGACGAAAACAAGCCAATTGAAGAGGATCCTCAACTATAAAAAAGAGAACAAATATTGGTAGCACAAAGGGCATGAATGCAAAATCATCGTTGTAGGATAGATTCAAATACTATAGTTGGAGACACAGTCTCTAAAAAAAGTGAATGCAAAGAGGTAACACCATTAAGCACAAGTGAATATGGAGGGACACCATGTACCACAAGTGAATATGGAGGGACACCATCTACTGCAAGTGAATATGGTTGGACACCATCCACTACATCTAAAGTTGAGAGTACATCATCACTCGTATTTGATGAAGAAGGTATGCCATCATCCCCACGTGAACCTCAAGGTATGTCTTCTACTCCACCCTTAATCAAAGGTACGTAATCTGGCCCACCTCAATTAAATATTGATGAAATTGCTAATGTTGAGATGTATGTTCCTAAAAGAACACCACCTATAATTTTGTGTAGAAAGACAAAGTATTTGATTAATATTGATGAGGATATTTTTTAGCACATGGAAGGTAAGATTCCATAATGCACTTGTAGAAGATATGCTTATAAGATTTGGAAAATCTTCTTTGAATGGCTAAATTAGACCACAAGATATCAACTATTTGTTGAAATGATGTAGGGTTTAAAGTATAGAAACATCATGAAGACTCTTGGGTTGAGAACATCAAATGCATCAAGTGAAAAAACTATTGTGAAGAATCTAATGGATGCTTATGAGAGTGTGGGTTAACACCTCACACTTAAAGGAGAGTAATGCCACCTGATGTGTAATTACAACAAATTTGGTAAGCTACCAAACAAAGAGAGCTCATCTCATTAAAAATGTCAGTGAACAAATGGGAATTAGTAAAAAAACTTTATCAAAATCCATTCAAAGGCAACAAAGAATTGAGGGCATTGATTCAAATGAATTATGGGCATTCTCAGGGAGACTGCCACAAAAAGATAAAAGGTTTTTGAAGCATTGAGAACACTAATTGAAGAGTATTGGAAGAATAACACAAGGCCATCTCTTAATCAAAGGGATGTTGTAAGAAGGAGGATCGGTAGTCAGAACTATGAGCCACATCCAAAGTATTTTTTGGATATGACTCAAACCCAATTTTTTCATGAATTTCAAAATGATTATCCTCAAATTAGTATTTCTCAAAGATTTTTTGAAATGATTAAACCTTTTTATGTCAATATAACTCACACATGCACTACTTGTTGTTGTAGACTACATATTGAATTTTCTAACCATTATGATGTTTATCATTCTATATGTTTAGATTTGCATACTAACGACATTTTGTAGGAATGTGGCATAGAAGCCCACCAGAATATTCAAGAGAGTTCTTATCAAAAAAATTATGTGAAATAGAGGATGGCCAAATATTCTATAGGAAAACATGCTTGGATGGTTCATGTAAGCGTTGCAGTGGCTTGCAACGAATGCCAATATGTCAACATATGGAAAGAACAGATGAGGTGGGACAAAAACTAGTAGAGTTTGGGAAGTATAAAATATTGGCATATGTTACAAAAGATGGGTCTCAAGCAAAAAGGTGTGATTTGGTTATTCAGAAGATTCCAGTGTATTAGTTTATGTCCATGTTTTGTGACAATATAGTGTATGAGTATGCAAGGCATACCCATAGAGCTTGATGGTTAGACACATAATTCAAGCTATGCAAGGACACCTTTCTAGTTGGAAGCATAGTATAAATGGTTGACTTTGAAGAGAACTACACTGTATAGCCATAGTGTGAGGTGTAGTCACAATATTAAAACTCCACACAAGTTTCAATATTTGTGCACATAGCATTCATTCATGCAGATGATAGTATAGAGGACCAAAGGAAGGTATTGAGGGAGTAAAACTTTTATATTATTAGTGATTGCAAAAATTCTCCAGAGTTCGTACAAGGTTGCTTCCAGATGTTCTATAGTGATTTGGCTCAGAGGGGCATAGCATATGGTTGCCATATGATATGGTTGGATAACTATACAACACAGTTCAAGAACGCGCACATGTTCTACTGGTTGTGTAGGATGCATCTCACCATAGGTGTTCAACATATGTGGAAAGTTTCTAAGGTTGAGCATGGAAAGTGGGAGCATGATGGTGTAGGAGAATGTGTGAAAAGAGCATTAGTAGAAGAAGAGTTAAAGTATAAAGATAGTGCAAAGTTGACAGATGCAAGATCAATCGTTGAGTGGTGTGATGCTTCGATGTGTCTAGGTAATGAAGGTACGTCTTCAGTTCATAGATTTTTTTGGTTGATGGATGTTACTAGCATTGCACCATATGAGGATTGTTGTACACTAACAGGATCAAGTGAGCCACACTCTTTCCTTAGCTCAAATGCAGGTTCATGGAGTATCAATACATGGAAGATGGTATGCTTTTGTTCTTCATGTACAATGCAAACCTAGAATGATTGTGAGTTAGGGGAGTGGGTTGGAAAATGGTTGACAAGTTATCTTAGCCCACTTCACACATATCACCCTCTGACGACATTGGAACACTTCACACATATCTCCCTCTGACGACATTGGAACTAAAATGGATGGAATCATTGGTCGAATTTGACCACGTATCAGGTTAAACTAGGTAATATATCTACTTGCTTAGTATTTGAAATTCCATATTGTTATCTTACTTTGTACTGTATTTGTAATATTAACTAATTTCAAGATATTTTTTGCACATATCAATACAGGGCATATTTATGTAGTTATTGCAGATGAAGACAATGAAGAGGGAACAAAATATTACTTGTGTCATGTTGACGCCAAAAATAAATTGGAGGGCCTAGCTATATATGGAGAAAACATCGAATACCCTACAGGCTCAGTTGTTGTTACTAGAATGTGGCTTAGAAGGTACCCACATATGAGTGTTAAACATTGGTTGTTTCTGGACTTTGACATGCACAATAAGATTCTTCATTACTCGAACCTTGTTGTGGCATCTATTGTTCATTTGACCAAATATGGGGGTAGAACTTTGAACAAGACCTTGTGGAAGGTCTGTGAGTCTGACCATGAGGAAATACTTGACACAATAAAAAGTAGAGCAAACCCAGATGGTTCATTGGATTAATTTGTAAGTATATGCACATTGGTTCTTATTAATTTTATACGTGTATGCACATTGATTTTTTTGATGCCAATGCTATCATCTTCTTTTACTTTTCCTATTTGCAAGTAACCTGCTAAAAATTGATTGGTGTCCCCTTGTAGAAAATGCAATTTTATGAGCCATCCAAGAGAATCTCAGCCAGAAAAGCAATGCAACATCCTTTTTTTAACGATCTTGACAAATCTCAATTATGATTTTAAGTCATTACAAAAGTGTGTGCGAAGCTTGGTGAGGGAATTTCAAGTTATTCATTTGAAGTTAACCTTATCATGAGCACCTACGATGTAGACATTATAAGAGCATCTCGAATTTCAAGTTATTCTATTCATGAGAGGTGTTGTGTGCAATAGGTATCTTGGAACTCCTAGTGAAGATTTATGACCGGGAGTGACTAAGTTGAGAGACTGGAATGCCTATCTTTAAGTTCCTTTCATCTATTTTCATTTCATTTCCTTTTCGAATTTCCTTTATTTTTCTTCTTTTACTTTGCCTATCTATAAGTAACCTGCTAAAGATTGATTGGTGTCCCCTTACAGAAAATGCAAATTTATGAGCCATCCAAGAGAATCTCAGCAAGAAAAGAAATGCAACATCCTTATTTTGATGATCTTGACAAATCTCAATTATTTTTTAAAGACATTAAAAAAAAATTTGTGAAGCTTGGTGAGGGAATTTCAAGTTATTCATTTGAAGTTAACCTTATCATGAGCACACATGATGTAGACATTATAAGAGCATCTTGAATTTCAATATATTCTATTCCTGAGAGGTGTTGTGTTCAATAGGTATCTTGGAACTCCTAGTGAAGATATAGGACTAAGAGTGACTAAGTTGAGAGACTATCATGCCTATTTGTAAGTTTCATCCATATATTTTCATGTCATTTCCATTTTGGATGCTCTTTCTTTTTCTTCTTTTACTTTGTGTATCTATAAGTAAACTACTAAAAATTGATTGGTCTCTCCTTGCAGAAAATGCTGATTTATGAGCCATCGAAGAGAATCTCAGTCAAAAAAGAAATGCAACATCCTTATTTTGATGATCTTGAAAAATCTCAATTATAATTTGAAGCCATTATAAAAGAGCATGTGATGCTTTGTGAGGGAATATCAAGTTACTCATTTGAAATTAACCTCATAATGAGCACCTATGATGTAGACATTATAAGATAATCTCAAATGTATGAGTGACATTGTAAAAGATGCATGAGAACAAAGTTCCTAATGCATTGTAATGAGATTTAATTGTAATGATATTTACTAAAATAATGAAATTTGGTGCAGGGGCACCAAGGTTATTGAGCAAATTTGGTTCATGGAAGTCTTAAGTTAGTTTTGTGTTTTGAGTTTTTTCAATTGAATAAGGTCATATTAGACCAATTTATAATGTAATATGTCATGTTAGTTGGTTTTGGGGTCATTTTTGAGTTCATGATGCATATTTGTCAAAATGAAGTATAATTGCAAAAATTGAAAAGTTGTCAATGTGCAAAAAGTGCAAAAAAATGCAAACTTCAAGTGATTCTCATAGGAAGTGATTCTAATAGCAATATAAGGAGGAAATCAACTCACTTCCACAATAGAAAAGGATTCCAACCTCCTTCCTTCCTTCAAAACTCAATCTTGGCTTATTTTCAACTTTGCACCTAGTTACTCTTGTAGGTTTGCGGGTCTATTTTTCCCACCTTAACTCTCAAAATTCCTTAACAACCTCTACAACAAACCACCATTTTAGGCACCCATTTAAGCCTTCTTCAACATACATCAAACCCTCATAAGAATCTTTTGGATCAGCTTTCACAAAACAAGCAACCCCCCTTTATTCTTCCAATCACACACAAACCACCATTGGGAAGCATTAACCAGTCTACCAAACCACCAATTCCTCCACTTTTAGGGCATGATAAGCCCTCTAACATAACAAACCCCAAGACCCTCTTCTTTCACAAGTTAGGAAATGGTTTATTGAAAACTCATACTCCAAACCTTCCCATAGCCAACCAAATCTTGAAACACCTTCAAAAAGGTCTGCACAAGCTTAAAAGTTCAAAAGATATCACTGCCCCCAAAGATTTCTTCAAACCCTAGCACTAAACCACAATTTTCCACTAAAAAATGCACCATTTGACATCTAGGGCATCACCTAAAAATCCTCTATTTGCCTCCCTTGCAAAAAAAAAAAATCACACATGTTTTATAACCCTAAATAAGCCTTCTCATCAAGATACAAAAGTATACAATGGGTGGAAGGCTTAATATGGCATTTTAATGCACTCAAAATCCTTAAAACAAGGTATACAGACCGACCCTTAGTAACTGGCTTTTAAAATGCACAAAATCACTTGAAATCAAATCAAACCAAAACTAAAATGGAGTTAAGTCTACTACCCACCTAATTCCATCAAAAAGAGAGAAAAACCACTCTGAGCTACGTTCAACCGGCTTGATCCCTTAAGGGTCCAAAGTGCAAAAGGGCAGCAATCTTTGACGAGGTATTATATGGAAAATGTGGTACTTATGAAATCTTTGTCTAAACCTAAGAGATGATGTTGGGCCCCTCTACAATAACCTTTCTTAGTTTTTGTTATCTCAGAGTGGTTTTCCTGTGGTGTCCAGTTTTCACTTGATGGAAAACATGTCAAATGCAAGCAGTGCAAAGTTGCAAAGTGGTGCAACTTTTGTTCTGCAACTCATGTGACCAAACATACTATTCCAACACATCTCAATAGGTATTTTTATGCTAGGCATGGTCCTATTTCACACCGAAACACATGGAATCAGTCTGAGCTATGTTCAATCTGATCGATCCCTTAAGGGTCCAAAATGACTGCAAACTTCAATATGTTGTTACTCGGATACCATGATGCTTAGAAACTTCTTGTCTAATCCTAAAAAATCACATTGGGCCCCTCTACAATAATCTCTCTCAATTTTTTTTATCTAAAAGCGGTTTTCCTGTGGTGTCCAATTTTCATTTGATGGAAAAAGTGTCAAATGCAAGCAGTGCAAAGTTGCAAAGTGTTGCAACTTTCATTCTACAACTTGTGTGACAAAATAGACTATTCCAATGCATCTGAATAGGTATTTTTATGCTAGGAATAGTCCTTTTTTTCACCTAAACACACATAATTAGTTTAAGCTACGTTCAACTGGATCAATCCCTTAAGGGTCCAAAATGCAAAATGGCTGCACATTTCAACATGTTACTCAGATACCATGATGCTTAGAAAATTCTCATCTAATGCTACGAGATCATGTTGGGACCCTCTACAATAACCTCTCTCAGTTTTGGTTATCTCAGAGTGGTTTTCTCATGGTGTCTAGTTTTCACTTGATGGAAATAGTGTCAAATGCAAGCAGTGCAAAGTTGAAAAGTGGTGCAACTTTTGTTCAGCAACTCGTGTGACCAAACTGACTATTCCAATGCATCTAAATAGGTATGTTTATGCTAGGCATGGTCCTCTTTCACACCCTAACATGTGGAATTAGTCTGAGCTACGTTCAACCAAATCAATCCCTTAAGGGTACAAAGTGCAAAATGGATGCAAACTTCAGTATGTTGTTACTTAGATACCGTGATGCTTAGAAACTTCTTGTATTATCCTACAAGATCATGTTAGGCCCCTCTACAATAAATTCTCTTAGTTTTTCTTATCTTGAAGTGGTTTTCCTGTGGTGTCCGGTTTTCACTTGATGGAAAAAGTGTTAAATGCAAGCAGTGCAAAGTTGCAAAGTGGTGCAAATTTCATTCTACAACTCGTATGACCAAATAGAATTTTTTGAATAGGTATTTTTACACTATGGATGGTCCTCTTTCACACCCAAACACGTAGAATCGCTCTAAGCTACCTTCAACCGGATCAATCCCTTCAGGGTCCAAAGTGCATAATGGTTGCAAAGTTCAACATGTTACTTAGATACCACGATGCTTAGAAACTTCTTATCTAATCCTACAAGATCATGTTGGGACCCTCTACAATAACCTCTCTCAGTTTTTATTCTCTCGGAGTGGTTTTCCTGTGGTGTCCAATTTTCACTTGATGGAAAAAGTGTCAAATGCAAGCAATGCAAAGTTGCAAAGTGGTGCAACTTTCATTCTACAACTCGTGTGACCAAACATACTATTTCAACACATCTGAATAGGTATTTTTATGCTAGGCATGGTTTTCTTTCACACCCAAACATGCATAATGGGTCCAAGCTACGTTCAACTAGACCGATCCCTTAAGGGTCCAAAGTGCAAAATGGCTGCAAAATTCAGCATGCTATTACTCGGATACCATGATTCTTAGAAACTTCTTTTTTTATCCTATCGGATCATGATCAGCCCCTCTACAATAACCTCTCTTAATTTTTGCTATCTCAGAAGAATTTTTCCATGGTGACAAATTTCACTTAGGGAAAAAGTTGTCAAATGTAAGTAATTGAAAGTTGCAAAGTGGTGCAACTTTCATTTTGTAGCTCATGTGACCAAATGGACTGTTCCAACTCATCTAAATAGGTATTTTGAAACTAAGCATGGTCCTCTTTCACACCCAAACACATAGAATCACTCTGAGCTATGTTCAACTGGATCGATCCCTCAAGGCTCCAAAGTGTAAAATGGCTGAAAACTTCAACATGTTGTTACTCAAATACCGTGATGCTTAGAAACTTCTCATTTGATCCTATCAGATCGCATTGTGTTCCTCTACAATAACTTCTCTCAATTTTTTCTATTTTGGAGGAATTTCTTGTGGTGGAAAATTTTCACTACGGGAAAAAGTTATCAAATGCAAGTAGTTGAAAGTTGCAAAGTGGTACAACTTTTGTTCTATAGCTCGTGTGACCAAACATATTGTTCCAATGCGTCTGAATATGTATGTTTACACTAGGAATGGTTCTCTTTCTCACCCAAACATGTGGAATCACTCTGAGCTACATTCAACCAGATTGATCCCTTAAGGGTCTAAAGTGCAAAAGGGAAGCAGTTATTCATGGGCTATTACTCAGAAACTGTGATGCTTACGAACTCTTTGTCTAAGCCTATAGGATTGCGTTGGCCCCCTCTACAATAACCTCTCTCTATTTTTGTTATCTCGAAGTCATTTTCCTGTGGTGTCCAATTTTCACTTGATGAAAAAAGTGTCAAATACAAGTAGTGTAAAGTTGCAAAGTCATGCAACTTTCATTCTGCAATTCATGTGAACAAAAAAATGCTTGAACATGTCCCGATAGGTACGTTTATGCTAGCAATGACCCTCTTTCACACCCAAACACATGGAATTGCTCCGAGTTACATTCAACCAGCTTGATCCCTTATGATGGCATGCAAAACAATCAAAAAAAGAAACATACACATGATGTCGAGAAGTCTAAGTTTTCCACACAAAAAGTGTATGATCATTGGAAACTCAAATTCAGTGGTTGTTGAAGAGTTTGAAGGAGAATATCAATCAAATATCTCTATTTCTTTGTTAATTTACGTGCATTTTCTTCATTTCCAGCCTATGTACTGGTTTGTACAATAGGTGTTTTCTCTAAGATGATCTGAATCTATTGTAGATTTTTTTAGCTTTTATTATAATCCATTATTGTGGAATTATATTAAGTTCTAAGCAACTTAGAAATAGATTTCTAAAATAGGTCTAAACTTGCTCATGCAAGGGTTTGAGTGTAATATGTTGAAATAGGCCATTCCACCTATTGTTCAGGTTGTGTCTCAGTGTAATGGGCCTAATGTGAGTAGGATAGGGACTAGTAATAATAAAATAGCATTGGTAAAGGCATTGGAAGAGATTACTAATGCTACCACTGTTGAAAATTCAGAATTTAGGCCTTAAAAGCAAGGCTAGAAGAGGTGAAAAGAAGAAATTGCTTGAGAATAAGTTAGAATAGGTTGGAAATAGAATGAGGTTATGGAGTTTGATGTGTTCAAAATATCTACAAGCACAAGGGAGGTTCAAATTATGTTATGGAATGATGCCCTAGTTGGGAAAAGAGGGGTTTTCAATGAAAAAGAGAGATTTGAGGGAGTAAAAGTTGGTAAAGTCAGGGGGAAACATAATTTGGTGGTTAATTATTTTTGTGTAGGAAGAATGAAGAGTGTTGGAAGATGTTTTGAGGTTGTATGACATTTGAGTTTAGGTTTGGGGGTTCAGCTCACCAGTTTGGCCAAAAAAATTTTGGAGGAGGGTTTAGTTTGTTTTTGGCTCATTAGTACAAAAAACATGTAAATATATATATGCACCCTAGAAGCATGAATTAGGATTAGAATATCACATAACATTATATAAACAACAAAACCACCATAAAATTGAAAGTCATTTAAAACATGCATGATAAATATTCATTGTTGAAACTTGAATTGTGGTAGCTTGATATACACAGTATATTGATGCTAGGGTTCAATTTGTATGATTTTCAAAAAAGAAGCCAACTAAGTAGATTTATTAGCATTCTTTAGAAATCATAAGAATTTTTTTAGTACACTAGCCATTTTGATGTCTTCTTGTAGTCTCAAACATTATTTTGTATCATTCATACATTAGTCTTGAGAGTGGTAGCTTAATATAGCTCCAAAATACAAAATTTGGTTTACCTATGCAGTGTAACAGTGGCATAGGCAGATTTTTCTTTGAAATAACCAAAGGGTGACTGCATAGTTGAAGTGTATAAACACATATATTTTTGTAATATCAAGGATACTTTTTGAAATCTTTTTATGAATCATTTCATGGAATACCAATTGAACACATTTTTTTCTCTTACATAAAGGTTTTTAGCATCAATCAACTAATATTCAAGACAAACCATGAAGGACATCAATGATCAATGCTAGGGCTAACCAATTAATAAGAATACACATAAGTCAAGCATGTACTTGTGAATAAGGGAAGCACAAGTACTCAAAAACACATAAGCCTTGAAGTATACACATTAATGCATGTAGTATACACAAATTAATACAAAGTATATGCACAAATACAAGGTATACGCATGAATACACATAAGTCACAAAGTATACATTGGAACACACCTAAGTCACAAAGTATACACATAACTTGTGAAGTATACACTTGAATACACATAACTCATATCTATTGAACTATGAATTTATAATGCAAATATGGACACCATTGATAAAAAAGATTTGCATTAACCAAATATCCATGTACGCATACATCAATATAAGTCAATATAAGTATAAAATATAGGTAAAAAATAGCCATATAGGAATACAATGTCAAATATATCCAATACAAAATTTCCATGTAGGCATACAACAAAGGGCTCTAGAATCAAAAGTCATTGCTCTCCATGCTCTGGAAATAAATTCTTTCCCTTTGCTTGTAGATTAGATGGTGATAGGTCTGTCACTCATATGTTTTGTGCTTGAGGAATGATCCTCCTACTCCTAATGTTTAGTTCTTGGTGAAGTTTTAACTGTTACAATAAGAAGTAAATACATTAATATATAGAAATTACATTATAAAAAATGATATATTTAACAAAATAATCACTTACTTCCATCTCATGATCACTCTCCATGAGGGAAATATTCACATGCCCATGTTGAGGCATGCTCAAGCCCTGTATGAACCATCCAAATAGAAATTAAACAATGAATCAATAATGGTTTGATTTTTCACTAACTAACATCTATAACAATGAATGTAAATTGAAATTTAGTAATTTTCCTCATACCTCCCATGTTAGAGCCATTGAGGATTCTATAGTAGAAACACCGATCTCCATTGCCCTCATCACATTCAAAGGTGTTTTGGCTTACAACATTTGAAAATAAAACAAAAAATTATTCAATCACAAAAACTACAATAGTGATCCACATGATAACTTATAATGTATGAGATAATGAACAAAATTTTGAGTACTTATTAAACTATATATTTATGACTATCATGCTTACTATTTTACCTATCCATATCTTGTTTGAAAGCACATGTTTTTAGGATTTTATCCATAGTAGCAAGCCATTGAACCATTTGATAAAATGATTTCATACACATGTATGATCACTGTGGTGGCATAGAGAAGGCAGTGAATCATTTGAACAAATACCTCAAAGAAAATGGGTCTCGTGGTGATGGAATGCCATTACAAAAAAATGCACATCATGGCATTCCATCATCATAAGACCGCATTTCTTTTAGGAATTTTTTTAGACATTTCATTGCCTTCTCTATGGTATTATTTATTACTATTATTATTTGATAGAAATTTTTCCAAGCATCCATAGTTTCTTGGAAAGAACCTATTTTAGGCTTTTAGCCATAGTAGCAAGGAAGTGAGTAGTTTGATAAAATGCTTTTTTACACATGTATGGAAAATGTGGTATCATAGAAAACATGGTGAGCTATTTCAAAAAATGCCTCAAAGAAATGTGGTCTCATAGTGATGGAATGGCATTCCATCGCCACGAGACTACATTTCTTTGAGGCATTTTTTCAACCTACTAACTACCTTGTCTATGTTATTGCTTACTATTATGCTTTGATAGATTTTTTCCAAGCATCCATAGTTTTTTGGAAAGCACCTTTTCTAAGCTTTTAGCCATAATAGTGAGGAAATGAAATTTTTGATAAAATGCTTTGGTAGACATGTATGGAAAATGTGGTAGCATATAAAAGGTGGTGAGTCGTTTGAAAAAGTGGTGCAGGTGCACCTTTACAAGAGCATGCCTCCATGAGTAAAATTTAGGATTTTGAGGTTCTATAGGTATTTTCATTATGTAATAAGGCTTAAATAGCCATTTTTTAATTTGTAATGGTCTTTGGTAGTCATGTTAGGTATAAATTGTAAAGTTGCAGAATCTTAACAAAAGTTGTCAATCAATGTTGTAAAAATGCAAAAAGGTGCCAAGTGGAGGAATATGAAGAGTCAAGGTAGTTGTAGAGGAAATATTAGGAACTTAGGAAGTTGAAATGATTGGGAAATTGTTTAAAAGATGTGATTCATCATTCTTAGCTATTGTTGAATCATTTTAAAGGAGAAAACTAATAAAATATCACTGTTATACTGCTATTTTATATGTTTGCCTCCATCATCTACCAGTGTATGATTTTGTGCAAGTGGTAGTGCATCTATAATGTGTGTGAATTGAAGTATTTAGGTTTTGGCATCAATTTAAAACTAATTTGAATGTTTGATATTGAGTTTCAAGCTTTTAGTGGCCTGATTTCTCTAGGCAGTCAGAAAACATGGGCTAAGGGTTTGATTGCCCAAATGAACTAAAAAGTCCATTCCACCTTTCTGTAGTAATTTTTTCTTGGTGGAATGGACCAGTCTAAAGTATAAGTATGTGTAGAAGTTAAGGAATTCGTTTGGTGAATTTTTTGTGTGAGTTCTCCTCGCTTCCCTAGTGAAAAACTAGTTTTAGTGCCTTTTAAACAAGGCTAGAGTGAGTGAAAAGAGGACAGGGGTTTAGAAGTGGATAGAATCCCTTGAAAATTTTGAGAGCAAGTGAATTGGGGGTTTTTTATAAGATCTTAGAGGTTGTAAGTGGTTAGAGAAGTGAATAAGTGAAAAACTCTAGGTGAAAGAGGGTGAAAACTAGTGAAAAAGAGTGATTTTGTGAAATGTATGTAGAAATTTGGGGCAGCACTATTTTACAATGGAATGAACATGTATAGGCATAAATAAACCTAATTGAAGTGATTATAAGCTTGTGAGAGGTCAGGGCATAAGATTTTAAATAATCCCTAATTGATTGCATGGAAAGTGAGGGTTTTATGAAAAGGGGTCTAAATGAGTGAGAGGAGACCTAAAACTTGAATAATCTGAGGTTTTATTGGCTGTATTTTGACTTTTTGGAGGTTTCAAGTGTTGGTTGTGTGTTTGGAGAGGTGCCTCTTTGAAAAAAATGCCTAATTATGGCCTAATTTAGTGTTAAAATCTAGATTTGGGATAGTTTCTCCAAAAGAGTTGCTAGTGAGTTTCAGATATGTGAGAGTGGGACATAATGGGTGCCTAGTTTGGAGCATAGACAAGGCAGTGAACTATTTGAAAATATGCCTCAGTAAAATGTGGTCTCATGGAATGCCATGACAAGCAAATCCAAATAGAAGTTGCTCCTAGACTTATTACTTATGCTATGTGAAGTAATTGCATCATTACTTATGTTGAATTTCTAAACGACTATATTTTAGTTGAAATTTTGTCATCTATCAACATCTAGTTATTAGTTATGGAATGTGAAGTAATGATTTGAGTTTGAATGATGTGGAATGCAATATAATCAATGATATGAATATAACTACATAAATCTATTAAATACAATTCATTATTTAAACTCTTTATTCTATTACCTACATGAAGGTTTGACTAAATCCACTTGCACTGGGAGGTGTTCCCTCGAAACCTCCAATATTATCCTATTCAGCATCCAAAATCACATATTAAAATACAATTCATAAAACAATGCTATTAACATGTAATACATTTATAATTTTTTGCTAGTTACATACCCCACAGATAGGTGTACTACAAAAATAAGTAGGTGTAGGGCCAATGTATCTAGTATCAACACTGTGACCCTGCAAGTTTATTAAAATCATAAAACTAAACTAGTTAATCTTGCATTTCAAAATCAAAATTTAATAAATTAAATTCAATGAACATGCCAAATTTTACCTAATTATCAATGCCATACGTGTAATACAAAATCTTAGTTTCCCTCTCCATCTCCATAGCTGTAGAAAAATCCTATGCAACAACCTCCTAAGTGTTTGTGGGGTCATATGAACAAGTCACCCTGCAAGATTGACACAAGTGGGATCAAAACCCACATGTCGAAGACTCCCTTGGATGGCATTGTACAAGAGGACTAGCATGCTATATGAGACTCTATGTCAAATATCTGATGGCCTGAAGAGTCTCTACGTTGGCACTCTTGTTCGTGATGAAAGGGATGACAATGTGCTCATGAGGTAGCCTAGTGAGAGGTCATCTTGCTTGTCATATAGGATCTGAATGTGCACTGGGTCTATCTTGCACTAACCCCCCACCTCTCCCC
The DNA here is from genome assembly GCA_007258455.2 of Sequoia sempervirens. NCBI lineage: Eukaryota > Viridiplantae > Streptophyta > Pinopsida > Cupressales > Cupressaceae > Sequoia > Sequoia sempervirens. The sequence goes on along the minus strand of VDFB02000363.1, from coordinate 137,188,009 downwards.
TTGAAGTCCCTCATATCAAAATAATTTGGGATTTTGTTCAAGATGAACTCAATGCATAGTTTCCTAAGGAAATACAGTGTGACTTCACAATTGTTACATGGTAGGTCATCAAAAACCATGTACCACCTATCCCAAAAATATTTAATAATCTCTTGGTGGTGGCACCAATGAATAGGAAACCTCTTTGCATTGAGGGAAAGATTTTCATTTGACCGTGGATTAGTGAATAATATGCACAAATCACCTTTTGTAATTTTTAAATCTTTTATAGGGTATGTGTAGGATCATGATGGGCTAAAAAGTGGTGATATGATGGGTATGTGTAGGGTATGTGGCTGATGACTTTTTTCTTACCCAAAATTGATGAAATGAAAAGGGGTTTTAAAAGGAGATTCTCAACTTTCATCAATATAAATTATTCTTTACTTTGAATTTAATAAATAATTATTATTCATTCTCTATTTGAATTACAACTAAAGTCCTGATTCATAGGCTGATTGAAAAACATCTATAACTTTCAAATGGTATCACATTTTTTAATCTAAAACATGTGTCACATTCTATGATTTTCATACTATAGGATTAAAAAAAAAAAATTGAATTTCATGAAGTTTTGACCAAGTTAAGGTGGTTAGACACACAATTTTTTATTATTTTTAAAGTTGTAATAAAAAATTCATAATTAATTATTTATTTGGAAAAAAATTACAAAAAAATATCCATCACATCGGGACATGAATCCTCTACTTATATCTAAAATATTATAAAAAAATATTATTATTTTATTGTGGTTAGGGTGGTAAAAAATACACCTAATTATTTTTCACTAAAATTTAAGTACTACTGCATTGAAATTTCAAATTTTCACCAAATAGATTTTTTTTTTTTTTAAAACCCTAGTAGTTTAGAAACTATATTCAATTTTCTACAGATTCTATTCTCAATTTTCTACAGATTCTATTCTTACATATTTTTGAAATAATATAGATAACTTATTCAAATTTTTAAGTCAAGTTGCCTAACTCTGATTTTTCTAAATTTTTTGCCACTTAAGGGCATGTTTTTTCCATGATGATCCTGCACATACCCTACATCTTTATATGATAATTTATCTTGGTAAAAAGCTCTAGCTGTCTACCTCCTATCTTGCCAACCAGTTAATTGTTTGTTGATTGAAGCTACATTTTTTAACATATCTTGCAATGAAGTTGCTAGGGTCGTTCTTTCCACAGTTGAACCGTTTGGATTGTTCAACCTCCCGATTAAATCCTCAATTTTTTTTTTATTGTTCTTAATTTCAGCCATTAAATTTTGTTGAGTGTCAGGAAGGTATTGACGGATTGATGGAGGAGGTTGTTGTTGTGGTTGAGGATTTTTTTCTTGCTATGGATTTTGAGGAGGGTTTCCAAGTTGATTAACATCTCCTACAAATTCAAAACATAAATATCAAATACAACCTAAAACTAAAAAATTCAAGAAAAAAAAAACAATCCTTACCTCTTTGACCTCCTCGTTGATGTGGCGGTATCCTTGCGATGAATCAACAATTGTTGATGAATATTTTTACAAAAAATCTCCTCCTAGAATGTGAGCACAAAAATCTAGTGTTTTTGGTCATGGGCAACAAGAAAAAAAAAAGAAATAAAAATGAATTCAACCTCTCTTTTTTTTCTTTTAACATGTCATAACACGAGTGCATTATAATGTGCTCACGTTATGGCTTTGTGGTGGCCGAGCCTCAGGCTCAGAAGTCCAAGCCATAATTTGAGCACGTTATAACATGCTCACGTTATGATTTTTCAAAAAAAAATTAAAAAGTGATCACAAAATTGCTACCCATCTTCATGCACCCACCCCAAAAAAACAAACATGATGCATGATGACTTTGACATGATGCTTGATCATGCTTGAATAATGCTCTAAACCACTTGATAATTTTCCCTTGAATGCTCTTGAATTCTCTTTTAAACACTTGAATGCTCTTTTGAACTCAAACTTGTTATATGAATGAATACTTGAATGCTTGAGATGAAAATGAGTGAAAGAAACTTGTATTTATACTTGCTTATGTAAAAATTCCTAAAACTACAACACTACAAGCTGAAATTAGATCTAAGAGGATAAAATACCACCAAGAATTTGAATTAATTTTGATTTTTGGCCACACAAGACTCATATTCCCAAGGTGGCATATGAGTCCCATTAGAGATAATTATGGGACACATTTTCAAAAATGCTTAGAAAGGTGTGAAATCTAGATCGAGACCCAAAACCCTAGGTGGAACTCAAACACCCAAGGTGGTGTATGAGTCCCAAATCACTAAATATGGGCCACACAACCTAAAAACACCTAAATTATGATTGGATGTTGATTTATGTTGAGATCATCCTTGAAAAGATGCATTAAATGAGGTTTATGGATGCAAAATAAGGCTAATTAAGGAATAAAGTAGCCCAATTATTAATGAAAACCCTTGTTAAAACACTTTACAACACCTTAAATAAAGTATGATTAAGTTTATTTAGTTTACAAGGCCTCGAGACCTAATATGAGTGTATTAAACACATTTCAACACTGACCTAATGTGAGTGTGTTAAACACATTACAACACTAAGTCAAGGAAACATTAAGCTCAAATTTATAAGGAGGGCTCAAACAAGTGTGAAAATTTCACAAACAACATTTTTTTACACTACATTTAGACCTCACTTTAGTGAGAGGATGAACTTGCTTCAAACTCACACTAAAGTAGATGAACTCACATCAAGAGGGGTCTAAGTGCACCAATTCTAGTAGGATAGAATGGAAATGATAAAGAGGGGTGATCAATCCCCTAGGATCAAGATCCCATAGCAAACCAACATAAGCACAAAATAGCACATGTGAAAATGATATAAAGAGCACCATTAAGGCACAAGCATACACTACCAAAGACAATGAGAAAAGAAAAATAAAAGAAAATTTAGGGTGGATCAAGCTTCGACTATTTTTCCATCATGAAGTGGATCAAATCTAGGATTTTTGTCTAAAAATGCATGCTCACTCTAAGGAAATGGAACATTAGGCCATCTGCTAGGTGAGGATCTAAAAGAGGTGAGACACATACACACATGGTTGGTATGCAGTCACACACACACACACATAAGTGGCTATGGGAAATTCATGCCTCAGTTAGGATTCTCAAGAAACCATACCAAAGTTATACCTCTTGATAACTTTGATAAGGTACCACACAACAATTAACTTTGAGCTTCATGAGGAAAGAAAAGCTTTGTATGCTTGGAACTCATGAACAAACAAGATGGATCCATAGGCATGCAAATTGTGTTATACAAGGTGTCCATATAACCAAAAATGCAAATGCAACAATAAGGTTCAAAGGAGTCTTTCTTAGTTCATGTAAGGTATTTAACTTAGGGAACAGTATGCCTATTGTCTCCAAGAATGGACTAATCAAAGAATAAAAGATTCACCACTTAGGGGATGTAGTGTGTTGTATCAAGCCACTAAGAGCAATATAACATGCTAAGAGAGATCATGCTCTTGAAGGAAATCACACCCAATGTCAGTAGAAAGTGAGAGACACATCACATGAAGTAAGAATATTACACCATGAAACAAAAAAATGCAAAAGAATAATGTCAATGTATACCCCCGCTTTAAAGAAATTGCTAAACACCGTGCTATGAACAATTACTTTAAAGTAGAAATGATAAATTCTAAAAATAAAAAGGACATGAGAGCCAACATGGAAAGCCCTATGGCAGGTCATATGTTTCCAAATAAAGCTATGTCATGCGAAAGAAAAAATTGGGTTGCCCCCAAAATGAAACTCTAAACACACATAAGGGATCTATGGATTTGGGGTCAGTATGTTCTTGCTACAATGTTTTTAGAGAGCTTGAAACTATCATCATTCCACAAATACACATAGAACTAGAAGAATGACTCAAAGAAAAACCTTTTGGGTCAACATGGAGGAGACATGAATTTCTTGATGCTTTGCATCATCCCCAAAAGGAAAACACAAGATAAATGAAAAGAAATGAAGACAGGTAAGGGAAAAGATTTTGGGCCAACATGGAAGAGGCATGAATGTATCAATTCCTTGTATCATCTCCGAAAGGAAAAAAAAAGACAAATGAAAAAGATAAAAGAAAAAGAAAAAATATGTACGACATAGAGAAGAATGAAGGTACAAATAAAGGAATGCCACAAAAAGAGACACATCAAAGAGAACATCACAAGGGATCACATCACACACATATAAAAACAAAAAAGGAAAATAAATAATGCAAAAGACTAGTAAGGAACATGCAATTCAACCTATGAGAAGTTCATCCACATCCCAATCATGTTCATTGTATGTCAGAGGTGGAAAACTAGCCAAAGGGACAATAGCAAGTGTCGAACTAGGTTCATTGCCAAGTTCAACACTCTTCATAGAATAATTGTTGTTTAAGCTCATAGAAGAGGAAAACAATGTATTAAATTCATTATGCACCTCCTCATCAATTTTAGTAATCTCCTCATTGTCAGCTAAATTAATCACAATAGGAGGTTGAATGATAATGTCAAAAGAAGGGTTTAATTCCTATTGCAGTATAGGACCTTGTTGTTGCGGTGAAGGGGGAGACTCATCATGCATTGCTTTAGTCAAGTTTGGATTTTTATTTTATTTTCTTATTTCTTTATTTAGCTTTCCAACAAGGGAATGACATCTACACCTATGCTTCCTAGAACCTTTGTTTCTTTTAGTTTTATTTTCAAGCTGTGGTTGTGTAGGAGCAAGTTGATCAACCATAGGTTTCTTTTCTTCCCTAAGGGAAGGAACAGAAGGAACCATGGAAGGTTGTTTAGCCACTTTCTCTTTGACTTTATAAACTTGTTTTATTCTTGGTGGCATAATAGGATTGGTTTCATTATCTCCTGGTCTTTTGTAGGAAATATGTGAAGTTTTTTCCTGAGGTGGGTTTTGGTTATTTGGGATGTCTTTAGGTTCAATCATGGTTTCATTAATGATGTTAGGCTTAGTGGTGAGCAAAGGCATATTTCAGAGCGATAATTTTTCTATACATTTTTCCTTGAACTTTTGGTAGGATTTGAAAGAGAAGTCTTGTCAAGGTTTAATAGGTTCCATAGGTTTAGGCTAGAAGAATTCTAAGATAAAGTCTCCATGGGAAGAAAAAGGGTTAAAAACACTATGATGTATAGTAAAAAATTAATTATCGAAGGGAAATTTTCATCATTTATGCACAATTGATGGGACCACTTCCATGAAGTGTATCCATGGGTAATCAATCCTCACATAAAATTATTACAATGTCAAGATAATGGAGAATGAGACATCCAATGTTTTCAGTCCTACTGTTAAAGGTAGGGTGATCGATCCCATCATAGGGAAAGAAAAACCATTATGCATCTTGATCCATGCTTTTAGTTTGTCATATATTTCTTGATAGAGTTCATGTAGAAGTAATAATTCCTCAATGATCACATTCTCTCCATAAACGGGATCTATTAATATCCCATTAGTGATCTTATCATAGATACAATCGGCTATGTAAAGAGGACCATCAGGTGAATGTTTAAGGATATCTTTAGAGGAGAAAGAAATTTCAAGAGGATTTTTAGTTTCACCCTTACGATGTTGAGTTTTGACCAATGCAACCAAACCATCAATAGGATTGTGTTCCTATTGATTAGTATTCATAGGAATTTTTTGAATTATATCTATGTTCTCATCATCCATGTCAATATTCATCACATCATTCTTTGTAGTTTCACTAGCTTTGACAAATGGAATATTATGTTTCAGCATGGGGTTGGTAAATATTTTCAAGTTTTGATTAGGAGGGGAAATAGAATTATTTCCTTGATCATTAACAATGCCAATAGAAAGCTGGCCGGAATCAATGAGGTATTGCACAAGATGTTTAAGACAATTAAAATGTTCTATATCGATTTTTTCAGTGATAATGGAAATAAGCATTTGATCTAAAGTTTGGAGGTAGGGGTTTTAATAGGAGGAAAGGTGATCATTTGATGTTCTAAAAGTTAGGTCATTGAGTTATGAAGGGTGTCATGCAAGGGAGTGAATTTCCTTTTTGGGTGGACCCATAGTTAAAAGGTATCGTTGCTTTTATAACCGCTACTTTGGTATTGACTTGTTGAGTTTCTTGTTGAGGGGGATTTAGATGGAGGAAACCTTTATTTATTTTTCTAAAGGGTTGGTAATTATTTTGGTTTGTGGATTTGGACTTCTTAGTTTGGCTAGAAGTGGACTTTGCATCACGACTTCTAACCAAGTTTTCATAATCATGGATGGTAGTACATAAGTGCATGAAGGAGGGGAATTTCATCATTGTAAGCTTTTCTTGTATCTTAATTTTCAATTTTACTATGAACATCTTTTCAAGGTGAGGGTCAGGAACCTATACATCAATTTGGGAATAAAATGATTGATAGTGCAAAATAAAGTTGGTAAATCTTTTATTCTTCTTTTTGCTTACATATCATGAAATCAGAAAAGGTCATTTTAGGAGTCATATGAACTTAGAAATGGTTTATAAATGCCTCAAAAAGTTAATTGAAAGAACAAATTGAGTTGTTTGATAATGAAGAGAACCATTCCAAGTTAGTATCTTTCAAGGACCTAGGAAAATGTTTAGCCAAGAGTTTATCGTCAAGGAAAAAAGTCACTACATAGGATAGTATAGGCAAAAACATTGTTAGAAGGATCTCCCTTCCCCCCCATATTTCTCAAATCTAGGCACCTCTACACCTTGTGGCATCAGTTTTCACAATATCTCCAAGGATAATGGACTAATTTTTACATAATATATAGTTGGACCATTTAGATTTTGTTTGATAGTGGAAACTTGCTTTTGAAGGGATGAAGCAATTTGTAAAAGTTTATTTATGAGAGGGTCATTGCTTGTAATATGAGATGGAAGTGAAAAAGGTGAAGGTGTGTATGTGTTTCAAGGAAAAGTTAATGGAATACTTATAGGTGGTAATGTGGTAGGAGATATGACATACAATGCCACAAAGGTACTAGGGATGCTAGTGGAAATACCTAAGGAAGGAATCACATTACTAGTAGGTTGCATTGTTGTTGTAACTTGAGGGTTGGTATAGGTAGGAATAGAGGAAATTGCTATGGGAGGACGAATTTGAATTCCTCCTTGGATTGTAACATTGTTCATAGGTAAATGACTACCAATGGTTGAGGTAAGGTGTTTTCTAAAGATTTGAACTATGTTATGTACAAGGTCAAGTCCATCTTCACTTTTACGCAAGCGATGAATATCTATCATAGGGATGGCAGTAGTTGAAATGTTTTTATTTTCCACTTGATGTTGTAAGTTTTCTAATTCTTCATGGATTTGGATTATGTTTTCTTGCAAAAAACTAGCAACCATTATTTCAACATGCATCACACTACTTGAAAGCAAGGAATTGTTAAGGGTATGGTCCATAACTAGTGTACTAGTGTCAATACTAGGAGTGAAAGAGCTAGACAACTCAAGATCAATGACGATTGTGCTATCGTGGGATGATGTGAGTCTCAAACTTCATCTCACTATAGTATTAGTAATAGGACACCAAATACTCATGCAAGGGATACTAAATGCATGAGTAATGCAAATTAAATTTGAGCTAAGTATAATAAAATAAATATAACAAAAATTTTGTAAACTGAAACAAAAAGTTATTAATAGAAAATAGGAGCACAAAAATAGAGTTTTAAATTTTGGAAACTATAGTCTAAAATATTTACTAGGACTAAATTTCCCAGAGGGGCATATTAGTCCCAGTGAGGGTTTTTTTTCATAATTTTCATAAAATTTCAAGTGATTTTTATGCTTTTTATGTTGTATGATCTATAACCTATGTGAAAATTCATATTTTATGTGATTTTCAATTATTTGAGATGAAAAAATGCAACCTATATGCACTTTCGCTAATTTAAAATTTTGAAACCCTAGAATGATAAATAACTAATGCAAACCCTAATTAAATGTTAATGCAAGCATGGTCTAGGATGATGATGCACTCTAAATCAAAATTATGATGTTCTAAATGCAAGCTCACCAAAATGAAAGGTGGAATTTTGTGTGATTCTATGCTTGGGAGATAGAACACCAATTTTCCTCACTCTCATTCAAGGAAAAACTCTAGATATCTCAACCTCAAGTGTGTAAAGGAGAAAGAGATCTTGTAATAGGGATGTCCTAGGGTTTGATTACAAACTAATGAGGGGTTCACCACAAATCTAGGGCTTGGAAAGACTAATGAAATTCAAGATGTAATGCTTAACCCTAATGTAATGCAAACTTTCACTAAATGACCTAAAAAAGCATGCAAAAAAAAAGAAGATGAGAAATGAAAGGTGTGCACCTGTAAATCTAAGGAAGAATTAAATATGTCCTAAAATGCTGAAAATATTTATTTTAAATCCTACTAGGACTCATACGCCAAATTGGGTGATTTGGTCCCTAGATCTGGGTTTCTAGGTAGGAACTAGTTTCTAGAAAAAGGGTGTCTAGAACTACAAAAATCTAGAAAATGACCTAAACTAGGACTCATGCACCATAGCTGGTATATCAGTCTAGTTAGGATTTTCTGGAACTTCAAGGCTTGAACCTGGTCTTCAATGCCTACTATTTCCTTTCTAATTGATTTTCAGATACGAAACCTTGATTTGTAGCCTATAGAAAATTTCCAATGATCTTCAATGCAAGGTGACAACTTTGAAAAATTTGAACACTTTGAAAACTTTCTCCAAACTTTCTCTTCAATGTGTCTTCAACCTAGATCTGCAAATCACACACTAAAGAGAGGAAAAAATGTTGTTTTGTTAGTAGAAATGGGTTTTCCTTGGTCAAACCCCATTTTGGTAATCAAACCTTGAAATGCAATGAAATAGGAATGTAGAATGATGAATGAGAAAAATAAGATGTTGCAACTCACCCAACCCTAACAATAAAGTGTTGTGAACATGTATGAAGTATCTCCAATGGACATGAATCTTGACTCTTGCTTGGATTGGATAGATATTGAATGGAATGATATCTTAAATCATGAAACCCTACATCATAATTGTTAGCTAAAAAAAAACATGATGCATGATTAATTTGACTTGATGCTTGATGCTTGAACAATTCTCTAATTCACTTGATAACATGAACTTGAATTCTCTTGAATACTCTTGTAAACACTTGAATGATCTTGTGAACTCAAACTTGCTATATGCATGAATACTTGAATGCTTGAGATGAGAATGAGTGAAAGAAACTTGTATTTATACTTGCTTATGCAAAAATTCCCAAAATTACAACACTACAAGCTGACATCAGATCTAGGAGGATAAAACCCCACCAAGAATTTGAATTAATTTTGATTTTTGGCCACACAAGACTCATACACCCAAGGTGGCATATGAGTCCCATTAGGCATAATTATGGCATATTTTCAAAAATTATTAGAAAGGTGTAAAATCCAAATTGGGACCCAAAACCCTAGGTGGGACTCATACCCCCAAGGTGGCGTATGAGTCCCAAATCACTAAATATTGACCACACAACCTAAAAAAACTTGAATTATGATTGGATGTTGATTTACGTTGGGATCATCCTTGAAAATATGCATTGTTTTTTGGCTTGTGGATGCAAAATATGGCCAATTAAAGCATAAAGACACCCAATTATTAATGACAACCTTAGAAAAGTGTGAAAATGTGTTACAACACTTAAAAACACCTTAAATAAGGTATGATTTAGTTTATTTAGTTTACAAGGGCCTAAGACCTAATGCGAGTGTGTTAAACACATTACAACACTAAGTCAAGACAACATTAAGCTCAAATTTATAAGGAAGTCTCAAACAAGTGTGAAAATGTCACCAACGACATTTTTTGACCCTATAGGTGTACGAGTCCCCCTAGGTTGGACCCATATGCCACAAGTGGTATATCAGTCCCATTTGGGTCCATTTTAGGGTTTGAGTGGGAAATTCAAGTTTTTAATTCAAATTTTTGGTTGATGTTGAATTTTGATATCTAAATAATGGTAAATTAGGAGTATTTCTTATATAAAAAGCTTCTAAGTCATTATTTCATCTAAAACAACAATCTAGAAGAGAAATTTCAAGATCCAAGGATTCAAGAGTATTCAAGCATTCTTCACAAGAGCATTCAAGAACAAGTAATCAACAAGGTTGAAGCCTTGGAGCAACATTTTTGTGTTCTTACAGGTCTTCAAGTTTACTTTAATTCAAGATCTAGCATTGTCAAGGGTTGATTATGGTTGCCTATGGTGAATCATGATGGATTCTATGTTGGGGAGATGCAACTAGCCATCAAGCCAAACCTAATGAATTGTTTCCTAAGTGATTGTGTCCTCCATTATCACTCTAGTTTCAACCTAAGGAAGGTATATGCATATATTATGGCTTATCAAGGTGATTAGAAATATCCTAAATTGATTCATTCATCTTCATGCCTCATTCATGCATCTCATTCTAGCATAATAGAATAGGGTTGCATTGCATTTAAAATTTCATAATCTTAGACACACTTAAGGTTAGGGTTTGTGTTTATATTTACATTCAAGATCCATTGTTTCCATCAAGGTTTAATTACCGAACTAGGGGTTTGAGCGAGAAAAACCCCCCATAAGCAAATCAACAATATATTCTATTTTGAAAGTCCTTTTACAATTTCAAATCCAAAAACAAATTTGGAAGAGAAGAGAAAAGATTGGAGCATAGATCTAAATTTTTAATTTCTAAAAAAGTGGAATGATCTAATACACCAGAAGTGGCATATGAATCCCACTATAGGAAAGTTTCTACATTTTTGTAGATCCTAAATCTACACTGTCAAAAAGCTATTCCAAATCATAAACCCTAGTATGGGACTGATACGGCCAAACTGGCATATGAGTCCTAATGTACCCTAAAAGAAATTTTTTAGCATTTAAGAGTTGATTATGAGATCTTTTAGGTTTCTAGGTGCACTTCTGTGTTTTCCCAATTTTTTTAGATTTATGCTCTTTTTTAGGTCATTTAATTATTTCATGCATGCCATTAAGTATTGTCATTAGGCCTTGCATTTCATTAGTGTTTCGAATCCCTAGCTTGGTGGTGAACCTCTCTTTATTTTATAATCAGACCCTAGGACACCCTATTGCAAGATCTATTTCCCCTACTTCATCCTTCGATTGAGATCTCTAGGATTTCCTTAAATGAGAGTGAAGAAGATTATTGTTTTATGTCCCAAACCATGAGAAAATAATTTTCCACCTTTCATCTCCATAGATAGGATCAATTAATATCCCATTAGTTGGCTTCTCATTGATTCAACTAGCTATGTAAAGAGGACCATCGGGTGCATTTCTAATTATATCCTTAGATGAGAAAGCAATGTCAAGAGGATTTTTAGTTTGTCCCTTATGAGGTTGAGTTTCAATAAATACAGTGAAACCATCCATAAGATTTTGTTCATTAGTGGAAATCCATAAGACCATGTTCAACAATATCCATGTTTTCATCATCTATGTCAACATTCATCACATCATTCGTCTTAGTTTCACTAGCCTTGATAAATGAAATATTATGATTTGACATGGGGTCCGTAAATATTTGCAATTTTTCATTAGGAGGGGCAATGGAATTATTTCCTTGATCATTAACACCTCCAATTTGAAGTTGACTAGAATCAATGAGGTCTTCCAAGAGATGTTTAAGGCACTCACAATGTTCTATATCATGTCCATTTTATTAGTGATAATGGCAATAGGAATTCGATCTAAACTTTGGAGGTAAAGGCTTATTAGGATCCAGAGTTTTAACAAGAGGTAATGAAATCATTTTTTGTTCTAGAAGTTTCACATTCTGTTATGGAGGGTATCAGTTAAGGGAGTAAATTATCTAGCCAGATCTTGAAATGTAAAAGGACTTGCCTTCTTTACAGTAGCCACTTGGGTATCAACATGTTGAGTTGGTTGAGGGGGATTTAGTTGAAGGAAACCTTTATTTTGTTTCCTAAAAGGTTGATAATTTTTTTGGATTTGTGGATTTAGAATTTTTAGGTTAGCTAAAGGTGGGTTTTGTTTCACAACTACTAACTGAGTTTTGATAATCACGAAGGGCAGTAAACAAGTGTACAAAGGAAGGAAACTTCATTATACCAAGCTTATCTTATATCTTAGTTTCCATGTTCTCAATGAAAATCTATTCAAGGTGAGGATTAGGAATCTTTACGTTGATATGGGAATAAAGAAATTGGTAGAGTGAAATGAAGTTAGTAACCTTTTCATCATCTTTTTGCTTACATCTCATCAAATCAGCTAATGTCATCTTAGGAGTCGTGCACTTGGAAATGGTTTATAATGGCCTCAAAACTTTCATTGAATGAATGAATTGAGTTATTCGGGAATGAGTAAAACCATTCTAAGGTGGTATCTTTCAAGGACCTAGGGAAAAGCTTAGCCAAGAGCTTATCCTCAAGGAAAAAATCATAATATAAGGAAATATAAGTAGAAACATGCTTAGAAGGGTCTCCTTTCCCTCCATATTTCTTAAGCCTAGGAATCTCTATACATTGTGGTATCGTCATTCTCAATATCTCCAAGGATAAGGGATTTATTTTGACATAGTATGTAGGTTGGACATTTTGATTTTGGTTTATGGTGGAATTTCACTTTTGAAGGTATGAAACATTTTTCAAAATTTAATTTATGATGGTGGGATTGGTTGTATTTTGAGATTGAGGTGAATATGAGGGAGGTGTATATTTGTCTGAGGGGTAAGTGAATGGAATTATTATGAGATTTAAAGTGGTAGGAGATATGGCATGCGATGCCACAAAGGTACAAGGATTGCTAGTAGAAACACCGAAGGTAGGAAAGACATTACTAGTAGGTTGCATCGTTGTTGTAACTAGAGGATTGGTATAGGTGAGGAAATGGTTGTGGGATGAGGAGTTTGAGTTCCTCCTTAAATTTACAGAGTGTTCAAAGGTTGAGCACAACTAGTAAGTTTACCAAAAATCTCAGCTAGGTTATGCACAATTTCTATTCCTTCTTCACTTTCAATCATGCAATGTATGTTATATGTTGTTGGAATATAAGTGGTGGAAATGTGTTTAGTACTCACTTGATGTTGTAGGTTTTATAATTCTTCATAGATTTGGATTATGCTTTGTTGAGGGATACTAGTAACCATTGTTTCAAAAAAATTCATACTAATTGAAGGTAAAGAGTTGTTAAGGGTATGGTCCATACCTAGTGAACTAGTGTAAACACTATTAGTGAAAGAGTTAGATAACCCAAGATCCACAATGAGTGTTCTATCATAGGATGACTTGAGTGTTGAACTACATATCGCTATAGTATTATCAATAGGATACAAAGCTATAAATCTCATGCAAGGGATAATCAATGAATGCAAGATGAATACAATGAGCACAAGATAGATGGTATTCTTTAATTATGATTCTTATGTTAACAAATGAACTTTAAATGAAACCAAAGCTAGATCTAATGAAATTAATGAAATAGAAATTCAGTAATCTGAAACATAGATCTAACAACAACAAATAGAAGCACAAAAACAAGGTTTTTTATGTTGTAAAATACAATTTTAGATCTAACACAAAATTAAATCACCAAGAGGGGAATATGAGTCCTAGTTATGGTTTTTGAAGGGTTAAAATGCTGAAAAACAATCAACAAAAAAATCATAGAAATAAAGTAAAACAACTTGTACCAATACTAAATCTCCTAGAGGGGTGTATGAGTCCCATAATAGGGTTTTAACACTAAATTCAACAAATTGTTAGTGAATGTTAAGTTTTTTGGTTTTTATGTAGTCTAGAATATGTGCAATTATAGATTTTAAATGAAATTCCATGATGCAAGATGCAAAAATTCAACCTATATGCACTTTCACTAATGCAAGATTTAGAAGCCATAAATGAAAATTAACTAATCCAAGATCTAATGCAAAGTTAATGTAAGCTAGATCTAGGACTATGATGCACTCAAAATTAGAAAATAAGTTGTCCATTGGCTAGGTTCACCAAAATGAAACCAAGGGAATAGGGGGTTGTATTCACCTTTTTGGAGATGAAGCACACATAGGGGGAAAGGGCACCTCCTCCCTATTTCGCTCTAGTTCATTCAAAGAAACCCTAGAGATCTAAATACAATGTTTCAATTGAGAGAAGGGTTTTCTATAAGGTCTTCTTAGGTGTGATTAAAGACAAAAAATGGGGTTCACCACTAAGAAAAGGCTTAGAAAGAAGGAAATGTAAATGATATGCAAGTATAAATATGTAACTTTGGAAAACAAACTCAAAATACGAATATGAACTGAGAATGACAAGAGGTGCACCTAGAAAACTAAAGATGCCTAAAACAAGATCTGTAATCCTAAAATTATGATTTTTTATGTACACTAGGACTCATACATGAGGTTGGGTGATTTAGTCCTTGATTAGGGTTTCAGGTTGGATCTAGAATCTACAACTGGTAAAGTAGGTTCTACAGAAAATGGTTGAAAAGTGGTATACTAGGACTCATATGCCAGTTGTGGTGATTTAGTCCTAGTATTATGGTTCATCCAAAAAATTTGATATCCTCTAGTGATATTTTGTAGCTTTTCTCCCTTCCGATCTCTGAGTTTGAAACTCTGAATTTTGACCTGTAGGTGACTTTCTGTGAAGATGACAACTCCTTGAAAACTTTGAAAACTTTCTTCAAAATTGCAACTTAGTCTTCAAAGGATCTTCAAGCTCAAAACACCTAGATCTGCAATCACACATGTAGAGGAGAGAAAATATTGATTTGTTAGTGGATAGGGGTTTTCCTTGGTCAAACCCTATTTTGGTAATCATACCTTGAAATGAATAGAAACATGGAAGGAATGATGAATGAACAAATATGATACGTTTCAACTCACCAAGCCCTTAGAACAAATCCTACAATATTGTATGAAATTGCTAGCATGAATGTAGATCTTGAATCTTGATTATAAGTTGTGAATATTAAATTGAATGCTTGCTTGAATCATAAAACCCTACATCACAAATGTTAGCTCAAAAATAAACATGATGCATGATAACTTTGACATGATGCTTGAATCTTGAATATATCTCCAAAATGCTTGATAATAAACTCTTGAATGCTCTTGAATGCTCTTGTGAACTCTTGTTCTCATAAACTTGCTAGGATACTTGCTCATAAAAGTTTCTAGGAGAAAATATATAAAATAACCTTGTAATTATACTTGTTTATGCCAAATTTTTCAAAATTACAAAACTACAAGCCTACATTATATCTAGGAGAATACAAATTTCCAAGAGTTGAATTCAAAATAGATCCAAGCTAAACAAGACTCTTATGCTAGTTGGGGCATATGAGTCCCAATAGCCTAGGCTTGGGACAAAAATTTCAAGAAATGTTAAGTTATATGCCAAATTCAGGATCAAGCCCTGAAACTTAGGTGGGACACATATGCCCAAAGCGACATATGAGTCCTAGATCACTAGATCTAGGACACATAACCCAAAAATCATGAATTACAATTGGTTATTACTTAAATGTTGAGATTATCCTCAGAGAAATGCATTAAATAAGGCTTGTGGAGACAAAATAGAGCCAAATAAGGCATAAAGAAGCCCAATTTTAGTAGGGAGGGACCAAAAAAATGTGAAAATGTAGAGGGATACATTTTTATACATTAAAATTTGATTTGATATTATTTTTTTCTCCCAAAAGTGTTGTTTGAACTTGACCCCCATCCTCAAGCATAAGGAAATCAATATATTCTGACATTGAGTTGATTTACCTAAGTTTTGTTAGTTAATTCTTTTCAAGGATCTCATTTCCCAATGAATATAGAAAGATAGATCCATAATAACCTTATTCTATGTTCCATATTGGTGAACCTATTTTTATTTATTTCATTTTGGTGAACCCAACTTTTGAGCATCATAACTTTTTGATTTTGGAGTGAATTTTCAACCTTAGTGTTGATGTTCAATGTAACACAACAACGTTAAATAAAATATCTCTACTCTATTTCTTCTAAAAAGGATAAACAACCTAAAGCTACCTATCTTCCAAGGTCTCTGTAGTTGGTTCTCAACTATGTTGATGTTGTTCAGTGGCCTATGTAGGTATAATGTTCAAGGGGTCTGCTAGTAAAAGGTTACAAACTGCATCATATAAATTAATATAACAATTGGGGGTGTAAAATAAATATCAAAAGATAGAACAGAGCTGAGGAAAACAAATCATAAATGTAGATCTCCTTCAATTTAGACATACAAACTTTATAATGAGCATCATTTCCAAACAACTAAACCATAAAATGATACAATACATAGAACAATCCATACCACTGCATTCATTCATAGAGCAAATTCAAGACACAAAACCATTCACCATTTATAAACCTCAAAATAAAATAAGAACACACCACTAGATCATCATTAAAATTCATAGATCAGTAAACACGAGAAACCTCATTCACAGATAACTCAATGAAAATAGCCTCAAATTCAAAATCTTCTATTGATTTTCATTAAATAAGAGAAATTTATGCACAAAATTCACTGACATATGAATGACTATTGTTCATTGACATCACCATTAAAAATGAAACTTGAAAACAACAAGAAATTGTATTTAAAACTGTAAATATTTCTAAGTATCTTGCATGAAAAATTGAAAAAGATTCTAAAACTATAAAAATTATCCTAACTCTCCTTAGGCAGCCAATCCTTCTTCCATTAGCCAAACTTTACAACATGGAGAGAAAAATTACATATAGACAAGCCCTAACACTAATTCCTCTAGTCAAAAATTGAGATCCGAAAATTTAGGGAACCATTGGAGTCGCATGAGATGACTGCCTAATTGATCTTTAGTTCAATTGTTGATGAACCTATTATCAAAATATGATACACAAGGAGAAGTTCAAAATGCTAGGATATCTTCAGTTAGACTTGTGTTATGATCCTAGAAAATAGGGGAGAGGTATCCAACTGGCCGTATCATTTGATGCTTTATTCAAAAAAGAATATTGCAGACACTTACTCCCCTATCTTTTGTTCAAGAAAGTACTCATCATAACTATCCAATACTTATTTAAGCATGTCCATATCTGGCCCATCTATCCAACTATCCTCAAACTTTATTCTCTTTAATTGTACAAAGGTGAATTTTTTCATATCATCTAATTTGGCAAGCTCTTTTTGAGCAATATTCACTACCTCCTTGATGTCCATGAACCTTTCAATCAACAAGTCATCACCATCATCCCCTTTCTGTATTGCCTCTAGAAATCTATTATCCCATTTGTTTCTTAACTCATCAAGAGGAAAACCATTGTTGATAGGGACATCCTCATTCAACATCATAGCAATAATTGCTTCCAACTCCACAATTTGATTATTCAAATCCTTGGCATCCTGTTATACCCCATTTCTATGGGAAAAAATGAATGAATTCGTGAACCTGTTGATTCTGATAGTTTTATCAATAAAATCTTCATTACCTTCTTCCAGTATAGATTGTTCCAAAAGTTTTTGTTGGGATAGTTTAGTAATTTCTTTTAACTTCCTTACATTCTCTCTATATTCTTCTTCTTGTTTCCAAAGGTCCTCAGTATATGTAGTCACATCATTGGATGATTCCAATGCTTCTTTATGAACATTGTGAGATTCAACAATTAATTCCTCCACCTCTTGGTTCAATATATCAATCCATCTATCTAACATCTCCACCTTGCTTCTTTTCTCAACAAGATCATCAGTCTCCTTTTTACTCAACAAAATTGGTGTTGTAGGAGTAGAAGATTGCATAGAAATAGGAGAAGATAGGCCCTTTAAGAACCTATGCAACTAATCTACAAAGGTTGGGGCTAAACTCTTTGTTTATTTTCTAGGTTGATCTTCAACCACGTTGGGGCAGGAGGAGGAGTAACCACTTGTTGTGAAGAAGTAGTGGTAGAGGAGAGAGGTTGTAGAAATGTTACCTTAGGTTGAGAATCGATCTCTTGTTTCCCTTTTTCTGCTTCTTCTTTTGCAAGCCTATCAACTTCAAATTTTTCTCTTTCCTCCTCTACTCGTACATTTCATCTCTTTGTTTCTCTAATTGTTTGACTTTATCCAACATTTTAGCTATCTCTTGCTCATGCTTGGCTTGTTCTTCTACCTCTTTATTCTTTAACAAGAGTTCCTATTCATCTTTCTTCCTTTGAGCTTCCTTTCTAGCCTTGGCCTTGGCTTTAAGTTCCTCTTTTTCTCTCCTATGCCGAGCCTTTTCTTCTTCAAGACCATGGATTTTTTTGTAGGAGAGCTAATTTCTCCCTCTCTTCATTTGCTTTCCATTCACTTTCATTTTTTTTTTGTAGGAGGTCTTCCTTTTCCTTATGTTTCCTTGCAAGCTCTTCCATCTTGGTTATGGCTTCAACCTCTTGTTGCTTTGCAAGTTCCTTAGGTTGTGCTTTGGCATCAACCTCTTTCTTGGCATCCTCAAACAATTTCCATTGATTTTATACAATCAAAACATGCTCAATCCCAAAATCCTGAATATCTTCAGTAGTTGTGGTCATAAGAGGCTCATGATCTAATTGTGTAGCCTCAGAATCAATATCAATGTCATGAATCTCAACATCCTTTTGTTTATCTTTTTCATCCTGATCATGAAGGATTCCTTCAGGTACTTCCTTAGTGAACTCTTCTAGAAGGAGAGGTTGAGATGAAGCTCCTTCTCCAATAGTAGCAACTTCTACACCTTTTGATTCATGAATTGCTTGAGAGGGTAATCCTAGATCAACATATCCTCCATAACTAGGAGGAAGGTACTAAAATTTATCTTTAGGATTTATCCTCCTCTTTTTTCTCATGTATCCTTGAGTAACTATAGATTTCCTCTTCTTTGAGGACTAATCCTCTAGCTACTTGATCCTCATAACTACCCATTGGATACTTTTATTTGTCACTGTCCTGGCAAGTTGTTTGATATCAATAAATGCTTCATCATCCCAATTTATTGGGTCCAAGATTTTAGTGCCTATGTTTTCAGCTTCATACCTAGGGTCCAAAACTAAATCATCATCTTATAGTGTGTCATGGATATCCTCTTTCACCCCATACTCAGTCATCTGTGGGATGGTAAGACTTTCATAGTTTCGTTTTCTAACATCATAATCATCTTGCATATCCATCCATAAATATTCTAATATATTAAAATGCTTCTCAAAAAATTGTCGGAGCCAAGCCATTCATCTTGTGCTCCCGGTCAAAAACTTTCCTGGATGTATGCAACTCCAAGTCTAGAAACCTCAACTCTTCACATAATGCCTTCATTGGCAACTTGTGAGCACAATAGTATTCTCCCAATTTCATGGGGAATTTGTGTATTTTAGGCTTGTGTTTGTTTCCAAATATTGCATTAACCCCCAAGGCCTAATAAATGAATTCCATAAGTAAAATCCTATCATTGCAACATCTTGGCAGTTGATGAGGATGTCCATTAAATCCTGCCAATCTAAAATAGGAGAACTTGGGGTATTGTATGTACCAATGTCCTCATGCAACAATAAAAACCATGGCCTCCCTGCTCATTTTGAATCCAACATCCCTTGTCAACTGGTTAATGATGACATAGATGAATGCATCAATGACCCTTCTATAGTGTAGCTCTAAAGTTTGCAGGGTCAATTGATCATAATGCTCCCATACCTTGTTTTTTCCAGGAGCCTCTCCTAATGTACCCACTACATTTAAACTAGGGAATATTCCCCTCCTCATAACTGAATATATGACATAAGATTTCATGAAGAAGGTTTTAGTCTACCCTACTTTAAGCATCTGGCTGTGCAAGTTGTCTAGTAAAATCATACCCTAGTCAAATTTTCTCCTACCATCTAGAATGGTTTGAATGAATAAGACCATCCATTCCTTGAAGAATGTTGAATCCTTCTTTCCAAATACTCTAGAAAGCATTAGGATTAAATCATCTATCTCTTTCTTGAAGTCTCCCCTCTTTGGTTGTTTAGGAACCATGTCTAAAGACTTCTCCTTAGTTCTTAACCAGCTCTTATTCATATGGGACCTATTAGCTTCCCTTCCCCTGTTAAATAATTCTAATGCCTCTACCTCAGTTAATTTCTTGGGGTTCTTTGGGGTAGGTGTATTAAACATGAACCTCATCATCTATGGGGATAGATCAATAATTAAATTACCTTGGAGGTCAATACATTGCCTTGTTAAGGTGTTGTATGCCCCTGCTACTATGAGAATGAGCTCTAGGAATTGGATTGATAAGGGGAAAAGTGTAACATGTGCAAGCTTAGATGGGATATTCTTTCAAACCTTCCAATTACATCTTCAGAGAAAGTATCCACAATCAGTTCTTCATAATTAAATGGGCCTAGATTAGTGTTAGTTATATCTTCCCATTTTGAATCTAGCTTACTAGCTATGAGAGTATCCTCCTTATACTTGTATGTAAAAGTGTATGAAAATTGCTCCACCTTGATCCTTTTGGGTTTTACTCCTTTTGAACTTTCTGTAATTTTCCCTTCCCTCGTGAGATTTCCTCTAATGCTCTTAACATTTTTTATTTCCTGCAAGACGAGCTTAGATTAAGCCAACAAAGGTATGAAAATCATTATCACAAGTATCATCCTTTCATACCTCTCTACTCTTCCCTAGGTAACCCTTCATACTAAGTGAAATTTCAAACTTGTTGGGACCAAGACCGGGAGAAAATCAAGAACCGAAGAGGTGAAAGAAATAACATTATCAAAACTGGAATTGGGACCAAAACTGAAACTTTAAAAGTTTCAATATCTTGTAACACTCGATGACTCGGCCCCACTAAGTTGATAGGATCAGAATTGGATTGGAACACACTAAAGGTGGACTCGGGATTGGACATAGATCGGGACCTTATCAGAAGTTCAAAGGATGAATTTCATTTTGGCTCTAGTTCTGCCATGCTTTATTAAAACTAAACAAATTGTCTCCACAAACCAACACCAGTTTAGAAATGAGTTAAAAAGGACACAGGGAGGCAGAGATTAAGCTCGAATCCATCCAGGCCACCAAGAACGGATCGAGAAATCTTGGGAAAATATGTGAAAAGGGCACAAAATGCAAATGCTAACTCGTACAACCCATCAAACTAAATGAAAACTACGGTATCAAAAACCATACAATCACAATCTATAAAATCAACAGAAACAAGATGGAGGGGTCCAAGAAGGGATTTAAAAAAACCACAATGCATAGAACCCCTCAGAAAAAGAAATCCCTAATCAAATATAGGGGACGATGAAATAAAAAATTCACCCAAAATGACAAAAATGATAGGCGAAAAACAAAAAACAAACAAAAAGAACAAAACAAACAAAAAGAAAATAGAAAAGGAAAAGAATCAAAACAAACAAAACAATAAACGGAAACACCAACAAACAAACAAAAACAAGTGAAGATTCATAGAAGAAAACCTAAAAACACATGAAGAACAACAGAGCAAAAAACTGAGAAGGAAAAAACATGAAATGGAATGGAGAAATCACCTACCTCAAAATTCTACTAGAAAGGTTGACATCCGACAAGGATCCACCCTCGCAAATTCACCCATAAAAAATTGTGCTCCTCAATTTCTTTGAATTGTTTGCTTGTTAAAATGCTCTGAGTATGTGTAATGAGACAAATAACATTTGATTAAGGTTTTAAAACCATTTTATGCATGTGGAGATGTCACAATTAATGCATTTAATGTAGTTGGTCAGGAGCGGAGTTGGCACGAAAGCAATGACACAACCCATATGTAAGTTAGAGGTAAAATGGGAGTGGGAGTGAAGCAAAAATAGGACTAGGAACCTTGTGAAAGTTCAATACTCTATCCTAAATCTAGTTCTAGTCCCATGGTAGGAAAAGAAGGACAAAGGATTGTAGGTGGAATTGGAACTGAATCCGGATCTAGAACTTGACAAAGTTGCAAGTTTAGAACCAATTTTGGTTCCCCTCTTGACAAAGGGAAAGAAAACCGACAGAGAAAACCAAAAGAATGAAGGAAAGAGGGATTGAGGCATAGCCCATCCCAACACAAAATGAAAAACAAGACAAAATAAAGGACAAACAAATGGAAGCGGGACCAAAATAAAACCCAAACTTTGAACCTTTTGAAAGTTTCAGGTTCAGTTTTTGTTCTAATTTTGGTTTTTTCAAAGGGAAAAGAAACTAAAAGGGTAAGAAACAAAAGAAAACCCAAGGGAGAAAACCCAAGAGTGGGAGGTAGACAAAACAACATATAAAACGACAAGACAAGAGTTAGGGCTAGGACCAAAAATGAAAAAATAGACCTGAAACTTTGCAAAAATTCAAAGTCTAGTTTCAACTCGCCTTTCGAACCCACAAGAACAAAAGGAACAATTCCTTAGGAGGAAAAATAAAAATCTAAGACCCAAACAAAAATAGCAAGGAAAAACAAACACAAAGGGGGCCCATTTTGACCAAAAAAAAATGGGGTGGTTATCAAGGCATAACAACTGGCAACTCGGCTGGGAAAATTGTTTACCCATTTTCAAGATACTGAATAATTCAACCATCTAGAACCTCTAGTTCATGCACATTTTAAACTTTAGTATGATTAGTTATGGAAAACAAGGTTAAGCTGGAATCTAAAATGTAAATCAACAATAACCACATTGAATTTGAGTGTGTGCATGTATGTGCATCTATTCCAATAATGGTTCTTCTCATCCTAGAATAATTGCATTAAATATTTAGACTACGTGAGTTGAATCCCTATCACTATAATGCAATGATATCCTAGGTATTGCTCTACTACCATACATGTGTCATTAGCCCTGAAAGAGATGCCTCTAGTTCTCTCAAAGCATTGCTCTACTGCCAGCTAGGAATCCATAGGCCCAATAGAGATACTTGAATTACCATTCTCATATTGAGTTTTTTCATCACTTAATATTTCTCTTTTCTTTTCTTTTATATAGGCTTACTTGAGTAATTTGTCTTTTCATCTTTTCCTCAATACTCAGATATATTATTTTGACCTTTGGGTTGAGAACTACTGTAGACACCGAAATCTGATCAAAGCCCGTGACTTCAATCCTCTTCATGGTCATGATTAAATAATGTCAATTATTTAATTATTCTCTACAGTCTTCATTTATTTATTAATTAAATAAATCTAACTATTTAATTAATTCACTTTAACATTAATTCTTCTATTAATTAAATAATCTTAATTATTTAATTGATTCACATTTTCTTTATTCTATCTGATTAATTCAATAAACAATTTTTATTTAATTATGTTACTAATTAGCTTTATCCTTCTTGTCAAATTAAATAAACTCTTATTTAATTTCCCCTTTATCATATTTCAACTATAATTAAGTAATTCCTTTATTTATTTAATTATCGATTTAATCCCCTCATCACTTAATTAAATAAATCTTATTTATTTAATTATTCTTCAAATATAAAATCTTGAATTAAATGAATTATCTAATTCATAAAATCTATTTTAATGCATTCTTCTATATTTAGATAATTGTGTAAGTTATCTAAGTATTCACTCTGACTTGACTAGAGATCTATTTAAATCGGTAAGTTAACTAAGGATTTAATGTCTAGGTGGCTTCCATGAGTAATCCTTCAGTCATGACTAGTCAATCGTCCAGTTCTAACTCAATTGCAGGTACATGCATATTAATTAAATATTTCTATTTAATTAATTAAATCTTGTGTGTGCATTTGAACAGAGAGTTGCTTTAATCCATCTTTATCCTTGTCATGCAAATACTATTCTTATGTTTTCGAATACCAAACTTGGAGATTAAATCATTAATTTAATATTTATCTCTATTTGTAATTTTTATCACTCATGTCACTACTAATAGCTATCAGAATGCATGTTTACTCTTTTGATCTCAACCGTTTGTTGATCTTTCGATCCTGACTTGTCGTTTGAATGATCAATTTTCTATGAATTGATCTGTCTTTCGTCATTTCAGTCTCTCTCAAATCCTTATGACTTTTGGAAGCATATGATCTATTATCTAAATCTTCGATGTTTTGCTAAATCACTATTAGAGGCTATACTTGCACAAGAGAAATCTAAGGGAAATTATACTACACTAACAAAATGGAGAAGGGTAATCAAGATGATACATGGAATTACATAGATATTGGGTGAGATTGTTCAATTTATTTATGTTTTAGCATTCCTTTGTTCTCTATTGTTTAGCTTAGATTGCATTAGAACTTAGTTCGCATTGCATGTGTGATTTTAACCTTTCTTCTACATTTTCTAGATGTTACATTTGGTGAACTCGACATGAAGACACCATCTTCGCGTATCTGTAGACTTTTATTCAATTTTTGTAGGTTTTTGTACAAAACGATGCATCTGTTTGATGAAACATCGCAATTGACATTTCAAGATGCAGCTGCTTGAAGAAATGATGCAATTGAATTACTTGACCGTATCTAAGATCTAAATGATGCATTTGAAAAATAGTCAAGCATCTATTATTTTCTAAGCCGCAACTAAATGTAAAATCCCGCAATGCATCTGACAGATAAAATGACACATCTAACTAGTAATTTTTTATGTTTAGACTGTCAATTTACAGTTTCCTTTCATGTTTTTATTTTCATTAATCTTTTTTTTTCAGCGTGTGTCTTGAGGAGTTAACGAAGTTTTTGCAGATCGATAGTCGAAGACCAATATCAAAACTACTAATGAATCTTTCTACAAAACGCATGTCAAAGAACCTAGTCAAATTTTTGAAACAGATTGTTTGGTAGTGTAGAAAATCTTTCATTTGGATTAAAATTAACAAGTGTCTACTATGTTTGGTGTGAAAGCACAATTGTGTAATTACCCTTTATGATTTGGTATATCGAAGTATCCTCTCTGCTTGCACATTCGTGTGATCCTGGGTGTAAGAGAAATGATTATTGACTCTAGAACTTGGGCCTATTTTGGTGGGAAAAAGTACTCACCCTAGGATGACTCAGATCGGTAGCACCCTGAACCCGAGGGGCTTCCAATCGGTATATAAAACTGGATTCTTGGGGAAAGCCTAAGAATTACGCGGTGCGTATGGTTCTGATGAGATGGATTCGAAAGGGGACTCTCACTGCATGGATCCTGCCCTACAAATAGAATGCTCGAATTAAACACCTTTGTTTGTAGTGTCCAAAATCCTTCTATTTACTGGCGCAGCAAGTTGAACCTGTGAAGTCATCTCATATTTTTATGGTTCATGTGTAGAGATGAAAGTATGCCATGGGATGTTCATGGGTATTATAGCTTGGCTACCCCGAATGACATTAATGAACCATGGAGGGGAGCCAAAGGGGTCATGCTAGTAATCATCCACCTTGAATAAGCATAGCTGGGGAAACCCAAGTGAGAACTTAGTAAATACTATATTACACAGCCTAGGATGTGCTTGCTTGTTGAAAAATTAAACGTTCTTTGAGTCCAAAATCAAACTAAAAAACACTTTTTCTTATAACTTTTTTTTTTTTCTAGAACTTGATCATGGAAAACAGTGTCAGTTTTATATCTCCATTCACTGAAAACACCAAACTATCAACAAAGTCACAACTATTCACCAGAAAGTCGCAATTGATTTGTTGAGTCACATCTGTTTACCCTAGAGTCGCATCTGCCAGATTAGCTCACATTTGCTCTATCAAAAACTGCATCTGATTTAAAACACCGCACTTGTTATATTCTATGATGCATCTGAAAAGGTGTGTCGCAACTATTGTCAAGAAAGACACATTTTCCACTATCGCAGAACTTTTCCCATGCACAAATTTTAAAAAGCTGCATCTAATACAATTTGAGTCATAATTTTCATCACGAGTCGCATCTATGAGGAACTACACTGCATTTGTCTGATACCAAATATTGAATTTTACCATAAACGTGCAATTGATCACTAGGAAACCGCATCTGTCAAATTTTGCAATGCATCTGCCTAAGTATTAGAGAACCAAAATTTCTGGTCACAGTCTAGTCGACACAGTCTTACCAGTCTTTGATCTATCTTTTCATAGTAGTCCTTGGACAAAAACCTAAAATGATTTTCTCAATTTTGCATCCTTTAGGTATCATTTAGTCATTAATATAGTCATCCTAATTCTAAGTTTTCATCTTAGACTACATATTTCCTTTAGATCAAACTTCTAGGATGGTCACTTTTACAAACTTTAGAATAGGTCCACTTTCTACACTCTAGAAAAATCATAGCGTCAACAAAATTTTCCATTGAACCTAGTCTTTTAATCATATCGTTTGTCCTACAGAGAGTCCTCCTAGCTCATCAGTCTAGTTAGGAAACTCAACTTCTCCTTGATCCTAGTCCTACATTGGTTCCTTGACATAACTAAATTGACACCTTGGTTAAACTTTAGGTGGTTGGTACCCTCGTCTCAAGTTTACAAAATTGATTACCTTAGAATCTTGCTTAGACTTTGCATCTTTAGATATTGTCATTCTAGAATAGCGTCATCTTAGAACATTCCTTATTTTGTAATCAAAAAATCCCAAAAAACATAGACTAGAGTCATACTATCCATAGATATAGTTTTGCATTCCTCGCATATTGAGCTTATCTTACATGGTTGAAACTAGGTCTAAGAGAAGAGAGAGAGAAAAGATGTCGAACCCAAATGAATTCATCAATCCATTCTCATCGAGACCTCACAAGAATTTGTTGGAAAAATTCACTACTAGAGACCTTCAAGGACACATTAGAACATAAGACATAGAGGTTGTTGCACAAGACCCTGAGTTTTTCTCTTTTATAGATGAGTATCTCGCAAATGATTGACAATGCTACTTAGCCAATTTGTTAGCTAAAGGTGTACCTTACCTACAAAATTTGATATTAGCACCTTACAAACTCAACCTACACAGGGGACAACCTCAATGACTGCTAGTACCTCTATACCTCAAGTTAATATAGCTATACCATCTAGCATACCTACACAAAGTATGACAGTCCATACATCTCCATTTGGTACATTAGGCATGACATCGAGATTTAATTTCACTATAGGGGCATCATCATCCACACCCTTTAGTACTCTTGTTGGGAATAAAAGATCTAAAATGTCAACTTCTATACCGCATGTCAGTGTCACCAATACCATACCATAGTCCATAGCCATACCTCGTGTTCATGTCGCTAGTACTATACTATAGACCACACAGACAAGAGGGATTCCCTCTTTCCAATATGGCAACCCAGCTTCTATACCAAATGTTAGTGTCACCAATACCATACCACAGTCAACAACCATACCTAGTGTTCATGTCGCTAGTACTATACTGTAGACTACACAGACATGAGGAATTCCCTCTTTCCAATATGGTAATTAGAATCCATTCTCCCAGGTTGGCAGTCAAAATCCATTCTCTCAGATTGGTAGTTAGAATCCATTCAAATAGATTTCGAATCAAAATCCATTCTCACGGATTCCAAGTCAAAATCCATTCACACAAATTCCAAATCAAAACACATTCACCAACATTCTGAATCCAAATCCATATCAAATACCAACATTCAATCAAAACCGATCATGAGACCTTGGATTTCAAAATAAATACATAGATCCGTGTAATCTTCCCAACACATCATTAACCCAAGTTGACATCTTGCAAACACAAATGTAGAAAGTAAAAATAAAAATGGATAACATGGCGGTGTCAACTAAGAAATATTTTTCAACAAAGGACATATTCCCATTTCCCTTTGATAAATCATTGTACATGACACCTTTCCCTCATGGGTATGTCATATTGAATCTCCCTAAGTACAATGGAAAACAAAATTTGATAGAGCATATAAGGGAATTTTCTACCATGTGCATAGATGTCGCTTATGATCCCACATATCTTATGAGACTATTTCCAAGAAGTCTTGTAGGAATTGCACTCGAGTGGTTTTTAGGTCTAGACTATGGCATCAAATCATGGGGTGAACTGGCTGAGAAATTTATTAAGCAATTCTCCTTCAACATAGACCACGAGATAAATATAGCAACCTTGTGTCACACAACACAAGATGAAGGAGAAAATTTCATCACTTTCTTCTAGAGATGGAGGACTATAGCCAACCGATGTCCTATCGAGATACCTGAAAAACAAAAGTCACTATGTTCCAGGAAAACCTTCATGCAAAACTAAGGAGTAACTTAAGGGTACATTGTTGAACATCATTTTTAGAACTAGTTGAAAAAGGAGTTATAATAGAAAAGGATCTCATTGAAAAAGGAGAACTTAAGATACCAACATCCAATAGAAATTCAATTGTGCAAAACACCCCCAGTGACAAAAAAATATTTTGGTCTCGAAACAAAAACATCACCAATGATGGGGTAGTTGATGCTAAAACTATACAAGCATGACCAATCATCACATTATGAGGACCTAACCCTTCTACAAACACACTTAACACTATCAATCAACCTCCCAACATGGTAAAAAATACTCAACATCTGCAACAATAGAGGAGGTTTCAAAAATGTGAGTTCACTCCCTTAGGGGAACCCGTTGAGTTTGTATTTAAACAACTATTACAACACAATCTTATACAGCTTCAAGAGCCAAGAAAATATGATCTAGGACAATTTAAACCAGTTTGGTGGGATGACAATTCCTTTTTTGATTATCATAGAACTAAGGGACATAACCTACAAAATTTTTGCCAACTGAAAAATATCATACAAGATCTTGTCGAGAAGAGAATTATTGAAGTTAGCAGATAGAAACAAAAGTCATCAAATACTAATTATCAAATCTTTTTTGATCCACTACATGACCATGGGAAAGTAAATTTACCCAATTCGAGTAACAAGACCAATATGTCAACCACTACACTAATATTAAGCATGATTATAATAGTGGTAAAATCATTAATCACCTTTGCACCACCGATGAGAATATCAATACCATTACCATCAATCCAATTCTCGAGTGTATTGTCAACACTCATCGTACTAAGATCACTATCCAAGGTCCTCCATCGCATTAAATACCATAGCCTTCCAAGTCACAATATAACTTACTTGACCAGTTGGGGAATACCCTAGCCCAAATCTCAATCTTGGAACTGTTGTGTATCTCCCCTAAACATCGATCCATTTTAGATAAAGCTTTACAAAGCACCACTATCCCTAATGATCTCAATGTCAATCATTTCTAGGAAATGGTAGGATACTTGATGAATAATCATCATGCCACATTCTTTGAACAAGATTACACAACTGAAAAAGACAAATCATAATGATCCATTACATCTTGAAGTCCTTGTTGACGACACCAAAGTTAGATGAGTTTTGGTAGACGGAGGAGTAGGGTTAAATCTATGCACTTTAAAACTAATTACGACATTAGGTTTCTTAGAAGCATGCATAGACACAACCAAAAGAACTTTCATTAAAGCTTATGATGATGAGGAACAAAAATCAAAGGGGGTGGTAACACTTCCTATTAGAATTGGTCCTGCAGTAATGGAGACAAAATTCCAGGTCTTGTATCTCACCCTTCCATACAACCTTCTGCTAGGCAGACCATGGATTCATGCCATGAAAGTAGTCCCTTCCACATATCATCAATGTCTCAAATTCCCTTATAATGGCACTGAAATAACTATAGATGGTGACCCAGATCCATTCCAATATTGCACCAATCTAAAAGAGATACCCCAATGCCAGTACCAGTAAACCAAGAGGCTTCATCATCCAATTCATCTCACTATGTCGATCCATCCACTCTCACTAGAACATCCACTTCACCTTTATTTCCTACCACTCCTAGGGTTGAGATCCAAGACAAGGGTTATGGAGAATATTACATGAAGACATCTTATTGTGTTAGCCATTTGATTCCTCCTAAGTCATACAGTTTACCTACACTAGATAGGAGACAATTTATGGTCACTATACACATTCCTCCCGCAACAAATTTTAGCAAAGAAGTTGTAAATACAGAAGATGTCACCTCCTGGCTATATAGAGAAGATAATGAAGAACCTCTCTCACTTGTGTACATTCCTACAGATCTATATGGAAAAGGCTTCACAATCATGTAGAGCAAGGGATATAATGGATAGAGTGGTTTAGGCTTAAATCAAGATGGGAGGATTGAGCCAATCTTTGTTTCTTAGTGGCCAAAATTTTTAGGGCTTGGGTTTCAACCGATTCATATTGGCGTTCCTAGTACCACATCACCCTTAATCGAGGAAGTGCTTCAGAAAATATTGAGACATCTCACAAACCATCTGAACAACACTACTATGACTCCCCCAACTCAAACGAATATGAGTGGGATTCCTTATTGTCTACCTCTTCCATGAACCTTGACAAGCTATTTGGAGAACTTGACTTAATGTTGAGATCGTCACCAAATCCATTGAATTCTTGTCCACCAAAGAATATGACCAAAGAGGAATGGTTTAAACATTAAAATTGGGAATCTCTTGATCCTATCTCTTGGCAACCTAATATATATCCATTTCAGATAACCAAACCTTGGCATTAGGTCCACCTCTCAATCCACCTAGATCTAAACCAAAGAGAAAAAAGGACTTAGTACAAGACTTTTGTGACCATATGAACAACATAGTCCTTACCTTGACTCCATTAAAATTTGATAACTCCGATGATGAAATGCCCTTAGTTTATCCCCAACTCATTGATTGGGACCAACAAGACATGCCTGTCTTAGACATTTTTGAGAATGACAAAGCAATTGTTGAGTTCCTGGGATTACGAGAAGGAATACCTAGTGGTGATCACAAGGCTTGTTTTACCATTGACTTGGACAACAAAGTATATTTTGGGGAATCTGTTCAACCCTCCAGTTGCAAAAATGAGAAAAATAATAAAAAAGATAAAAAGGACGAGTCTCTAGGTGAAAACTGAAAGGTGCCTCTAGACAATGAAAAAGTAAAAATAAAGGATGCATCTAAAGGAAAAAACCTCTCAGAGGCACCTAAGGATGGATGTTTGAATAATCTCCCCATTGCATAAAAAAAGTCACCCATGCTCATTGAAGAAGCAATAGAAGTCAATATAGGCACAGAAGAGAATCCTTGACTGGTTTATTTTGCAGCGTCATAGACCACAAAAGAGTAGCCAGAATTCCACTACTTCTTTACACAAAGACATAAATTTTTCTTGGTCATATGCAGACATTCCTGGGTTGGAACCTGAACTTTTGCTACATCACTTGCCCTTACAACTAGGTGTCAAACCAGTGAAACAAAAATTGAGGAAAATGCACCCATAGATTGCTCTACTAGTCAAGGCAGAACTCAAGAAACTATTAGATGTGGGTCTCATTAGATCAATCAACTATGTAGATTGGATTTCCAATCTTGTCCCAGTCACTAAACCAGCAGGGGGAATCTACATCTACACAGATTTCAGAGATATCAACAAAGCCCACCCTAAGGATGACTTCCCTTTGCCTAACATAGACATGATAGTGGACATGACAATAGGGTACGAGATGTTGTCCCTTATGGATGGATTTTTAGGGTATAATCAGATCATAATTGCAATTGAAGACCAACCTAAGATAACTTTCACATGTCCTTGGGGAATGTATTGTTGGAATGTTATGCCCTTTGGACTCAAGAACGCTGGAGCAACCTATCAACGTGCCATGACCACCATTTTGCATGATCTAGTACACACTCTTATGGAGGATTATGTGATGACCTAATAGTTAAATCCAAAACAAGGGAAGAACATTTACAGGTTTGAGACAACATATTCCAAAGACTAGAGAAGTATAAAGTGAGACTAAATCCCAAGAAATGTGTGTTTTGGGTACAATCAGGAAAGCTTTTCGGGTATATCATTTCCAGGTGAGGCATTGAAGTGGATCCAACCAAGGTAAACATAATCATATACATGCCTGAGCCACCAACTAATCTTAGTTAGCTAAGGACATTACAAGGGAGACTACAATCCATTAGAAGATTTATAGTGTAGTTAGCTGATAAGACACATCATTTTCAACATTTACTTAAGAAAGGAGTACCCTTTGCATGGAAAGTTAGGTGCCAAGAGGCTTTTCAACTGATCAAAGAATATCTACTCACACCACCTATCTTAATGCCACCTATTGAAGGATGACCACTGATTCTTTATATTTCAGCAAAACATTCATCACTCGGAGCATTGCTTGCACAAAATGATGATGAAGGTCATGAAAGGGAAGTATACTATATTAGTTGGACTTTTGTAGGTTATGAGCTCAACTATAGTACCATTGAATTTCCATGTCTTGTGGTAGTATTTTCTACTCAAAAACTAAGGCACAATATGCTAAACCATCAAATAATGCTGATTGGAAAAATAGATCCTTTGAAATATCTTCTAAGCAAAGTAGCATTAATAGGGCGACTGGCCAAATGGGTTATGATACTTAGTGAGTATGATATCTAGTATGTAGAGAGAAAGGATATTAAAAGACAAGTCATTGCTGATCAGTTAGCCGACACACCAATACAAGCAGATCACCCATTAGTTGCAGACTTTCCTGATGAGTTTATATTCACAATTGACACAAACACAACATGGAAAATATACTTTGATGGCTCACATACAAATCATGGCCTATGGCTCACATTACATCCCTAAGTCATTCAGGATTGCATTCCCATGTACTAACAACATAGAAAAGTATGAGGCTCTAGCGATAGAGTTACGCATGGTAGTCAAGTGGAAAATTAAGAACCTACAGGTATATGGCAATTCTCAACTAGTAATTAGATAGGTAAATGAGAAGATTTCTCCATACAAATGCATGGAAAATAGTTTTAAGGAGTACTTTGACAAGGTCAACTTTCATTAGATACCTCATGTTCTAAATAGGGCAGTAGACACTATGGCTACAATTGCATCACTTCTAGAAATTCCTAGCAATGTGCCTAAGTTTGAGTTCTTGGTAGAACAACTTTTGGTCCCAGCCTACGATATCCCAGATTCTGAGATGGTATGTGACATTATTGGTCCTAATTCCCCATGGTACAAAGAAATCTAAGACTACCTCCATGCCGAAATCATACCCCCTGGCCTTTCAAATAACCAACATAGGACATTCCTCTGCAAGTCAACCAAATACACCATTGTCGGAGACACCCTATATAGACGTTCCTTAGATAATACCCTACTTAGATGTCTTGATTCCAATGAAGCACAAGCAACCTTGTGTGGGATACATGAGGTTATATGTGGTTCCCATTCTAGTGGTCCTACCTTAGCTAAAAAAATTATGAGACTGGGTTATTATTGGCCTACTATGGAAAAGGACTCATATGTATTTGTAAAGAAATGTCGCAAATGCCAAGTTCATGGAGACATGATACATGCACTAGCACAAGACCTCCATCCAATAACATCACCATGGCCCTTCACCCAATGTGGATTTGACCTCATAGGTAAGATCCATCCCACATAATCCAATGGCCACAAGTTCATCATCACATCCACTGAGTATTTTACGAAGTGGATTGAGGCTATTCCCATGACATACATTACCGATACACAGATCTCTAAGTTTATCCTAAACTATATCATTTGTTGGTAAGGTGTCCCTTAGTCCATAATCACAGATAATGGCCGCCCATTCAAGAACCAAGAATTATGCCATCTTTGTGATGAATTTCATATTCAACATCACTTTTCCACTCCATACAACCCACAAGGTAATGGCCAAGCAGAGGCATCTAACAAAACTATCATTAGAATCCTCAAAAAGACTGTCAATGATGCTAGCCGCGATTGGAATTTACAGCTTAATCCCACCTTATGGGCTTATCGCACAAGCATCTGTACTCCCACTAGCGCCACTCCATATTCACTAGTATTTGGTTCTGAAGCCATTCTTCCTATTTTGGTTGAGATTCCTTCCCTCAGGGTATCCTTGAAAGGGCACATTGATGATGAAGAGTATCAGATATCAAGACTACATGAACTAGAATTCCTATATGAACGAAGACAGAAGGCACTAAACCATCTCCAAGAATATTAGAATCATCTTTGTCGTAGCTATAATAGGAAGGTCTTGAACATAAACTTTGACATTGGTGACCTAGTTTTAATGGAGAACCCAAAGAATCAAGCAGAAAGAGAGAAACTCGGAAAGTTTGAACCAAACTAGTCAGGATCTTATATTGTTATGAAAGGCTTTGGATCAAAAGCATATCAACTCTCTACTCTTGAAGGGGAACCATTGTCCTCACCAATAAATAGTCTTCATCTAAAGAAGTTCTAAGCATAGCTTCTAAGAGCCTTGTCTTAATTAGAGAAAAATACAAAAAAATCAAAAAATCAAAAAAAATGTTACCTAGGTGAAAACCTGGAAAATAGGCATCTTGGTAACACAAAAAAATTAGAAAATACAGAAAATAGTAAAGAGAAATAATTTTTCCATTAGTGAAAACCACTTTTGTGGTGCTTTGGATAAGTACCATGGTGAAAACCTGGCAAATAGGCACCATGTGTAGTTGACTTTTCTCCTTTTTCTACTATTATTCTAATCTAACTTCCCTCTACATAGTCCACATCCCTGTACATATCCCTTATCCCTGTACATATCACTTATCTTTCCTATCTATCACTTGTACATATCATTCCTAATAAGTGGTAGTCTTTCCCATAACTTGGAATGATTGACATCGAGTGCATTTCATACCCCCTATTTTATCCTATTTAATATCAATTGGTCTTATACTCGACTTGTGGCAAACACTTGATGTGTGTCATATTGGTTCTTACATTGGCTATGATGAAGACGTAAAACCATAGAAAAATCCAAAAACATCACAAAATTCCCTGAGAAAACACAAAAACATTAGAAAACTTCAAAAAGACAAAAAAATCAAAACATGCCAAAAATATAAAAAAAACAGTCAGAGTCAGTCGCACTTGTCATTCTTTGTTGTTTATCGAACTATGTTTCCTCTGTGACTGGACGTAGGCAAGGCCATCTACCAATGTGCCCCTGAGGCATTAGGTTAATCTTTTTAGGTTTGTCTATATAAAATCATGACTCAATCCATATGCCTATCTGACGAAGGTCATTGGTTGTGTCAAACTATGAGGTCTCTACATGTATAATGTAGGCAAGGCCATCAATCGATGAGCCCTCGAGGCTGCACTAAGTTAGTTCATTAGGGTTTGTCATATTTACTATCACACACGTCTTCTACTTGTAGTCAGTCTTGTTAGTCAAAGACAAGTCAAATTACAAGGTCTTTGCGTGTATAACGCAGGCAAGCCCATCAATCAATGAGCCCCCGAGGCCACACTAGGTCAGTCTTTTAGGGTTTTTCGTCACATAGTCAATTTTTCACACATCATATCAAGTCATGCATCAATATGGTGAACAATTCAACAATGTCTCTAAGTCAAATCAAACAAATTTCCAAAGCAACAACCAAAACAACTTAGCTTATGTCTGCTACAGGATGTGTCCTTCCTAGAAACAAACATCATCGAAACAATCAACCTATCTCTTATTCAGGATGAGTCCTTCTTGATTACTGATATCAGCAAATCAACCTATGTCTTATACAGGATGAGTCCTTCCTGCATATCGACATTGTTAAACAATCAACATAGCCTTACACAGGTTATCACATCAACGGTATCAGACTCAACATCTTATACAATACATGTCTTTCTGAAACCAGGCTTTGTCATGCCTTATATAGATAATCATAACATCGAAACAAAACTCAAAGTCTTATCCGGTATGTGTATCTCTTGAAACCAGGCTCTATCAGTCAATCCTTTTATCAATCAAAACAAATCAAACAAACAAATCAAGTTTTGGAAAATATTTTACTGGATTTTGACTTAATGGGTTATTTTTCTTATCATTTCACTTGACTTTATGATGGGAATTATGTTACTAGCTTTCCCAAGGATGTCCCATGAAGTATTTAGAGAAGCAACGATGTATCACAATTCTAATTTCTTTGACTATTGTCTATGGATTATCTTTTATGATGGGAATCTTGTTACTAGCTTTCTCAAGGATGTCCCATGAAGGATATAGAGAAGCAACGATGTATCAGAATTCTATTTTCTTTGAGTGTTGTCTATCAATTGTCTTTTAAATTTGATTTTGAGTCATGTTACTAGTTTCCTCAAGGATGTCCCATGAAGGATTTAGAGGAGCGATGACGTCTCATGACCTGTCTTTTATTTGTTTGTTGTTTGTGGTTTGTCCTAACAAAAAGACTGGGGCAACTTGTGCCCTTAGTATGAGTTAACGACAATCCTTGTCTATGACTTTCTGTTGTTAGCAAGTGGATGACCTTGCACACCTTGATTTATGTCATATCATGGTGTTTTTCTCCATTTGTTTTAGTCTTTCCCAATGATGATAAAGTGCAATGCCTTTTGTGATATAGCGAAACATCGAAGATTGCTAATACTAACATCCATCTTATTTCTTTTATTAATTCTCAATCTTTCTTTCTGCACTAACAATTCTTCTTTCTTGCATTATGATGGGGTCTTGTGACACAAAAAAATATAAATCATCCTGCATATACATTAATGTTAGAAACATCATTTCAAAATCATACATCATCAATCATACATACATCTTGCATTTGAACTATACAAACATATAGTAATTTATCATAGCTAGGACATGATGGCATAATAGACATTCATCATCATACAATACATATCATAAGCATTAAATGTACATAAAAAATGTAAATACATGCATCACATTACAAATGCATAGCATCGCATGTAGAAAGCATTGAGCATATATCATATCGCATCTCATAATTATAAATTGCATACATAACATCCATCAACATCATAGATATTAATACATACATCATCACATAGAATCAACATCACATCATATGCTGCATTAACACATCATAAATTAGATATGATCATCCATCACATAGGCATCTCATATAGACATCACATGTATAAATAAATGACTGTATAATCAATAAATAGAATTGCATATCATGAGAATCACTGCCAAAATCATATATATATCCCCCAAAAGTGTCACATCACAATGTCATAATGTATCAATAATTATGGAATCCCACAGGCTATATGATCATAATACAATGTCTCAATACATATCAAGAAATGTCCCTATCCTAAACTGCCACTGGTATCATGACTAGAGTGTGTGGATGAATGATGTCAAGATCCCAATGACCTGTGACCTGAATGTGGCCTGTCATATGGACCAGATATATGTGGTTGCTCAACACCCTCTATGGTAACTATCCTAGTGTGGGTCCTAGTCTAGGACCTCTCACTGCATGCCTATGAAAAATCAGGGCCCATCTCTCTGGAGGAACTATTGTGTCATACAAATCTCGGTAATAAGTGGCCCTCTCCTTGGATCTGACTAACTCTTGAGAAAATGCCTCTACTAGCCCACTGTAAAGAGCTCTAATCTCTATAAACCTCTGCGCAGTCTCCTATCTCTAAGCTATGGCCTAATCCCTGTCCATGAAGGATTTGTCCCTCTACATCCGTAACACATCTTGCTCATACATCAAGAACCTCATCTGCTCCTCCAAAGATGCAA
This sequence comes from Sequoia sempervirens, assembly GCA_007258455.2. Classification (NCBI taxonomy): domain Eukaryota; kingdom Viridiplantae; phylum Streptophyta; class Pinopsida; order Cupressales; family Cupressaceae; genus Sequoia; species Sequoia sempervirens. The sequence continues at coordinate 137,150,329 of VDFB02000363.1, read as the reverse complement.
GTTGGGCACAAAGTGTAGCAGTGTCCAGATCAACTACCCCTATGTCATCCTATCTCACCCTCTCCACACCATCATCCTCATCCTCTAACTCCTCCAAAATCCTATCTTGGACCTCCCGCTCCTAATCATCCCCCTCCTCATCATCATCCTGATAGGAACCAACTAAGCCAAGGGCATCAATCTTTGCCTCCTCTCTTCCCACCTCCTCCTTTGCATGATCCTCTAGAATGGCCTCCTCTACGACATGATCCTCATCTCTTCCAATCTCAACACACACCTCCTCCTCACCTGTTCTAATATCTGGCATGTGCACATCCTCCTCCTCTCATCCCTCCTCATAGATAGGTGATAGAGGTGGCCCTCATTCCCTCCATCCACACCTACCTCTCCCACCACCCCGCCGACGATCTCCATGACCATCTCCATCATCACCTCAACCACCTACACCTCTTTGACCTCTATCTCTGCCACACCTATCGCACGGTCCTAACCCTTGCTGCTCTAACGACACATCCTAATCTGGGTCTGTGAGGGGTATCAGCTTGTGAATGACCCACCACTGATCATAAGCCTCCATGGTACCTGGATCAGCCACACCATCTCTCCACCCCCACTGCACTACCTACAATGCATCAATATCTGCCTCAATTGTGGCCACTAGTATCTCTACACCCCACAGGGGGATCTCTCATGAGGACCTTGCAAACTCTACCCATCCTCTAGGCTCATCCTAAACCTCTTCGAACTATCATAGCACATGATCTACCAAATGTCTCTCTATAATATGAACATGCAAAACAATCCACCCAATCAAATACTGCGTCTGGTGGCAATATGGAAAATGATCATCCTCATCTGACCACTCTGGACATCCAGAGTATGGTCTCCATGTAAATTGTACCATGGTATCAATGGCATGTCTAAAGTATCTGGTATATCCCATATGGTGCGGAGTATTAGCCCCCACATAATGGAAGGCTTATGGTGCTCCATGATGCACATAAATTGTAACCGGTGGATGAAATATGGCTATGTATTCTCACACCCATACCATCAAGAGCCTGGTACCACAACTCATAGATTGTGCCTCTTGATAGGATATATCATGCAAATGAAACTATAACATGCCGAGAAGACAAGGACCCCAAGTATACACCTCCCACCACTCTAGCATACCAACTAGCATCTCTTCCCATCACACAAGAAATCCATGACCTCAACGGTCATCGAGGACAATACCACCTATCAATGTACACAACATATAGTTTAATTGCCTATACCTATGCACCAATACATGCCATCTAATCTCATAATGGTCAAACCCTAACTGTCTAATATCTGCATGAGGGTAATATCTGCACATCTCAGTGAAACCCCTCTAAGTATCGTACATCACCCTGGTGCCTCAAATAGGAAGTCTCAGAATCCTATAGACATCCTCTAATGTAACTATTGACTCTCTAGTAGGCAGGTGAAATGAAGAAGTCTCTGAGTGCCACCTCTCACATAATGTTGTCAGTAGACCCCGATTTTCCCGAATGATGGGCATGTCTATCAATGGAGGAGACCCAAATGCCATAAGAAATATTTCTTTGCACTCCGCAAACTATCTTGGAAGTGAAAAGTTGATGGTCTCGACTCTCGCGTATAAACAAGGTCCAAAATAACCTGCAATGGCATTATGCATACCTCATGTCAGAATCAATCACCTATCCTAATGCAAAGTGACAAAATCAATTGGTAGTCAAATGCGTCATTATTTTCCAAATGCATCATTATTTTGCAATTGCATCAGAAGAAACCAAATGCGTCATTTTATTTTGCAAATGTGTCATTAAATTTAAAATGCGTCATTTTAAATCACAAATGTGTCTACAAATCAAATGTGCATCTATCTATCAACACATAACAATATCTTGCTAAATGTAAATTTGTTGATAAAATATCAAATACATTGAAACATTTTCACATGCGTTGAAAATAAAAAAAATCCTTCCATTTTAAATGCAAATGCATTGCTATTTCGCGAATGCGTAGAACTAAAAAAAAATGTGTTGAAATATGAAAACTAAGCTAAACCATAGATGCCAAATTACATATGCATCATTCCCCATGCAAATGTATTGATTTCCCATTCACATGCAGCATTTCAAAAAGTGACACATCATTCAAACTGAAATTAAATGCATAAAAACACGCAAAAATCAAAAATTCAAAATTTGAGATCTAAGTGCATACCAGGGGGTCCGCGTCGGCCGGCTGCCTGAAGGTCTAGATCTTGTATGCTTGATGGTGGTTGTGCGGAATGGGAGACATCTTCGCTGAGGGTCTAGAGTAAAACTCTCAAATTTCAAAGCTATGTGGGTAAAAATAATTGGGTTTTTACCCCATTTTCTATTTATACCTAGAGTTGTGGTGGTATTTCTTCTAACTGGCCACGTCCACTTCCAACTTCAATTGACCCATACCCATCCCTAACATTTCCAAATTCAATTTGGTCAACTCCACTACATTTTTGGCTATCAAATGGACTAATTGGGACTATTTCAAAAAAAGTTGAATTTTTTTGAAAATTTGTCAATTTTCTTGAGGGGGCATACCTTTACCTATTTTTACACTGGGGCATTACTGGGACATATTGTTTATCTATTTTCTTTGACATAACGCCGAAATTACATTATATAAAAGAGGGGAAAATGTAGACACCAAAATCTAGTCTAAGCCTGCGACTTCAATATTCTTCATAATTTGTATTCTTCATGGTCATGATTAAATAATGTCAATTATTTAATTATTCTCTAAAGTATTCATTTATTTATTAATTAAATAAATCTAACTATTTAATTAATTCACTTTAAATTTAATTCTTCTATTAATTAAATAATCTTAATTATTTAATTGATTCACATTTTCTTTATTCTATCTGATTAATTAAATAAACATTTTTTATTTAATTATGTTACTAATTAACTTTATCCTTCTTGTCAAATTAAATAAACTCTTATTTAATTTCCCCTTTATCATATTTCAACTATAATTAAATAAATCCTTTGTTTATTTGATTATTGATTTAATCCCTTCATCACTTAATTAAATAAATCTTATTTATTTAATTATTCTTCAAATATAAAATCTTGAATTAAATGAATTATCTAATTCATAAAATCTATTTTAATGAATTCTTCTATATTTAGATAACTGTGTAAGCTATCTAAGTATTCACTCTAACTCTACTCGAGATCTATTTAAATCGGTTAGTTAACTCAGGAATTAATGTTTAGGTGGCTTCCACGAGTAATCCTTTTGTCATGACTAGTCAATTGTCCAACTCTAACTCAATTGTGGGTACATGCATATTATTTAAATATTTCTATTTAATTAATTAAATCTTTTGCATGCATGCGAATAGAGAGTTGCTTTAATCCATCTTTATCTTTGTCATTGAAAGACTATTCTTCTATTTTCGAATACCAAACTCGAAGATTAAATCATTAATTTAATCTTTATTACTATTTCTAATTTTTATCACTCATGTCACTACTAATAGTTATCAGAACGCATGTTTAATCTTTTGATCTCAACTGTTCGTTGATGTTTCAATCCTGACCTGTCGTTCAAATGATGAATTTTCTATAAATTGATTTGTCTTTCGTCATTTCAATCTCTCTCGAAATCTTATGACTTTTGGAAGCATATGATCTTTATCTGAATCTTCGATGTTTTTCTAAATCACTATCACAGGCTATACTTGCACAAGAGAAATCTTAGTGCAATTATACTATAACAGAAAAATGGAGAATGGAAATCGAGATGATACATGGAATTACATAGATATTGGGTGAGATTGTTCAGTTTATTTATGTTTTAGCTTTCCTTTGTTCTCTGTTGTTTAGCTTAGATCGCATTGCATGTGTGCTTTTAACCTTTCTTCTGCATTTTCTAGATGTTATAACTACAATGGATTTCATGACAGTATCAAGACTTAGATTTTTTACCTAAATCCAAAATAAAATTATCTTGAGACAAATAGGCCTCCATGTTAACAGATGCCTTTATCTATTTTGTGACAAATTCATACGTGGGTCAATGAGATTACTTACAATACACCTTCTTTTTCTTAACCTTTCAAGCTACTACTTAGAAAGAACACAAGACAAAGGTCTTGAGATGAAAAAATTTCCACAGACATACTTGAAAATACCTAAACCAACTTCTCTCCTAGTACCTTTAGCATACAATGAATAACCACTTCATATTTTGAAATAGAGAAAAATGAAGATCACCCCAAGAAACAAAAACAAAACACAAAACAAAAGAACAAAATAAAAAAAACAAACAAATGAGAAAACTAATTACATATGTACAACCAATCAGAACATCAGACCCTCATGTGCCAAAATAGTATTTGAGAAACTTCCCATTGACAGGAAATGGAACAGACTCTCCTATTAAAGTACTCAATCAAAAGGAATTTTCGCTAAGGATCTCAACAATTTGATAAGGACCCAACCAAAGTTAGTCAAACTTTTGATGGTCCCCTTTCTTTTCTTTGGATTTATCCCATAATAGTAGAAGGTCAGATATTCTAAAAGCTTTGATTTTTGCTCTTTTGTCAAACCAACATTTGAAAACATCTTGATGTTTAGAAAACTATTGTAAAGTAGCATCTTTTTGCTCTTCTAGATTTAATAAACCGGTTAGCCTATCCTCTATCCTATCATCATTTGAGAAAAAATCCTGCATAAATCTAAGAACAGGTATTTGTAGATGGATAGGAAAGATTGGATCTTGGCGATAGACCAACTTGAATAGCGAGTTTCCTAGGGCGGCCTTAATTCGGGTTTTGTATGCCTATAAGGAAAACCTTAGTGGAGTATGCCAATCCATAGGATTATTTTCTAATAGCTTCTTAATTACTTCCAATAGATTTTTTATTTGTAGACTCAATTACTCCATTCCCCTGTGGGTAGTAATTAGAAGAATACTTTAACATTATCCTATGCTCATATGCCCATTGAATAAATTTTGTGGAAGAAAAAGTAGGGCCATTGTTACATACTAGGGAAAACGGTACTCCAAACCTGGTTACGATGCATTTGTTAAGAAATTTGATGATGACCTTAGTGGTGTTGTTCTTACAAGGTTGAGCTTTATTCCATCATGTACAGTAATCGATTGTCATCAAAATAAATTTTTGACCTAAAAAAGAGTTTGGATTAATTACCCCTACAAAATATAATGCCCATTTGGAAAATAGTCTTACCTCATAGAGCGGTTATAGGGGCATTGCTAGATTGCATTCTTTGGATGCAGAAGTATGACATGTATGACATTTCCTTGCATGTTGGTGAGCATAAAAACACACATGAGGCCAGTAGTAACCTGATCTCAAAATTTGGTGAGCCATGGAATCAGTAGAACCATGTCCAATACTGTGTCTACCATGAAATTCCACTATGGCTTGTTTCGCTTGCTGCTAATCAAGGCAGTGTAGATAGATGCCCTTAAAGTTTCTTCGGTATAAAGCTCCCCCTTCAAACATGTAGTTGGAACTCTTCAACCTGAGTGATATCCTCTGAGTGGCATTCATCCCATTGGGGAATTTGTTATTTAGCAACAAAAAAATCAAATCAACATACCAAGGATCATTTGTAAATGATTGTATCATATACTGCTGACAGGTAATCTTATTATCAACATATTTCATTGCCTTTGATAAGCCTTGTCCTCTAACTAGCTTCATCAGGTGGATTTCAAGGTCAAACTCTTGTAAGATTTCCATCTAGTTCCCTTGTCTCTCCCCTAGTTCACTCTGCATAAGAAGGGATTTTACAACAAGATCAGGAACTATGTCTGCAATTTGACTACAGAGGGTATAGTGTCCAAACTTGTTGACAATTCGTACTAATGAAAAAGCATGTTTCTCTAGAGGTGGATATCTAAGTTCAACATTCTTGAATGGAGAACTCATTAAATAAATTGTCCTTTCATCCCCTTCACCTCTTCACTATGTCAAAATAGTAGCACAAGAATGGTCAGATGCAAAAGAATATATATAAAAAGGCTTTAGACAATCAGGGCTAGCTAAAATTGGTGCCTTTGAAATAGATTGTTTAATCTGTGAGAATGTAAATTTAGTCACATTGATCCATTCGATCTTAGCATCCTTCTTCATCATTTCATTGAGGGGTTTGATGATCTCTACAAACCCAATTATGAATTTCCACACAAAGTTTATCTTCCCAAAAAAGGACCTCATTTCCTTTTTGCTACCAAGCATGGTTAGTTTCAGAATGGATTCCACTCTATCTGGGTCAATTGAAATCCCCTTCTCTAATATTATGTGCCCTAGTAATTTTCCTTTTGAAACTTCGAACACACACTTTTTTGGATTGAGGGAAACTCCATAACTTATGTACTTTTGAAGGACCTTTTATAGGTCTATAGCATGGTTTTCTCTACTCTTTGAAAAAATGGTAAAATCATCCCTATATATGATAATACACTTACCTACCAGATCCTTGAATGCCACATCTATCACTCACTGAAAGGTAGCTCCAGTGTTGATGAGACCAAATGGCATCCTCCGATAAGAAAATGTCCCCCACTTGGTAGTGAAGGTCGTTTTAATCCTATCCTCATAATTGACCATTACCTGATTGTATCCTGAATATCCATCTAGGAATGACATCATTTTTGAATCATTCACTATTAGCAACACCTCATCCAACGAAGGAAGAGGATAATTGTCTTTCTCTGGTGCCTTTTTCAAGTTTCTAAAGTCAACACAACCTATTCCCTCCAATATTTTTATGAACAAGGACTAGGTTGGCGATCCAAGTTGAATGTCTTACTAGAAATATTATCCTTTTTGACAGCAACTTCTGCACTTCTTTCTGAATCAATGGCTCGATCAAGCCATTCACTAGATGTTGCTTTTGGCGGAAAGGATTTTCTTCAAGCTTCAAGGGGATAGTATGTGTTATTATTGATGTGTTGAAGGTTTTCAAGTCTTCGTATCCCCAAGAAATTATTGCCATGTTATTTTTTAATGTTGTCAAGATTTTCTCTCAAATGTGATTGGGGCAAGTTTTTCCAATAAACAAATTCTTCTCAGGGCCCAAATCTACCAAGTTAACTAACTCATACTTCCCTCCATTATTGTTAGTAGGCAACTTTTCACGGGCTTGAGGATCAAAATCAAAGATCCTCTCTAATGCTACCATTCCTTTAGGAATGTTGTTTGTCTTTAGGCTCATTATTCCTTCTACATCACATGTTTTTAGATCCCACTCTCCCCCGTCTCTATATAATTCATCAATAATTTGTCCTTCAAATATGTCAGAACTTGCTAAGAAGGAAAGTATGTGTTGGTCATCATCAAAGACCTGAAAATATCGAATGTTATCAAGAATGGCTAGGATCTAGACTAACTGTACTAAAAACCTCTTCAACTTAGAATCTTGCATGGATTCCAAGGTACTGGTAGCCACAACAAGTGCATTTTCAATCTGGTTGTCCTCTCTGGGAATCAATTTGATCCAAAAAGTATCGAAATCCTCTATTAGATTCCATATTTTGTTTCTATACGCAACCAGCCTTTTGTTATGGCATGTGTATTGACTATGAACCTTCCTGATAATGACCTCATAATTTACCATAACTGTTAAATTTGTAACCTTTTTCTAATGAACAAACATCAGTCCTCTAGCCAATGCTTCATACTCTGCCACATTATTGGTACAACCAAATTACAACTTGTAAGAACCAAAGAATGTTTTCCCTTTTCGGTTTGTTAGTTCAACCTTCGCCCCAGTCCCTGATTTAGACTTAGAACCATCAAATTTGAGGACTCATAATTGATCTAGTGTGGGTATTTATTTCCTAGGACAAGCCAAGTGTAATTGTTAACAAGAAATAAGTGGCACATCAGACTGATTTAGGGCTTCTAGATGTGGGGAATGGTGTGAATGATAATCATCAGGGGTTTCACTCAAATTTAGAACTTTTGCAAACACTTCTTGAATTTGATCTTCATTGGTGGTTTTAAAATTGGTTATTGGTTTCAACAACCCCCTTGGAATTGGAAGATTGGTAGGGGCTGGTGTATCAGATAGTTCTTGAGATTTTACAATCTCATTTTCCAAGGCAGAACATGAAATCTGAGTCTCTCCACTTGGGAGAAGGACTTCTTCTTGTGTATTATGGGTTCATGTCAAAATAGTGGCATCCATTGCCTCAAATAAAAATTGATTAAGGGGTGTTTTAGGGTGGCTTTCACATGTTTCCTCAAACTGATAGGCATGGTTCAAAATTTTGACACAAGGTTGGCACGTCAACTCAGAATGACTTTGGTAATGAATTTTGCACCTGTTAGGAAGTAGCAAGCTCCATAGATCAACTTCTTCTCCTAGAACCAACCTATCTTGTAGTTTTATAATTAAAACATGTTGGTTGATAGTGGTCATGGGATCACTATGCTCTAAAGGTTGCAGGTTATCAAGATTGAACATCAAAAAGGTCATGGTTTCCTCTCTCCTATATACTCCTAGTTTCAAAGTAAGTTACCTCATTAAGACAGTCATACTTAGTAATCATATGTTTGAGACAAGGTTGACTTTCAATCCTAATTTTTTCTGCTACCCCTTTCCATGGTAGCCACATGTGTGAAAAGTATAAGATAGATACCCTCTAGTTCTTTTCATTAGGTCTCAGCTTAGAAGCATGCCATATGTCTCGTGGATATCAGCCACCTAAATATCCATATAAGTTTAGATTTGTGGGTCTGATCCAACCTACACATGAATATTTTTCAGTTCTCCTACCACATTAACCTTAGTTTTATCTAACTAAATTACCTTCTTATGAGTCTGAAGTGGATTCAAGCCTAACCTTTTACAAATTGGAAAGGGCATGAGATTACCTAAGGCTCTGGAATCCAAGAGGAAATTATGCAAATTCTTTCTAAAGATTCCCAGGCTTAGAAGGAATGGTGGGGTCCCTATATTTCCTTTGTACAGGACCACGTTCATATTAGTAGTTGGAGTCACCTTACTTTTCCCTTTTGACCTATCTTCCTCTTCCAAATCTCTCAACACAATGTCATGTTCGGCATGTCACCACTTTAGAATGTCAAAGAATGGCAATGAAGTCTTTTCTTTTTGCATATCTGAAATAAAATAAAATTCCATATCATTTTTCGCTTGATACTTCTAAACAAAAGATAAGTTACCTTTATTTTGAAATTCAGGCTGGCCTTTTAGTGGAGGTGAATTATTGTTAGCATTCTAATTGGGTGGAACTATGGTGTTTAGAGGATTAGATGTGGTGAATGGGAATTTATTTTGATTCTTCAAAAAATGGACCCATTTGGATTGGAAGGCTTGAGCATTATATACATCCTCCTCTATCTCATTTTCCTCTTGTCTGGGGAAATGAGGTTCTTCATCAAAAAGTTCATAAGCCATGGTTGTATCTGTAGATCCACCATTCTTGTTGGGAGCACCTTGCAATAGAGCATCAACTTGTGCAATCTTAACCATTTTCCCCATTTCTAGGAAGTTAACCTCAGAATGTGTTGCAATGGCATGCAACCTACACCAATTTGTCATAAAATTGAGATCTGTAATATTTGCAGTGTGTGGTTTGTCGTCAACAACTTGATAGTTATAGGAAACTCCTCCATTGTTAGGCCCAATGTTCCATTGTCTATTGTTCTTGGATCTTTGGTTGTATCCCCTATTTTGGTTTTGGTAATTTTGATTGGGAGAATTTTGGTTCTAAAAATTCCTTTGGCTTTGATTGGAATTCTGGTTATGACTGGAATTTTGGTTGGAATAATTACCTTGATTGGAATACCCTCCTTGGTTTTGGTAATTCCGATTTTGGTTTTTATTTTGAGGGGGGTTGTATTTGAGCTATGCCATCTCATTGGTCACCTGAGATAAATTTTTCTTAAGGGTCTCTAATTCCATTGTCAGGTGAGTAGTACGTTCACTTTCTACAGTGGTTGTAGCTGATATATGTGTCATGGGATTAGATCATCCAGCTTGATTATGGGGATTTTGAACTTGTTGTGAGGGATTAGGATTTAGGCCTTTAAAAAATAATTGTTGAGATGGAGATTATAACTCAGCTAAGGGATATGGAGATTGTATCCTAGAGGAGGGAAAATCCCTCCTAGACCTCCTGATTGTGAACTAATCTATTGTTGTAGGTTAATAGCAATGTGGTAAACATTGGAAATAGAATTAATGTCATTTTCATTCTATGTTCTTTGCAAAAATAGGCCAACCAGGGGATCTATGGCCTTTAGGTAGGATTGAATAGCCATATTTTCAGCCACAAGGTATGGATATTGTAATCTCCTATACGTCCTCTGAAATCTAGTATTAAATAGGGGAAACGATTCATGCGCCTCTTTCTTGATAGTTCCAAATTTGTGATATAATATTGTAGGATCCACATAGACCCTGAATTGGTTCATAAACACATCTTCTAGGTTTGTCCAACTCAAGATAGATCTAGTGGGATGATTCAAGTACTAATTGTAGGCCATGTCTCCCAATGAGTAGGGAAACAATCTACATGCAACATCATGGTGAGCAATTTGAGCTCGAGTACAGACATCTTTGAATGCCTATATGTCCTCTTTAGCACTTTGTGACACTCCATGAGCATACGTGGGGCAAAACTTCTCTGGATTCTTAGGCATTTCATGGATGCCACCAAGAATGATTCCTAGTGGCGAAGCATTGTTGGAAAAGAAGGACATGGGTGGTGGTGGATTTGGTTGTGCCACCTGTGGTATTGGTGGAAACCTAGGTGGAGTAAGTGGTGGTGTTAACAGTGGAAAAATCAAAACCCTATGAGCTCTAGGTCTAGCAGGGGTCTGGAGTTGAACTAAGGGTTCTAGATTTGTAGTAGATTTGAGAAATCTTTCAAACCTTTTTAGTGAAAATGACCTGATTCGAGCCAATTTGTTCCTTTAGACCCTCCTAGTGCCAATTCTATTGATGGTCAATGTAACATAGCAATGTTAAATAGAATATCTCCACTTTATTTCTCCTGAAAAAGATAAACAACCTAAAGCGACCAATCTTCCAATGTCTTTGTAGTTGGTTCTCAACTGTGCTAATGTTGTTTAGTGGCCTATGCAACTATAATGTTCAAGGGGTCTACTGGTAAAAATGATACAAACTTCATCATATAAATTAATCAATGTTTGGGGGTGTAAAATAAATTTCAAAAGATAGAACAAAGCTCAAGACAACAAAACATAAATGTAGATCTCCTTCAATTTAGACATACAAACTTTACAATGAGCATCATTTCCAAACAACTAAACCATAAAATGATACAAGCCACACAAAAATCCATACCATTGCATTCATTCATAGTGCAAATTCAAGACATACAATCATTCACCATTTATAAACCTCAAAATCAAATAAGTACACACCATTAGCTCATCATTAAAATTCATAGATCAATAAACACAAGAAACCTAATTCATAGATAACTCAATGACAATAGCCTCAAATTCAAAATATTCTATTGATTTTCATCAAATAAGAGACATTTATGCACAACATTCACTAGCATACAAATGACTATTGTTCATTGACATCACCACTAAAACTGGAACTTGAAAACAACATGAAATTGTATTAAAAACTATAAAGATGTCGAAGTATCTTGCATGAAATTTTGTAAAAGTTTCTAAAACTATGAAAATTATCCTAACTCTCCTTAGGTATCCAATCCTTCTTCCATTAGCCGACCTTTACAACATGGAGAGAAAAATTACATATAGAAAAGCCCTAACACTATTTCCTCCAGTCAAAAATTGAGATCCACAAATTTAGGGAACCATTGGAGCTGCATGAGATGATTGTCCTACTGATCTTCAATTCAATTTTTGATGGCCCTATTATCAAAATATGATGCACAAGGAGAAGGTTGAACTGTTGGGAGATCTTCAGTTATACTTGTTTTATGATCCTAGAAAATAGGGTAGAGGTATCCAACTGGCCGTACCATTTGATGCTTTATTCAAAAAACAATATTCCATACACTTATTCCCCTATCTTATATTCAAGCAAGTACTCATCATAACTATCCAACACTTGTTTAAGCATGTCTATATTTTTCCCATCTATCCAACTATCCTCAAACTTTATTCTATTTAATTCTATAGAGGTGAACTTTTTCATATCATCTAATTTGGCAAGCTCTTTTCAAGCAATATTCACTACCTCCATGATGTCCATGAACCTATCAATGAAGAAGTCATCACCGTCATCCCATTTATGCATTTCCTCTTGAAATCTATTTTCCCATTTTTTTCTTAACTCATCAAGAGGAAAATCATCCTTGTCAGGGACATCCTCATTCACCATCATAGAATTAATTGCTTCCAACTCCACAATTTGATCAGTCAAATCCTTGACAGCCTATTGTACCTCATTTCTATGGGAAAAAATGAACGAAGTCCTAAACGTGATGATGTTGATAGTTTTATCAATTAAATCTTCATTATCTTCTTCTAGTATAGATTGTTCCAAGAGTGTTTGTTGGGACAGTTTAGAAATTTATTTTAACTTCCTTACATGCTCTCTGTATTCATCTTCTTGTTTCCAAAGGTCCTCAACATATGCAATCACATCATTAAATGATTCCAATGCTTCTTTATGAATCTTGTGAGCTTCAATAAGTAATTCCTCCACCTCTTGGTTCAATCTATCAATCCATCTATATAGCATCTCCACCTTGCTTCTCATCTCAACAAGATCATCAACCTCCTTTTTACTCAACAAAATTGTCATTGTAGGAGCAACGAATTCCATAGAAATAGGAGAAGATAGTTCCTTTAATAACCTATGCAACTAATCTAATTGATCCTTCAACGCATCCTTCCTTTGCTTGTCCTTCACCATTCTTGACTTGATAGAATATGCCACAATATCGATCAAGTCCATATGTTGGTTTCTTGTAGGCCTTCCCAAGTTTACATTACCCAAATGATAACCACTCAACTGCATATTTGATTTGTACTTGTCCATCATGGGAATGGAAAATTCAGCCACAATATCTCCAACATCTTTCAGCCTAGTGGAGTGAAGGACTCTAGCCTTTTTTTTGGGCCTCTCCTCAATATATTTCATCATGTCATCCCAGTTCAAAGGTTGGGGCTGAACTATTTGTTTCTTTTCTAGGTTGAGCTTCAACCATGTTGGGGTAGCAAGAGGAGTAACCACTTGCTATGAAGAAGCAGTGGTAGAGGAGAGAGGTTGCAAAAACGTTACCTTAAGTTGAGAATCAACCTCTTGTTTCCATTTTTTTCTGCTTCTTTTGCAAGCCTATCAACTTCAGCTTTCTCCCTTTCCTCCTCTAATCTCCTCTTCTCATACATGTCATCTCTTTGTTTCTCTAATTGTTTGAATTTATCCTACATTTTAGCTACCTCTTGCTAATTTTTGGCTTGTTCTTCTACCTCTTTCTTCTTTAACAAGAGTTCCTTTTCATCTTTCTTCCTTTGAGCTTCCTCTATAGCCTTGGCCTTGGCTTCAAGTTCCTTTTTTTCTCTACTTTGCAGGCCTTTTCTTCTTCAAGATCATGGATGTTTTGTAGGAGAGAAAATTTATCCCTCTTTTCATTTTCTTTCCATTCACTTTCTTTTTTCTACAGTAGGAGGTCCTCCTTTTCCTTATGTTGCATTGCAAGCTCTTCTGTCTTGGCTATGGCTTCAGCCTCTTGTTGCTTTGCAAGTACTTCAACTTTTGCTTTGGCATCAACGTCTTTCTTGGCATCCTCAAACAATTTCCATCGATCCTCTATAGTCAAAACATGATCAGTCCCAACATCCTAAATGTCTTTAGTAGTTGTGATCACAAGAGGCTCATGATTTGATTGTCTAGCCTCAAAATCAATATCAATGTCATGAATCTCAACCTCCTTTTGTTTATCCTTTTCAGCCTGATCATGAAGGATTTCTTGAGGTACTTCCCTAGTGGAATCTTCCAGAAGGAGAGGTTGAGACGAAGCTCCTTCTAAAGTAGTAGCAACTTCTACACCTTTTGATTCATGAAATTCTTAAGAGGGTAATCCTAGATCAAAATCTCCTCCTGAACTAGGAGAAAGGTACTCCATTTGTTCTTTAGGAGATGTCCTCCTCTTTGTTCTCCTATATCCTTGAGTACCTATAGCTTTCCTCTTCTTTGAGGACTGATCCTCTAGCTCCTTGATCTTCATAACTACCCATTGGATACTTATATCCATCACTATCCTAGCAAGTTGTTTGATATCAATAATTTCTTCCTCATCCCAATTTATTGGGTCCAAGCTTTTAGTTCCTATGTTTTCAGCTTCATACCTGGGGTCCAAAACCACAACATCATATGATAGTGTGTTAGGCATATCCTCTTTCACCCCATACTCAATCATCTGTTGGATGGTAAGCCTTTCATAGTTTATTTTTCTAACATCATAATCATCTTCCATATCCATCTAGAAATCTCCTAATATATGAAAGTTCTTCTCAAAAATGGTAGGAGGAAACCCATTCATCTTGTGCTTTTGGTCAAAATATTTCTTGGATGTATACAACCTCAAGTTTAGAAACCTCAACTCTTCACATACTACCTTTGCAACCAAATTGTGAGGACAACAGTATTCTCCCAATTTCATGGGGAATTTGTGGATTCCAAGCTTGTGTTTGTTGCCAAATCTTGCATTAACCCACTAGGCCTAATAAATGAATTCCATAAGTATAATCCTATCACTGTAGCATCTTGGCAGTTGATGAGGATGTGCATCAAAGCCTGCCAATCTAAAATAGGAGAACTTGGGGTATTGGATGTACCAATGTGCCCATAGAACAATAAAAGCCATGGCCTCCCTACTCATTTTGAATCCAACATCCCCTCTCAACTGGTTGATGATGACATAGAGGAATGCATCATTGGCCCTTCTATAGTGTAGCTTTAAAGTTTGTAAGGTTAGTTAATGATAATGCTCCCATACCTTGTTTTGTCTAGGAGCCGCTCCTAATGTACCCACTACACTTAAACCAAGGAAT
The DNA here is from genome assembly GCA_007258455.2 of Sequoia sempervirens. Classification (NCBI taxonomy): domain Eukaryota; kingdom Viridiplantae; phylum Streptophyta; class Pinopsida; order Cupressales; family Cupressaceae; genus Sequoia; species Sequoia sempervirens. The sequence continues at coordinate 137,135,250 of VDFB02000363.1, read as the reverse complement.
ATTCCCCTCCTCACAGCTGAATATATGACATAAGATGTCATGAAGAAGATTTTAGTTTTCCCTAATTCGAGCATTTGGCTATGCAAGTTGTCTAATGAAATCATACCCTAGTCGAATTATCGCCTACCATCTAGAATGGTTTTAATGAATGGGAACATCCATTCCTTGAATAATGTTGAATACTTCTTTCCAAATACTGAAGAAAACATTAGGATTAGATCATCTATCTCTTTCTTGAAGTCTCCCCTCTTTGGCCACTCAGGAACCTTGGCTAAATACTTCTTCTTAGTTCTTAACTAGCTCTTATTCAAATGGGACCTATTAGCTTCCTTGCCCTTGTTAAATAATTCCAATTCCTTTGGCTCGGTTAATTGCTTGCGGCTCTTTGGGGTAGGTGTATTAAACATGAACCTCATCATCTATGGGTTTAGATCAATAATGGAATTCCCTTGGAGGTCCATACATTGCCTCAAGTTAAGGGGTTGTATGCCCCTACTGCTATGAGAATGAGCTCTAGGCATTGGACTGATAAGGGGAAAAGTGTAACATGTGCAAGCCCAGATTGGGCTATTCTTTCAGACCTTCCAATTACATCTTCAAAGAAAGTATCCACAATCAACTCTTCATAATTAAATGGGCCTAGATTGGTGTCAGTTATATCTACCCATTCTGAATCTAGCTTGCTAGCTATGAGAGTAGCCTCCTTATGTTTGTATATAAAAGTGTATGGCAATTGCTCCACCTTGAACTTTTTGGGTTTTACTCCTTTGGAACTTTCTACAATTTTCCCTTGCTTCTGTGAGATTTCCTCTGATGCTCCTGACATTGTTTATTTCCTGCAAGACAAGCTTGGATTAGGCCAACAAAGGTATGAAAAACATTATCACAAGTATCATCCTTTCACACCTTTCTACTCTTCCCTAGGTAACCCACCATACTTAGTGAAATTTCAAACCTGTTGGGACTAGGACTGGGAGAAAATCAAGAACCAAATAGGTGGAAGAAATAACATTATCGAAACCAGAACTAGAATTGAAATTGAAACTTTAAAAGTTTCAATATCTAGTAATGCTTGATGACCCGACCACGCTAAGTTGATGGGATTAGAATTAGGATTGGAACAAATCAGAGGCAGACTCAGGATTGGACTCAAAATAGGACCTTATCGAAAGTTCAAAGGATGAATTTGGTTTCAGCTTTGGTTTCACTTTCCTTTATCAGAACTAAATAGACTGTCTTCACAAGTTGACACTAGTTTAGACATGAGTTAAAAAGGACATGGGGAGGCATAGATTGAGCTCGAATACACCCAAACTACTGGGACCAGATCGAGAAATCTAGGGAAACTACTTGAAAAGGGTGTGAAAAACAAACCCTAACTCATATGACCCATTGACCTAAATGAAATCTAGGGCATCAAAAACACTACAATCACAATCTATAAGATCGACAGAAACAAGGCAAAGGGGTACAAAAAAGGATTTAAAACAACTGCAAGGCATAAAACCCCTCAAAAAAATAAATCCCTAATCAAAGCTAGGGCACGAAGAAATGAAAATTCCACCATAAATGATGAAAATGATAGCCGATTAAAAAAACAAAACAAAGAACAAAATAGGCAAGGACGTGTGCAGGATCATCATGGAAAAAATAGGCCCTTAGGTGGCAAAAAATTTAGAAAAATTAGAGTTAAGCAACTTTATGTAAAAATCTGAATAAGTTATCAATATTATTTCAAAAATATGTAAGAATATAATCTGTAGAAAATTAAATGTAGTTTCTAAACTACTACGTTTATTTTATTTTTTAAATCTATTTGGTGAAAATTTGAAATTTCAATGCCAGTTAATTTCAACAAAAATAAGAAGTAGGTGTCTGAGGCACCCTAACCATAATAAAATGATAATATTTTTTTATAAGATTTTAGATATAAGTAGAGGACTCATGTCAGATGTGAAGCATATTTTTTTATAATTTTTTCCAAGTAAATAATTAATTATGTTTTTTATTAAAACATTTAAAAATATAAAACTTGTATGTCTAACCACCTTAACTTGATCAAAACTTCATGAATTTTTTTTTTTTAATCCTATAGTATGTGAAGCATAAAATGTGACGCATGTTTCAGATTCAAAAATATGATACCGTTTGAAAGCTATCGATGTTTTCAATCAGAATTATATCAATGAGGACTTTAGTTGTAAATCAAATAGAAAATGAATAATAATTATTTATTAAATTCAAAGTAAAGCATAATTTATATTGGTGGAAAGCTAAGAATCTCCTTTAAAAACCCTTTTGTTTCATCAATTTTGGGTAAAAAGAAAGTTGTCAGCCAAATACCCTACAGATACCCATCATATTGCCACTTTTTGCTCCATCATGATCCTACAATACCCTACAAATGAAAAATGGAAAAGGAAAAGAAACAAAAAAGAAAAAGAAAAACAAACAAAAAAACCAATAGATAAAGAGAAACAAGAAAAGATTCATAGAAGAAAACCCATGAACGCATGAAGAACAACAGAGGAACAAAAGTGGAATGGGAAAAATAGAAAACAAAATGGAGAAACCACCTACCTCAAAACATGACTAGAAAGGTTGAAATCTAGCAGGGATCCACCCTAGTAGATTTTCCTACAACAAATTGTGCTCCTCCTTAAGTTATTTCGGCTCTTTGCTCATTAAAACGCTCTAATTATGTGTAATAATCCAAATAACCTTTGATTAAGGTCTTAAAACCATTTCATGCATGTGGAGAGGTCGTAATTAATGCATTTAATGTAGTTGGTCAGGGGCAGAATCTGGGAAAAAGAAAGGACACAACCCATATGTAAGTCAAAGATAAAACGAGAGTGGGAGCAAAGAAAAAATAGGACTAGGAACCTTGTGAAAGTTCAATACTCCATCTTGGATCTAGTTCTGGTCCTGCAGTAGGAAAAGAATGAGAAAGGATCATGGGCAAAATCAGAACTGAATCTAGATCTAGAACTTAACAAAGTTCCAAGTTTGGAATCGATTTCAGTTCCACTCCTAACAAAGGGAAAAAAAATTTGATGGAGAAAACTAGAAGAATGAAGGAAAGTAGGATCATGGCACAACCCATCCCAACATAAAACGCAAAAAAAGACAAAAAAATAGAAGCGAGACTAGAACAAAACCTGGAGTTGGAACCTTTTGAAAGTTTTGGGTTCAGTTTTTTGGTTCTGCTTCTATTCCACAAAAGGAAAAATAAACATAAAGGGGAATAAACAAAATAAAACCCAAGGGAGAAAACCCAAGAGTGGGAGGCAAACAAAACAACACAAAAAAAAAGATAAGACAAGAGACAGGACCAGGACCAGAACAAAAACAAAACTTGAAACTTTGCAAAAGTTTGAAGTCCAATTTTGGCACATGTTTCGAACTTGCAAGAACAAAAGGAACAAGGCCTTAGGAGGAAAAAGAACAACTCCTAAGACCCAAACAAGAACACCAAGGACAAACAAACACAAGGGGGACCCATTTTGACCAAAAACAAAATGGGGTGGTTATGCAAGGCATAACAATTAGATATAGGATTTTCATTACTTAGCATTGCATTGCAAAGATTTGCATCTCATATAGGGTTGTTTACTTTCATTATTTTGTGTTTCATTTAGGATTTTTAGGTTTGTATTTTTGCATTCTTTAAAATCTAGAAAATTTAAAAATCTCAGTCATTTTGCATAGTATTTACATAACATTGCATGATCATTCATTTACATCAGAAAATTGAATCAAAATTGCATCTCGAATTAGGCCTTTTTTCCTATGATTTAACATCATTATTCATATGCATTTAGACCTGATTTTCCAAATATCAAAAGCTATAACCATCTATTTGAACCTAGAATTTGAAGGCATAAAAATTAACTTAGAAATCTATAAATTAATTTTTAAAAACATTGAAGTAAGACCCATTTTCCCATCGGTGAATGAGTCCTGATCAAGGCTTTTTCTATATTTCTAAGCATCAAAAATAAATTTTATACATTTTATACTCTTGCATTTAGTTTGTTGTTTCAATTTCTTAAATTTTTGTTTCTTGAAATTGTTCATATTAAGGCTATTTTTGTCAAAGTTAGTGTATTGTTTGAATTCAAATTTGCATCATTTTCAAGTTTTTGCATAGTATTTAATCAGAAAATTATCTTGCTTCAAATCTAAAAAAATTGTAATATCTTTTGAAATGATTGGAAATAGGATGTTCTAGATTTTAGGAGATGGAAAAATTAGGTGACCTATTTTGCACCTCATTTCATTATTAAACCCTAGAGATCCCTCAACAAAGTGACTCAGTTGAGCGAAGGGGTTACTACAAGGTTTCCTCAGGTGTGATTAAACGGAGTGGTTCACCATTAAATGAAGCTTCTAAGGAGAAATGAAAACATGAATACACTAAACCCTAGAAACTTAGAATTTGAAATCAAATCACTAAACACTAACAAAAAGATATAGAAAGGTACCTAGAGAAATGGATATGACTAAACAAGGCCCAAAAACCCCTAAAAATTTCCCCTTTTGAAGTGTATAGGAACTCATATGCCAGACTAGGAAATTTAGTCATAGTTTAGTGTTTCAGGGAAAAATCTATAAACTTTCAATGACTGATCATAATCTTATAAAAACTAGTAAGGTGGCTATATAGGGACTCATATGCCCAAGGTCGTGATTTATTCTAGTTCACATCAATCTAAAAAACACACATCGCAAGAGAGAGAGAGAAATAAATGTTTTTTTTGTTAGTGGATGGGGTGTGCCTCAGTCAGACCATGTTTGAGTAATTAAACTTTGAAATGAATTGAAATAGCATGAATGAATGATGAATGAAAAAATGAATGAGTAATTAAACCTTGTTGGATCCTTGGAGTGTAAATATGCAACTTGTGTTAATTGGCTTCAATGGATGTAGATCTTGATCACAACACTTTATATGGCTTTGAATGCTTGAACTTGGATCACAAATGCTACATCAACATGTTAACTCACAAACACACATGATATATTATGACCTTGACATGATGCTTGACTCTTCAATTGATGCTCTAAAATTCTTGATAATTAGCTCTTGATTGTTCTTTACTGCTCTTGAATTCTCTTGAATAATCTTGAATGCTCTTGAAAATATCTCCTAAAAGCTCTAGATCTAGGTGAAACTCTCTTTCTTGAAGATTCTTAGTGAAATAATGATTTTAAACCTTAGTTATATATGCATTCCATCTAATTTACCATTTATTAGATCCCAAATGTCAACATTCATAAAATTTGAATTGAAAACCCTAGTTTCCCACTCAAAACCCCAAAAAATGGCCAAATGGGACTCATACAGCCAAGGTGGTGGATGGGTCCCACCCTAACTTTTTCAGTTGAGGAAATGTTGGGGGGTTAGAATATTAAGTATATTTATTGAATTTGTTAGGATTTGAATTGAAATAAGCCTTGGGATATGTAATAAAAGGTCTTAGGGGCCTATCAATGATCATTTGAAGGTCATAAATGCAAGTGGGCCCAAAAATTAGTGTGAAGATGTAGATAAATAAACTTTGCAACACTAAATTAAGGAAAAAACTGGTCTATTTAGTTTAAAATGGCCCTAAAATTAATGTGAATGTATAAAACACATTACAACATTAAATCAAGGCAACATTAGGCTCATTTTAATATTAGCTATTCCCAAATTAAGTGTGAAAAGGGATACTTTTTCCCACACTACATTGAGCCCTCACTTTAGTGAGGGGAGGAACTTGCTTTAAATTTGCACTAATGTAGAAATTCAAGATGGGTCCAAGTGTACCAATGTGGATGGCATAAAATGACAAAAGATCAAGGGGGTGGTCAAGCCCCCTAGAATCAAGATCCAATTGCAAACCAACATAGGCACAAAAAAATAAGCATGTAAATGATGTATGAAGCAACAACAAGATACAAGCATACACTATCAAAGACATAAAGAAGAAACAAAAAGAAAGGTGGATCATGCCTCGATTGTTTTTCCAACATGATGTGGATTAGACCTAAGCTATTTGTCCAAAAAAAATTACAAGTGGAACATGATGTCCACTATGCAAACTAAATGTATGCTCACAAGGGCTAGTGAAACTTCAGGTCATCCACTAGGTGAGCCCTAGAGAGGTGAGACACATATGCACATGACAGGTATGCACTCACACATACAAGAAAGTGGATATGGGAAAGCCACACCTAAGTTTGGCTCCCATACATACAAACCATACCAAAGTTATCCCTCTGATAACTTCAATAAGGTACCACAAAATGAAAAATCATGCAAGTAAAGATTTGTTCAAAGGTACTTTGCTTAGTTCATTTAAGGTCTCTTTTTAGGGAACATCATGCTTAATGTCTCCAATAGAGGAAAATTCAAAGAAATATCATGCTCTCGAAGGAAATCAAACCCAATGAAACCACAAAGGATGTATCACAAGAAGAAAGAAAATCACATAGTGAAACATGAGTTTCGATGTATGCCCCCACTTTAAAGGGGTTGCTAGCAACATTTCTATGAGAAATTTCTTTAAAGTAGCTAATAAAGAAGACACGAGAGCTTATTTAGAAAGCCCTATGCCAAGTCATATGTTCTTGAATAGAACTACATCATGGATAGGGGGTTTCCCCCAAAATGTAATGCTAAACATAGAAAGAAAAGTATTTGACATGAGATCCAATTCCACATCCCAAGCTTGCTCTCATATGTATGTGGAAGGCAATCAACTAGCCAAAAGAGACAACAAAAAGTGCCATACAAGGACAAGGCTACCTAACCCCTTGCGCCCACTAAGTGCAAGACAAGGATTAGCTGAGATGATTGATGAGAAATATGATAGAATGAAAATAAATATCAATTAGAGGAACTAGGTGCTTCAACACAAGGAAGAGCACCACAATCCTTAAGATGTTGAATTTTATTACTCAAAGTTTTACATTCATTGGAGGAATTACCATGAAATCGATGATACACACAAAATAATTTTTTGTAATAAAATTTCTTTTGTGTTCCTGGATGGAGAGATATCAAACAATCTTTGAGGAGTCTTGACAAGATACTGTCTTAATCAAAAGCAAAGGATGTTCCTTTATTTTTTGACAAATATATCTTTTTCTTAATACAAGGTGTCATACTTACACAATACTCTCTAGATTGTGAGGTTTTTTTCTCTCCTTTACAAGAGGGTGTAAAATCTAACAAATTAAAATCATTAGAATTTTTCATGATGAAATTGATATTAAGCAAGGATTTTTTTGATCCTTTTATTTATTTTAAAGGACAATAACCAAGACCACTAGTGGTTTTTTGTGTGTTAGGTTGTATGGGGGAATGGATAATGTTGTGCAATTTTGCACACACACACCCCACTGAATGTAGGGACTCTCTTTCTTGCTTTGGCTTTGGACACCTTTGATATTCTAATTTTGAGATTTTAATTGCTCTGATATGTGCTTGAATGATTACCTTATTCATCCAAATGATCAACCTTAAAGTGACACTTTGAAAATCCTTGGTTTCGAGTTAACCCTAGGTTTTTCTAGATTTTCAGGAAAATTTCCCTTGGGCGGAAATACCCAAGATCCTTTAGAAACCTAACGGAGGCTAGTACTTTCATTTTTTTTGGAAATTTCAACCCTTCGGGGAATTCCATCTCCCACTGATTTTCCAAAATTTCTTCATTGTCTCTAGATCCCTGAAAATCCATCATGCCTTCAAATCCTCGGGCTAGTTGTGGATTGTCTTGTCATGAGAATTTATACCTTCTATATGATTCTGCAACTTGTTTTTATTAGATTTAAATGGGATTTATGATGAGAATTTCTGTCATTTTCTTTGTTGTGAGATTCAACGAGCTTGGTTTTGGGTTTATACTACTGGATTGTGCATTTCAGACTGTGCTTGATCATTGCAGTAGAGTTTTTTGGTGATCACTTTCCTTTTGCTCGAACTTTAGGGTTTCTTGCTAGTTGTTGCGATTCTGATTACTCTTCACTCATGGTATGTCTATAATTCCTTAGCTTCTAATTAATGATTCTTAAATCTTTTCATGGTTTGTGTGTATGCTTTGGGTCATTATTTTGGGTGTGAGAAGGTTTGACATTCAAGATAGGGTTCTCATTTTGACTTTATGCCTTTCCCTGTACTTTACGTTGCTTTTCCTTCTACTTGATTGTGATTCAATGCGGCTAGTAATTGCTCTATTTGATTCTTGGTTTGATTTCATGCTTCCGTATGTTGAGCTCTAGCTTGACCTGGCGATTTCCTTGACCTTCAATGAAATAACGTCCTAGGTGAATTGAAACCATTTGTTCATCATTCAAATATGATAATTGACTTGTCTTAGTAAGGTTTTATGGGAATTGATGGGAGGTTTAGTGGAATGAAAGGGTGAAATGGGATCCAAATTGTGCTTTCATTGTGTTATCTTACCTAGGGTTTCCCTTATTCAAAATCATTGCTCACACTGATTGAATCACACTTAGATGAATTCAAAGCCTAGATTCTTCATTTCACAATCCAAATGAATTGAATCCAAGATTGAATCCCCAAGTTCCTAATTGTTTGATCGGTCTTGGAGAAATCCTAACGAAGTCAAAGATTTCATATTTTTGAATATTTCACGGATTTCCATTACTTTTGGAATTCCTTGATTTTCCTTCACTTTATTTTTTTCCCAAAAATGTGCCTAAAACATGAAACTACATTGACTTTGCAGAATTTTGTTGCCTTTGCATTTTCCTGAACTTCCATTACTCCTTTGTCTTCCAAAAATATGTCAAGCCTTGCTAGTTCTACGGATTTCGGTCCCTGACGAAATTTCCCAAAAGATTGTTGAAAGTGAAGGGTTGGGGGATTGCATGAATTGATTGTTAATGATTATGCTTTATACAATTAATCTGAATGATTTAAGGATGTTTCACACCCCCTTTCTTATGTGATGAAGTGGAATAAATTACTTATAAGTGAATATTGTGTTTCCTTTGCTAGAATCTGCCCAACCTAAATTTTCCTGAATATCCTTTCTGGCCCAAAATCTATGAAGCGACCAAAATCTTGAACTTTTAAAGGAGTAATATTTGTGATGTGGGACTTATTTAAAGGATGAATATGTAATTTATGATGGAATAACTTGAATTCTTATGTTTTAATGGATCTTTCTTATGGTTTCCTTTCTGGGTGCAGGCTAAATCAAGTAAGGCAGTTGCTAGAAGGACTAAGGGAAAGGTGATGGATCCCAGTGATGAGGGAGATTTTGTCTCAAAGGCAGGGAGAATCAAGTTGGACATGAAAACCAAGATCCCTGAGAGAAAGTTGGCTTCCATATAGTCATAAATAGTAGATATTAATGTTGGGAAGTGGGATTATGAGGAGTTTAAGGAAAAAATGTTGGTAGAAAAGCCCTCCTTGTTAACGAGCAGATTGGTGAACTCTAGATTGTACCATGTGGTTGGTTTCCCTCCTGCAGAGCAATGTTATGAGTTGGTGTGAGAATGTGCTAAACATTAGGATCCAAGAACACAAAGGATAATTCATCCACAGTGCAGGGAGCTTGCCAATTTCTCTCCAATCTATATAGCTCAAACATTTCATATGCTAGACAGATATCATGTGGTGGGTCTTGATCTTCACATATCCAAGAAATACTATGCAAGCGATACAACTAAGGCTTTACAGGTTATCAATTCTTGGCTGGAGAAGCCTAATCCACACATATCCAAGTTTCCTAAGTAGTTGTATAAAGCAAAGTTTAGACCAGAATACTATGATGCACTCACTCCCCTTAGCAGAGTGATGGGTTTGAAGACTGCAGGGATATTTGAAAACTAGATGCTTTATGTCATAACAAGGATGGAGCAAAATGTAGACTATCATTGATGAGGTATCATTAGTTCCAGGCTACATGAGTAATTATGCAATGTCTTGTAGACCAAGAGTTTCACAATGACATCTTACTTGGTCTATGCCTTGGCCAGATTTCATCCATACAAGGGGTTGACTGTAAAAGGGACTTTTGGAAAGGATTTTATCTATGAGGTGTATCCTCGACTGCACTTAGGTAACTCAAGCTACAGGAGAGTGAATGGTGCATCACCATGTATATAACCAGGTTGCTCCAAGGGGTAGAACATGTAAGGATTTCTGATGTAGCAAAGGAGTTGATACAAAAGTATAGAGCATGGATCATCTAGTTTCCCACCTTTTCATACATTAGGATCGATGGTTGTCAGAGGGCACCCTACAGATTTCAAAGATATCCAATAGACCACATCATACTCTTGGAGGTCACCAGGAAAATCTTAGCTTTTGATGATATTGTGAAGAAGGACATGCACAAAACAGGATTAGGAGGTGAATTCCCATTGAGGGTGGGAGTCAATGAGGTGTGCCCTTCCATGATCACAACATGCTCTTCTAAGGAAGAAATGAGCACCTTGGGGTTGGCATCCCATTCCAAGAGGACCAAATTTGACATAACAGGAGAAGCTCAAAAGAAGGCTAGTAGGGAATTCAGGCACAAAGATGACATTGAAGACTATTGGGCCAACTATAAGGATGAGTTTGAGGTCTAGAGGAAAATATTATCTAGATTTCCAACTAGTCTAATTAGATTGTACAACATCAAGGCCACTCCTGACCAGCTTGATGTTGATGGGGAGGTAATCAAAGGTCATGACTATGATTCCATCAAAGAAAAACCCATAGCTAAGATATATTGGTTAGAGGAAGAGAAGATTGAGTTGGAGCAAATCAATGCTCCTATGATTAAATATGCCAAGTTATGGCTCAAGCATAAGATTTGGGAGCTGGATAGTGAAGGAGAAAAGTACACATATGACTTCATGGGAGACTTGGAATCCCACTCCACCTTTGAAGACAGTGAACATGATCCAAAGGGAAAGGGAAAGGTGGACTCTCCCATCAAAATCAAAATCAAGGGTATTCAGGTAGAACCTAAAGAGGAAAAGAAGAGAAATCCGAGTGCTCAGAGGAGGAGGACTCCTTTGAAGGGAAAGCCATCAGCCCCAGAGGAAGAACATGAAGAAGAGGAAAAAGATGGTGTCACTGTTCCTAAGAAGAGAAGAATAGCTAGGAGTTTGAAGAAGCACAGTGAGCAGCCCAAGGGAAAAAAATAAGGCACAGGACCCCAACTGATAGAGTTGGAGAGCTCTGGAGAGAAGACATTGGTATACACTAGAAATCTTAGATTTCCTTCTCCAAAGGAAAGTGTATTGAAAGAGGGTGCTCCTACACTTCTTCCCGTTGCACAACAAGAGGAAACTTCTGATCCTCCCTTAACTCAGAGCTTGAATGATGGAGAGAAAGGAAAAACAAAGGCTATTGTTGAAGAAGCACATAAAGGTGAGGAGATAGAAGAATTCCACGTTGGAGATCTCCATAGTGCATAGGCAGAACTTGGAAACATTCTTCAGTCTTCCTTGGTATCTTATGAGTACTCACCAGTTAGGGAAGAAGAAGAAAAATCTATGGAAGAGGAAGAGACACATGAAAGGACTCCTCCTATTCAAGTTGTGACAGAGACATTAAGTCAAAAGGAGATTCAAGAGCCAAAAGATAATAAGGAGAAAGATGAAGAAGAAGGAAAAGGTGAGGATGTCCCTCCTAATGTAGATATTGAGCCTTCTGTGGATCAAGTTGAGAAAGAGAGACCAAGTGAGAAATAATTAGATGCCCCTACCCCAAGTTGGCTCAATGAGAGATGGAAGAGAAAACAAGTGATGATAGATGATACCCCTCCTAATTGGGATGAATTGTTGGTAAACATTGGTAAAGGGAAGGAAAATAAGAAAGCTAGGGTAATCTACAAGATTACCAGGGATGAAGTAGACAACAGGCTTATTCACATTGCCACCCCTGCTATAGAAAAAGGTAAAAGGGAGGTTGTTCCTCAATATTATACAATTTAGACTCTAAACCTAGAACCCACTAGTAAGGATCAGGAGAAGGAAGAATTCCAGGAGTCTTCCCAGGCCATTTTGAGAAGGCTATATAAAGAATCAGCAGAGAAGGAGAGGTTGCAGAAACAACTAAATGATGTGTAAAAATATGTGTAGCACTTTATTAAGTCACTGCAAGTAGTAGGAAGTGAAGGAGTGACTACTGAAGGTTTACCACCTAGGGAGGCATTCACAAAACTAGAAAAGATGAAAGATTCTACATAGGCCCCTCATGACTGGTTGAGGAGTTAGGCAATGAGGAGATGATATGATCAAAGGCATCTTATCAGCATGTGGTGATGCAAACAGGTCCTCTGAATTGTTGCAGAACATATCAGGGCAAGATAAATATGATATAGAGCTCCTCCTTCACAAGTTAAATACTACCATGGATTATATAGAAGAAAAACTAGTGAGTGATGGCTTTCTTCCTTCTGCAAAAGTTTCTAAGCCTTGGGAATTGTATGAATCCCCATAGATCAAGCAAAAATTTTCGAGGATGATTCATAAGCAAGGGAAGTAGGTAGAGGATGCATTAAAATATATTCATGGAAAATGCATCTCATTCTTTGAAATTATGATAGGAAGAAAGTTCGCACCAAGGCATCTAACTTTGGAACAATTGAGGAAATGGTGGCAGGTATGTGCAGGATCATCATGGAAAAAATCGACCCTTAAGTGGCAAAAAATTCAGAAAAATAAGAGCTAGGCAACTTGACGTAAAAATTTCAATAAGTTATCTATATTATTTCAAAAATATGTAAGCACAAAATCTGTAGCAAATTGAATGTAGTTTCTAAACTACTAGGTTTTTTTTTTTTAAATCTATTTGGTGAAAAATTGAAATTCCAGTGTAGTAGTAGTTAAATTCCAGGGAAAAAATAAGAAGTAGGTGTTTGTCTGACCACTCTAACCACAATAAAATGATAATATTTTTTTATAAGATTTTAGATATCAGTAGAGGAATCATGCCCAAATGTGATGCATATTTTTTTGTAATTTTTTTCAAAGTAAATAATTAATTATGAATTTTTTATTACAACTTTTAAAAAATATAAAAACTCATATATGTCTAACCACCTTAACTTGGTCAAAACTACATGAAATTCAAATTTTCTCTTTTCAATCCTATAGTATGTGTAGCATAGAATGTGACACATGTTTTGGATTCAAAAAATGTGACACTGTTTGAAATCTATAGATGTTTTTCAATCAACCTATCAATCAAGACTTTAGTCATAATTTGAATAAAAAATGAATAATAATTACTTATTAAATTCAATGTAAAGCATAATTTATATTGGTGGAAAGCTGAGAATATCCTTTAAAAACCCTTTTTATTTCATCATTTTTTGGTAAAAAATAGTCATCAGCCACATACCCATCATATTGACACTTTTTGGCCCATCATGATCCTACACATACCCTGGCATGATGTGTATTCTCCAGTTGATGATGGGCCTATCACAGTTCACCACCTAGATGATGCCTCCACTTATATTGCCATCATAGATAAATATCAAGATCTTAAGGTGGAGTGGGACAAGGTCGTCAAGCATTCAAGGGAGGAGATCAAATCCATTGAGAGGAAATTCAAAGTGTTGGTCACTCCATCCTTGGCTGACCTAGATGGAATCTTCTTGAAGATGCAAGATAAAATAGATAAAGATAAAGACAAGGGAGCAACCAATGAATGATGCCTCAAAATTTGTGCTTCCCATTATTTCCTCTCTAGCCTCCACATGCATTGGACCAAATTATAGTGAGACTCCAGGATGACCTGGATGAGTTCAAGCATTTAATGCATTTCATTTTATTTCCTTTGAACTTTCTATGCCAACTTTTTTTGTGACCGACTGTCTTGCAACCCTAACTGGGCCAACATGTTATGAACTTTATAAATATGGCATTCTGCCTCATTTGTAAGGGCTAGAAAATTAGACTTTGAATCAAGCTAAGTGATATAGTAGAGCTAATGTTAGAAGTTAGTTTTATTTTGAAGCAAGTGTTGTAACACAAAATATTGGAATTGTTGATGTTATTGGGTGATTCAATACAATTGAAGACATTGTGCTATTGGTGAATTATCTTGTGTTGACTTATCTTTCATGGTTCTTGTTGTTCTATCTGTTGAAATTGCTTGAGAAATATTAGATATATGTTAGATTTAGAATTAGATATGATTCAATGGTGTTTTTGGTTTAATGCTTGAGGTGTTGTAGTGATCCCTGGTCCATACTTTTTGCAACTGGTTGATTGTGAGTTGCTTTGTAAAGTTATCCTAGACCTTATATTCATTGTGCTCAGTTCAATTGTGAATGTTTGTTCATTTCAAATGCAATAGGGTTGTTTTGGATGAATGTTCATGATCTGAAAATATTTAATACCCTAGAAGATTGCACTATTTCTGTAACATTGCCGATTTATCTAGGTTAAGTAGGAATTAGTTTTTGGGGATTGGTCCATTTCAAGTATTTCATCATTTGTATAGTGGATCTTAGAGTAGTTTTAATTTTAGGAATCTCTCTTAAACTCTCATATTTTTCTCTTTCTTTATTATCTGGGTTAGATTTAGGATTTGAAGTATCACCATATTACAAAATTTGATAAGTTTGAAGATCCAATATTTTCTGTTAAGGCCCCTTGTGATTACCAGAATTTTCACATATTAACTGAGTTGTTTATGCATTGTCAAGACTTGACATTAGAGACCTCAGGGTTATCTCTTGAGGCTTTCTAATAGATATTTACCTTTCAAAAGAGATAGGATACTTGTATCTTGTTTGAGTTGTTGTTGTGCAGAAAACATCATCAAAAAATTGGCGCTAGAAGGAGGGCCTAAATAAATAAGTTGGATTGATTTTTTTCTGCCATTTCTCTTGAAAGATTCAGAAGAAGAACCAAATCTACTCAAGGAGAAGAGAAATTTCAAGAGTTGCAAGCTCCTACCAAGTCAAGAAGGACCAAAATAAGAGGAGAATCATCATCCACCCAACCACTTCCATCATCTCCATCATCCTCATCTTCATCAAGTCCATCTTCATCTAATTCTAAAGCCATCCCCATTCAACAGCCTCAACAAGCCATAAATCAGCCTTTACCACCTCCACCCCCACCAATGGATTTCCTTGCTAACAATTTGTCTCCCTGGACCTTCAATAATTACAATTTCATGCCCAAGAACCTTGAACACTTTTGTTCAAAGTTCCATATTAATGATCCTAACATAACCGCAAAGGAACATATCAAGATTTTCCAAACCTGTCTCAGGGATAGGGGAATCAACCATGAGGATATGGCATGTAGGCTCTTTCCTTATTCCCTAGGAGAAGATGCCTTTTATTGGTACAACCACTTGCCTGCTAGATCAATTCATAACTGGACTGAATTGGAGAATGAATTCTTGTAGAAGTTTAGGATTCCCATTAGTGCTAATGAGCTTTACCTTCAGTTCACCTAGGTCAAGAGAGAGGTTAATGAGCCTATAGGGTCCTTTAACAACAGGTTTCATCGTGCATATACCCGATTGCACACCCCTTATGTTGTTGATGATGCTACTACCCTAGAGGTCTATTATGAAGATTTGGATAGCCTCACAACCACCTTTATGAAGTGGAGGCCCAATCCTCCAGCTAGTTTGCTTGATGCATTTACTGAGGTTTTCAAGGTTAAAATTGATTTAAGGCAACACTTATCTGGCCCTTTTACCATCGTTATGACCTACTGCTTATCCAAGGTAAGTCTAGGCCATCAATAAGGGCCTTACCAATCATACCCCTATCATGAATCCAATATCTCAGTTGCCTCTGGTCCCTCATCCAGGACCTCCTATGAATCAAGCCCCACCTGTGGCTGCCTATCCTCAATAAGGTGTTAATCAACCTCTCCATCCTCAGCCTCAGACTAGTTTCCCCATATATTTGAAGAATTCGAAAGTATTAAACTAGTCACTAAGCTCTTATGTTGCAATAGGATACCCTCAAAATAGGGTGAACTAGACTCCATATATCAATCCTGACAAGAAAAGGTCGGATGAACTAACTGAAAAAATGAAGAAGCTAAACATGGAGGTCACTAATCTGAGAAACCTGAATAGTCAACTGCAAGCTACTCAAAGAAGTATCTAGTCTAACCATAATAGGGAAAATTGGGAGCCGCAGCAAGGACAACATTTTGAAAGAGGACAAAATTATGACAGAGGGAAACCCTTCAGCCAAAACTTTGATAAGGGGCAAGCTAGTGGACAAGGATTTGACAGAAGACAACCACCCACATAGAACATGACCTAGAATACAAGGCCTAACAATGGAGGTGTTCCCACCCCATTGGATCAACCAATTAATCAAGAGAAGCCTCCAAGGAGTGTATACCTAGCTAAAGTTTCTTTATCAACTTGGTGTAGGCTCCATAAGATAGGCCAACATTCTAAGTTAGGCTGCCCTAAGTTCTAGATAGTTGCTTCAAATTTTAGTATGAGGTGGAGAATAATGCAAGTAACTAGGATTTGGTACCATCTACTCCTTACGACTCATCTATGCTGGTGCTAAATCATGCTCCTTTCCCACAAAGTGAAGAAAATGGGCCTGAAGAATAATCAAGCCAGTCTAAGGAGGAGGCAGATCAAGTTTGCAATGGAGATTAGATTACATAGTTGTTTAATGAAAATTCTATGAATAATAATGGCCCCATGGATGAGGAAGAAAATTATGTCAAAGAGGTGTAGATATTCCAACAGCACATTAATAAATATGACTTAAGAGATTTGCCAAACAAACACCCGCAAGATGGAGAACCATTCACCACTTCCATTCCCCCAAACAACTTCACCATACCTCCAAATCCAAACACCAGCAATAATCCAACATATCCTCATGTGCATAGGAAGTACTTATCTAAAGATCAAGTACAAGTGGAACCATCAAAAGGAAGGTGTATTGATATGAGCAAGGACAAGGTGGTGGAATGTCTCAAGGAGACTCCCACTGACTTGAGCACATAGCAACTGGCTATATATGTTGTAGAAGAACTCAAGAAGGTGAAGGTAAGTCTCTCTGCATTTGAATTATTGAGAGTCTCAGCTATTAGAAATGCATTTCTAGGAGCTTATAGTATGAATTTAGTATCACAAGATAGATCAGTCAGTGGGAGTGTTAATAAGGCATCTAGTTCCCAAGTAGTAAAATATTAGAACCAAGATCATACAAAACTTGGAGACAAAGGGAAATAAAAATACAAGAGTCAAGTTGCTCAAGTTGACACCCCTTTAACTCTATTCCAGGGTAGAACAAAAAATCCTCCATTTTTTATTTATATTCCTATATTTGGAAAGAACTTGCACAATTGCTTGCTAGATTCCAATGCTTCCACCAATGTGATGTATTTTGCTATCTATAGAGCCTTAGGAATTACCCCTGATGTCTCCCAAAAGAAAGTCACTCAAATAAATAGAACATAAGTTAATGTGGTAGGGGAACTGAACATGATCCCTATGCAAATTTCCTCAAACCCCAGAATTCAACAAGTCATTAATATACAGGTAGCAAACATACTTAACACTTATGGTCTGATTTTAGGAAGGGACTTTACTAAGGCCTTGAATGGATATGTATCAACCGATCAATCCCACATGTGGCTTCCTTGGAAGGGAGTGCCAAACTAGATCAGGATTGAAAGAGAGCCTAGGATGAAATATGTGACTATGGAATATCAAAATACTTCGAATGAAATATTGATATCAAAGGTAATCATGGGTAATTATGTGTTGGAAGCTCCTGTTGAAGAGTCTGATTTGGAAGAAGTTCTCATGCTGCATATTGCACCTATGGGTTTTATAGGAAAACCTAGCAGTACTAGAGCCCTGGTGGAACTAATTAATGATGATGACCTAGAAGATAACCAGCTCAACCTATTGGATAATTTTAAGGAATTCATTCAAAAATGTATTGAAGATCATATTCATCTAGGTAGGAACATGAATTTTGAGGAGCTTCTCTTACCCAATTGGTGTAGAGTTCACAATGCCTCCCATTCAGAATTGGAATGTTTTCTGTGCCAAACAGTAGTTGAACAGGTGTAGAAGTGCATTAACCCTGCTCCAGTAGTCAGAATTAATATACAGAGTATTCAAGAGGATCCTAATGGGAAGAAGGTGATGCTTTCTAAAGAGCCTTCCAGTAGCAATGGTACATGGGATACAACAAAGAAATCTAGAGTTGCTGGTTGTTGGACCCTAAGGTTTGATGGATCCAAATCAAAGCAAGGTGTTGGAGCAAGATTTGAGTTGATCAGTCCAAGAGGTAAAAATTTCTTTGCTGCTCATAGACTTTAGTTTCATTGTACCAATAATGTAGCAGAATATGAGGCTTTGGTTCATAGTTTGTTTATGGCACTAAGAAAAAAGTTCAAGCTTTTCCAAGTCTTTGGGGACTCTAAGTTAGTGGTCAAACAAGTTAGAAAGCAATACTCATGTCATGACAGAAGAATGACCAATTATAGGAACAGAATATGGGACCTTATTGAAGGATTTCACACCTTCAACATTCAATTGATACCACACAATAAAAACAAAATTGTTGATTCCCCGGCTCAGGCTGCTAGCACCTTGCAGTCTTTGTCTCTCTCTAGATTGAAGAATTTTACTATGGCACTGACTCTAGTACCTTCAGTACCAGACAATGTGACAAACTTCCAGGCATTTGAAGATGACAAGCATATTTTGGATTTTATCACAAGTTCAGATGTCTTTACTTCTTAAATCATTGATGAATTTGAACCCCAGGAAGCAAAGATGGATTTGGAAGGGGTTATCAATTTGAAGACTAATACTATTCTAATGGGAATGGTGCAGCTAGAGAGGATTTTTGATCTAGATAAGGTTAGAGATCAAGACCAAGATGCTAAGAAAGAGTCCATCAATGGACAATGTGAAACATACAACATGGGGACTCAAGATGATATCAAAAATGTCTTCATTGGTGAAGTGTGTACTCCAGAGGAGAGAAAAGGAATCATCGATGCCTTGCATTCATATCAAGATGTGATAGCCTAGATTTATGAAGACCTGAAGATCTATGATACTTCAATTATAACACAAACCATCCCTCTGAAGCTAGGAGCAAGAGCTTTTAGGCAAAGACATAGACCAATTAATGCATTGTTAGAGCCAATCATCTAAAGGGAGGTACAAAAAATTCTATCAACACGTATCATATTCTCGATAAGACATTCCACCTGGGTTGTAAATCTAGTTCCAGTGAGAAAGAAAAATGGGGAGATCAAACTGTGTGTGGACTTTAGGAATATTAACATAGCATCAAAAAAAGATAACTATCCAATCACCTTATTAGATGAAGTGCTTCAGACTATCAATGGATCTCAAATGATTTCTTTTCTAGACGGATACTCTAGATATAACAAAGTTATGGTACAATATGAGGATAGGAATAAAACTACTTTCACCACAAAGTGGGGCACTTTTGCTTATAGGATAATGCCCTTCAGTTTGATCAATGGCAGAGCTACATTCCAGAGGGCCATGGATATTGATTTTAAGGACATCATTGGTAAGTGCATAATTATTTATATGGATGATCTGAAAGTCTTTCCCAAAAAGCGAGGTGATCATATAGTAGACTTATGCAAAGTATTTCAAAGGTGAAGAGAGTTTGGCATCTCTCTTAATCCAAAGAAATGCATCTTTGGAGTTACTCAAGGAAAACTGTTGGGACACATTATTTCAGAGAAAGGGATTTCTATTGACCCTGAATGAGTGGGAGCCATACTCAAGATTCAGGCACCTACTAGTAAGAAGGAAATGAAATCATTCTTTGGAAAGATTAATTTATTAAGGAAGTTCATAACTAGATTTGTTAAGATAGTCAATCCATCGAATTCCATGTTGAAGAAGGAAACTAAAATTGAATGGAATGCAGAAGCAAAATAATCATTTGTAGAGATCAAAAGAGCTATTACTAAAGCTCCAGTTTTGGTGAGCCTTGATTATGCCAAGCCCTTTTACATATACTCATTTTCTTCTGACCACTCATGTGTTGGCATGTTAACTCAAAAATATGATCAAGGGAATGAGCATCCCATAACATTCATGAGTGCACCTCTATAGGATGCAGAACTAAGGTATCCAAGTGTGGAGAAATAGGCCTATGCTCTGGTCAAAGCTATAAAAAAATTCAGGCATTATATTTTGAGGAACAAGGTCTTTGCAATAGTTCCTGATCCCACAGTCAAACTGCTATTGATGCAAAATGAACTAGGAGAATGCAAAGCTAAGTTGTTAACTATGTTGTAGCAATACAATATTGAGATTTATCCTATAAAGTTGGTGAGAGGACAAGGTCTAACCAAGACAATAGTAAAAATGGGTCTAGACCTCATAGCTCAGCACTATCACCTCTAGGATGTGTCCCCAAGGGACTGGTATGATGATATCATTTACTATCTTTTGAATTAACAATGCCTTGAACATCTTAATTCAATATAGAGGAGAGCTCTGTGTTTGAAAAGTGATAGTTTAATAATGAAGGGAGTTGTCTTGTATAAGATAAATCATGAGGGTATCTACCTGAGGTGCTTAGGAAGAGAAGAAGTTGAAAAGGTAATGGAAAAGTTTCATGACAGATATGGCACTGGTCATGGATTTGTGCCTTCCACTGCAAATTAGATTATGAGGGTTGCTTACTATTGGCCCACATTATTCAAAGATACACACAACCATGTCAAAACCTGTCATGTATTCCAGACTGTAGCAAGTAGGGAGAAGTATGTAGCTCTTCCACTTTAGCCTGTTATAGAGGTAAAACCATTTGCACAGTGGGATTTGGACTTCATAGGTCCAATCAACCCACCTTCTTTTGTAGGCCACAAGTATATCCTTACTATCACTGATTACTTTACAAGGTGGTTTGAGGCTCTTGCTTGCAAATAGTGTACTTCTAAAGTGGTAATCAATTTCATAGAATCATGCATTATTAATCACTTTGGGTGTCCATTGGCTCTAGTTTGTGATAATGGTCCTGCATTTGCATCATTGAAATTTTCTAACTGGGCCTTTGATCATGGAATTATCATAAATTTTGCATCCAATTACTACCCATAGGGAAATGGATTGGATGAATCTTCCAATAAGAATCTTTTAAGAGTCATCTGAAAGCCCTTAGAAAAGAATTCCAAAGATTTGCACACACAACTTATATTTTCTCTCTAGGTAGATCACACTAGGCATAAGACATCCTTAGGCACCTCCCCTTACCACCTTGTGTATGGTCTGGAACATGTATTCCTCATTTAGCTGAAGATCCCCACTCTATAGTTCATTAATGAATATTATGATGAAGGGGACAAACGTGAAGCCCATCTGGCTGAGTTGTTACACCTTGAAGAAAGAAGAGATCAAGCCTTAGAAAACTTTGCTAAACATTAGGGTGTAATCAAGAGATGGTTTGAAAGAAGAGCCAAGGTGAAATCCTTTAGAATCTTTGAATTGGTTCTTTATTGGGATAAAGCCCATGACTGTTAGGGAGATCATGGTAAATTTGGAAAACTTTGGCTTGTCCCTTACCATATTTCAGAGATTTTGGGAGATAATGCTTTTTCCTTGAAAAATCTCACTGGAGAGGATATCCCACTGCCTATCAATGGGCAGTACTTGAAGCATTACTTCCAATCTTGAGCTATTTACAACTATTTCCTTATACATAGTTAGATTAGTTTTTCTTTCTTTTCTGCTACTTTTTCTTTGGTTAGGCTAGGTTTTCTTTGCTTTTTGCTTTGTTTCTGTTTCATTTTGCTTTTGGTTAGAGTAGGTTTGTTTGGTTAGAGTAGGCTACTCTTTTCTTTTCTTTTTCTTTTGGTCTCCTATTTTCTCTAGGGTTTGTAAAATCTACATGGAAATTATTACATTATCTAGGTTTGTTCTACGTATTTCTTTTACAAACTTTAATCATCTTTTGAGGATCAAATTGGTGAAGTTTCTTCATCTAGTGTCATATGTGCTAAATGTTTTGAGTATATGAGTTATGGGATTAAGATAAACCTAGAATGTATTTGGGTCTTATATCTTTACACATAATCTTTTAATTCCAAGGTTTTATATAGTCCTTATGAAGTCTAGTCAGGTGAAAAATCTTATATTCTGCTTCAACACCACTGTGGTTCTCAACCCTGAGTGTGAACTTCATTGTTCACAGGTTGAATAAAAAGGAGTGGAAAGAAAAAAAATATCAAAAGAAATAAAAGAGAAAATATTGAAAATAAAAAATAATGAATTCAACTAATCAGGAGTATCCAAGTATCTTTATCGGGGCTATGGATGCCTAGCTGGAAGTAGAGCTATGCTTGGGAAAACCACAATGATAACCTTGTCGGGGCTATGGAAGCTTGACTGGCAGTGAGCCTCTATCCAGGATGCTTTTGGAGTTAGAATCCTTATGTAACTTGAGCAGGATATGTTTGGTTCTTATGGCTACCGAGGAAAGGAAAATGAATACATGAGCACACACTTTGACCTTGGTACAAGAAAGTTTTTCTTGTCTTAGAACTTTGAAGCTCCATTAGATAAATGACTTGATGGGTGGACTGAAACCAAAGATTTTGGGTTCTTGATTCTAGTTTGTCATTGAAATGCTCTAGAGCATTTCCCCAGCAGGAGTCACCATTTGTTATGCAGTTTTGCAAACACATGCCCCACTGAAAGTAGGGAACCTCTTTCTTGCTTTGGCTTTGGACACCTTTGATCTTCTGATTTTGAGATTTTAATTTCTTTGAGATGTGCTTGAATGATTACCTTACTCGTGCAAATGACCAACCTTAAAGTGACATTTTGAAAATCCTTGTTTTTGAGTTAACCCCGGGTTTTTGTGGATTTTTGGGAAAATTCCCCTTGGGAAAAAATCCACGAGATCCTCTAGAAACCTAATGGAGGCTAGTACTTTCATTGTTTTTAGAAATTTCAATGCTTCACTGAATTCTGTCTTTGACAAATTTTCCTAAAATTCCTCATTGCCTCCAGATCCCCAAAAATTTGTTGTGCCTTTGGTTCCCTAGGCCAGTTGTGGATTGTCTTGTCACGAGAATTTATGCCTTCTATACAATTCTACAGCTTGTTTTTATTGGATTTAAATGGGATTTATGATGAGAATTTGTGTCATTTGCTTTGTTATGAGATTTGAGGAGCTTGGTTTTGGGTTGCTAATGTTGGATTGTGCATTTTAGATTGTGATTGATCATTGCAATAGAGATTTTTGGTGATCACTTTCCTTTTGCTTGGACTTCAGGGTTTCTTTGTAGTTGTTGCAATTCTAATTACTCTTCACTCGTGGTATGTCCACAATTCCTTTGCTTCTAATTGACGAGTTTAAATATTTTCATGGTTTGTGCGTATGCTTTGGGTCATGATTTTGGGTGTGAGGAGGTTCGATGACGTTCAAGATAGGGTTCTCATTATGAATTTATGCCTTTCCCTATACTTCATGTTGTGTTTCCTTCTACTTGATTGTGATTCAATGTGGTTAGTCATTGCTCTATTTGATTCTTTGTTTGATTTCATGCTTCCTTATGTCGAGCTCTGCCTTGACCTGGTGATTTCCCTGACCTTCAATGAAATCACGTCCTAGGCAAATTGAAACTGTTTGTTCATCATTCAAATATGATAATCAACTTGTCTTAGTAAGGTTTTGTTGGAATTTATGGGAGGTTTAGTGGAATGAAAGTGTGAGATGGGATCCAAACTGTGCTTTCATTGCGTTATCTTGGGGTTTCCCTTATTGAAAATTGTTGCTCACACTGATTGAATCACACTTAGATGAATTGAGAACCTAGATTCTTCATTTTACAATCCAAATAAATTGAATCCAAGACCGAATCCCCACATTCCTAATCATTTGATTGGTCTAGATGAAAACCTAATGAAGTCAAAGATTTTAGGTTTTTGAATATTTCACAGATTTCCATTACTTTTAGAATTCCTCGATTTTCCTTTGCTTTATTGTTCTCCCGAAAATGTGCTTAAAACATGAAACTACATTGATTTCATAGAATTCCACTGCCTTTGGATTTTCCTGAACTTCCATTACTCCTTCATCTTCCTAAAATATGTTAATTCTTGCCATTTCCGCAAATTTTCATACCTGACAGATTTTCCCAAAAAGCCTATTCAAAGTGAAGGGTTGGGGGATTGCACGAATTGATTGTTAATGATTATGCTTTATATGATTAATCTGAATGATTTAAGGATGTTTCATGCCCCCTTTCTTATGTGATGAAGTAGATTAAATTTCTTATAAGTGAATATTGTGTTTCCTTCGTTAGAATCTGCCCAACCTGAATTTTCCTGAAAATCCTTTCTGGCCCAAAATCAGCAAAGGGACCAAAAACCCGAACTTTGAAAGGAGTAATCTTTGTGATGTTTCAGGTGATTTTATTCATCATGGGACTTATTTAAAGGACTAATATGTAGTTTATTATGGACTAACTTGAATTCTTATGCTGTAATGGATCTTTCTTGTGGTTTATTTTCTAGGTATAGGCTGAATCAAGCAAGGCAGTTGCTGGAAGGATTAAGGGCAAGGTGATAGATCCCAGTGATGAGGGAGCTTCTATCTTAGAGTTAGAGAGAATCAATTTGGACATGAAAAGAAGATCCATGAGAGAAAGTTGGCTTCCATCTAGTTAGAAGTAGCAAATACTAATGTTGGGAAGTGGGATTATGAGGAGTTTAAGGAAAGAATGTCAGTATAAAATCCCTCCTTTTTAATGAGTAGATTGGTGAACTCTGGATTGGCCCATGTGGCTAGTTTCCCACATGCGCTTCAATGTTATGAGTTGGTATTAGAATGTGCTAGGCATTATGATCCAGGAACATAGAGGATAATTCATCCTTAGGGTAGGGTGCTTGCCAATTTCTCTCCAGTCTTAGTGCCTCAAACATTTGATATGCCAAACAGATCTCATGTGGTGGGTCTTGATCTTGACATAGCCAAGAAATACTATGTAGATGATACAACTAAGGCTTTGTAGGTTATCAATTCTTGGTTGGAGAAGCCTAAGCCACACATATTCAAGTTTCCTAAGCAGGTGTGCAGAGCCAAGTTTAGATCAGAATACTATGATGCAATCATGCTCCTTAGTAGAGTGATGGGTTTGAAGACTATAAGGATATTTGTAAACTATATGTTTTACATCATAGCGAGGATGGAGAGAAATGTAGACTATCATTGGTTAGGTATCATTAGTGACAGGCTCCATGAGCAATTATGCAATGTATTGTAGACCAATAGTTTCACAATGACATCTTACTTGGTCTATGTCTTGGCAAAATTTCATCCATACAAGGGGTTGAATGCAAAAGGGAATTTTACCCAAGACATTATCTATGAGGTGTATCCCTAGCTACACTTAGGTAACTCAAGCTACAGGAGGGTTAATGATGCATTCACCATGTATATCACTAGGTTGCTCCAAGGGGCAGAACATGTAAGGATTTATGATGCAGCAAAGGAGTTGATATATAAGTATGGAGCATGGTTCATCCAATTTACCACCTTCTCATACATTAGGATTAATGGTTGTCAAAGGGTACCCTATAGATTTCCAAGATATTCAACAGACTACATCATACTCTTGGAGGTCACCATGAAAATCTTAGCTTTTGTTGATATTGTGAAGGACATGCACAAAATAGGCTTAAGAGGTGAATTCCCATTGAGGGTGGGAGTTAATGAGGCCTATCCTTCCATAATCATAGAATACTCTTCTAAGGAAGAAATGAGCAGCTTGGGGTTGGAATTCCATTCCAAGAGGATCAGATTTGACATAATAGGAGAAGCTCAAAAGAAGGCTAGTAGGGAATTCAGGCACAAAGATGACATTGAAGACTATTGGGCCAATTGTAAGGATGAGTTTGAGGTCTAGATGAAAAGATTCTCTAGATTTCCAACCAGTCTAATTAGATTGTACAACATCAAGGCCATTCATGACCAACTTTATGATGGTGGGGAGGTAATCCAAGGTCATGACTATGATTCCATCAAAGACAAACCCACAGTTGAGATCGATTGGTTAGAGGAAGAGAAGATAGAGCTAGAGAAAATCAATGCTCCTGTGATTAAATATACCAAGTTATGGCTCAACCATAAGATTTGGGAGCTAGACAATGAAGGAAAAAAACACACGTATGACTTGATGGGAGACTTGGAATCCCACTCCACCTTTGAAGAAAGTGAAAAAGATCCAAAGGGAAAGGGAAAGGTGGCCTCTCCCATAAAAATCTAAATCAGGGGTATTCAGGCATAACCTAAAGAGGAAAAGAAGACAAATCCCAATGCCAAGAGGAGGAGGACTGCTCTGAAGGGGAAGACATTAGCCCCATAGGAAGAACATGAGGGAGAAGAGGAAAAATATGGTGTCACTGTTCCTAAGAAGAGAAGAATAGCTAGGAGTTTGAATAAACACATTGAACAGCCCAAGGGACAGAGTGAAGGCACAAGACCCCAACTGATAGAGGTGGAGAGCTTTGAAGAAAAGACACAGGTATACACTAGAAAAGTCATAACTCCTCCAAATGAAACTGTATTAATAGAGGGTGATCCTACACTTCTTCCTGTTGCAAAACAAGAGGACACTTCTTGTCCTCCCTTATCTTAGAGCTTTAATGATGGAGAGAAAGGACAAATAGAGGATGTTGTTGAAGAGGAACATCAAGGAAAGGAGATAGAAGAATTCCATATTGGAGATCTCCATAGTGCAGAGGCAGAACTTGGCAACATTCTCCAGTCTTCCTTAGTATCTTATGAGGACTCACCATTCAGGGAAGAAGAAGAGAAATCTTTGGAAGAGGAAGAGATACATGAAAGGACTCATTCTTCTATTCACATTGTGATAGAGACATTAAGTCAGAAGGAGAGACAAGAACCAGAAGATAATAAGGAGAAAGATGAAGAAGAAGGCAGAGGTGAGGATGTTCCTCCTAATGTAGATATTGAGCCTTTAATGGATCAAGCTAAGAAAGAAAGGCCAAGTGAGTAATAATTAGATGCCCCTACCCCAACTTGGTTTAATGAGAGATTGAAGAGAAAACAAGTGATTATAGATGATACCCCTCTGAATTGGGATGAATTGTTGGAAAACATTGGTAAAGGGAAGGCAAAGAAGAAAGCTAGGGTAATCTCCAAGATTACCAAGGATGAAGCAGACAAGAGGATTATTCACATTTCCACCCCTGCTATAGAAAAAGGTAAAAGGGAGGTTTTTCCTCAAGATTATACAATTCAGACTTTGAACCTAGGAGCCACTAGTAAGGATCAAGAGAAGGAAGAATTTCAGGAGTCTTCCCAGGCCATTTTGAGAAGGCTATATAAAGAAACAGTAGAGAAGGAGAGGCTAAAAAAATCTAATAAATGATGTGTACAAATATGTGTAGTACTTGATGAATCCATTGCAAGCAGTAGGAAGTGAAGCGGTGACTCCTGAAGGTTTACTGCCTAGGGAGGCATTCACAGAACTAGAAAATATGAAAGCTTCTACGCAGGCCACTCATGGTTGGTTGTAGGGAGTTGGGCAACGAGGAGATGATATGATCAAAGGAATATTTTCAACATTTGGTGATGCATATAGGTCCTCTGAATGGTTGCAAAAAATATCAGGGTAAGATAAATCTAATATAGAGTTGCTCCTTCACAAGTTAAAAACTATCATGGAGTATACAGAAGAAAAACTAGTGAGTGATGTCATTCTTCCTTCTGCAAAAATTTTATGAGCCTTGGGAATGGTCTGAATACCTATAGATCAAGAAAAAGGCTTTGAGAAGGATTCATCAGCAATGGAAGTAGGTAGAGGATGCATTAAAAGATATTTATCAAAAATGCATCTCATTCTTTGAGATTATGATTGGAAGAAAGAAGTTTGCACCAAGGCATCTAAATTTGGAACAATTCAGGAAATGGTGGCATGATGTGTATTCTTCAATTGATGATGGGACTATCATAGTTCACCACCTAGATGATTCCTCCACTTATATTGCCATCATGGATAAATATCAAGATCTTAAGGTGGAATGGAACAAGGTTGTCAAGCATTTAAGGGAGGAGATCAAATCCATTGAGAAGAAATTCAAAGTGTTCGTCACTCCATCCCTGGCCGACCTAGATGGAATCTTCTTGAAGGTGCAAGATAAAATAGATAAAGATAAAGACAAGGGAGCAACCAATGAATGATGCCTCAAAATTTGAGCTTCACACTATTTCCTCTCCAGCCTTCACATGCATTGGACCGAATTATATTGAGATTCTAGGTCGACCTAGATGAGTTCAAGCATTTAATGCATTTCATTTTATTTGATTTGAACTTTCTAGGTTGACTTGTTTAGTGACCATCCTTCTTGCATCCCTAACTAGGCTGAAATGTTATGAACTTTATAAATATGGCATTCTACCTCATTTGCAAGGGCTAAAAAATTAGACTTTGAAGCAAGCTAAGTGATAGATCAGAGCTAATGTTAGAAGTTAGTTTTATTTTGAAGCAAGTGATGTAGCACAAAACATTTGAATTGTTGTTGTTATTGGGTGATTCAATACAATTGAAGACATGTTGTGCTATTGGTGAATTCTCTTGTGTTGACTTATCTTGCATGGTTCTTGTTGTTCTATCTCTTGAAATTTCTTGAGAAATAATGGATCTATATGTTAGATTTAGAATTAGATATGATTCAATGGTGTTTATGGTTTAATGCTTGAGGTGTTGTAGCGATCCTTGGTCCATACTTTTTGCAACTAGCTGATTGTGAGTTGATTTGTAAAGTTATCCTAGACCTTATATTCATTGTGCTCAGTTCAATTGTGAATGTTTGTTCATTTCAATTGCAATAGGGTTGTTTTGGATGAATGTTCATGATCTGAAAATATTTAATACCCTAGAAGATTGCACTATTTCTATAACATTGCAGATTTATCTAGGTTAAGTAGGAATTAGTTTTTGGGGATTGGCCCATTTCAAGTATTTCATCATTTGCATTTTGGATCTTAGAATAGTTTTAATTTTAGTAATCTCTCTTAAACTATCATCTTTTTCTTTTCTTTATTATCTGTGTTAGATTTAGGATTTGAAGTATCACCATATTGCAAAATTTGATAAGTTTGAAGATACAGTATTTGTTAGTAAGGCCCCTTGTGATTACCAACATTTTCACATATTATCTGAGTTGTTTATGCATTGTCAAGACCTAACATTAGAGACCTTGGGGTTATCTCTTGAGGCTTACTGATAAAGATTTACCTTTCAAGAGAGATAGGATACTTGTATCTTGTCTGAGTTGTTGTTGTGCAGAAAACACCATTAAAAAATACCATGTTCTCTAGCACCACATCCTTTTCCACTATAACCAAGTTGTGTCATAAGTTTATAGCCTCTTCCATAAATTTTTTTCATTTCTTTTAGATTCACTAGTTGCTCATAATCATTTTGGTCAAAAAATTTTGTGTAATTTTCTTCTTCTAAAGTGGTTGAGGTGGATGCTTTCAAAGGTTCGTCTGTATTTTGTGTTGACATTACTATTTTTTCTTTTTTGTGCTTTTTTTTTATGATCTTCGATTTCCTATCAAATCTAGCTGGGAATTCCAAGGAACCCCAATCATCTTTGAATAACTTCATGACTTCTTCAATATGCTTCTCTTTTTCTTTCTCTTGTGTGGGCTTTATTGGTATAGTTGGTGTCAACATTTTAAAAGGATTTTCCTTATCTTTCTCAAGTATTAAAACACTATAAGGGTCATGGTTAGCATCGAGGGTGTACACTTTGTTGTTGTAGACATACTTCATTTTACGATGAAGAGTAGAAGGTACCACATTCATCTTATGAATCCGTGGCCTACCTAAAAGAAGATTATATGAAAGATCATGAGAAATGAATGCAAAACTTAACAGAAATAAACCAAACTAAAAGTGTGCACTTGAGATATTTAAGGAGGCTTGAAATTACATTTGAAATTTTTTTGATGCCCAAATTTATGCCTAGTGGGACTCATTCGCCATTCTGGGCGAATCAGTCCTAGTTCTAGAAAATTGTACTGGGGCCCATTTTAGCCAAATTGGTGTTTGAATCTACAAAAATCCTCAAAAAAAATGTATAGTGGGACTCATTCACCACTAATGGCGAATTAGTCCACTTTGGACTTTCTAAAAACTCAAAAATAGAAGCTGGAGCTCCCAGTCTACTCAATCTGCACCTCCAAGTACCTAGATTTGAAACCTTGATTTCTAAAGTTGTAAATGACTTTTTGTTTAGATTTTGGCCTTGAAAAAGTGGACATGACTTCAAAAAATTTGCAAACTAATCTTCAATAATGTCCAATCTATACAAGCTCCTAAATCTGCAAACACACAATGAAAGAGAAAGAAATGGTGAATGTTAGGGCATAAGGGTTTGCCTTGGTCAAACCCCTTTTTAGGTAATTAAACCAAAATGATGAAAAGATGTAATGAATCATGAAATAATGGAGTTTTTACCTTGCCATGATGATTGAACTTGAATTTCTGCAACAAAACATGAAGATTTTTCCATTGAATGTTTGAAAAGTGCTACCTTGGTGACCTAGAATGACAAAACCCTAGCTTGCTTGACTTGAAAACATGATGAATGATGAATGCATAATAATGAGATGTAAATTATGATTAAGAGACTAATATTTATAGGAAATTCACCTTATTTTCCCATTAATTGGATCCATAAGGATGACATGAAGAAAAAATGAATAAAAACCCCAATTTTTCCTACTCTAACCCTAAAAATGGCTCAAATGGGACTCATTCACCACTAATGGTGAATGGGTCCCACCTAGATGGGACTAATTCACCACTAATGGTGAATGGGTCCCACAGAGGCCATTTTTTCTAGCTAGAATGTCGAGAAGTAAGAAAATTAGGATTATATGATGACTATGTCAGGTATTTCATTAGATTATGAATTAGGATGAACAATATGGGTTAATAGGGGCCTATTAATGATGATGTGAATGTAAAATAGGGCTTGGGATACATAAATCAATGTGAAAGTGTGATTAAATACACTTTACAACACTAAAATGAGGTCCACATAACCTAGGAAGGCACAAGAATCAATGTGAATGTGCAAGACACATTACTATTGGTATGTGGTGATTCATCATGCTATACTATACACCCTGGCATGTATCCTTTCCAGAGGAAAATTTTCCTCCTAATTTTTTGTGTTGTCACCAAAAAAAGGAAAAATCAATGAAAAAGGGAAAAAACCGACTTTGTAGAACCCTAATTTGGAAGCTTCTAAGCTTGTTAAAAAGGGGTTCTGATGTGGATTATAGTATGATGAAAAATGTGATTATTCACAAGATTGTAATAGGTTTTTGCACTGGATAATAAAATCATTAGATGGCTGTGCTTTGGTGGATGTAGCCCAAATTAGGTGAACCACGTTAAATTCTTTGTGTTATAATTTATTCTGTGTGTTTTAGTTTCTCTGTTTATTAATTAAATCTACATTTAATTGTTAGATATATGCCTTTCTAACCCTAACAAGTGGTATTAGAGTGGGTTATGTTTTGATTATCTTCTGTCGGAAGGTATCATGGTTGAGTTTGAGTAATGGTAGACGAGGGTAAGAAGGTTGAGAAGTTTAATGGGAAGAACTATCAGTTATGGAAGATGCAGATGGAGGACTACCTCTATCAGAAGGATTTATGGCGGCCATTGGAAGGGAAAACCAAGAAACCCTCAACAATGTCTAATGAGGACTAGAATATTTTGGATAGAAAGGCTCTTGGAAATATTTGTTTATGCCTAGCACAATCGGTGGAATTGAATATTACAATAGCAAAGACAACTCAAGAGTTGATGGAAACCCTGGTGAAGTTATATGAAAAGCCTTCTGCTTCGAATAAGGTATTTCTTATGAAGCATTTATTTAATATGAAAATGGTAGAAAGTGGGTCAATTATTGATCATTTAAATGAGTTTAATACAGTCGCCAGTCAATTAACTTCTATAAAAGTAAACTTTGATGAAGAAGTTAGGGATCTTTTGATTCTATGTTCTTTGCCTGAAAGCTGGAATAGCTTGGTAATGGTTGTTAGCAATTTTGTTTCTGGTTCGAATACATTGAAATTTGATGATGTTGTTGGTGTTATTTTGAGTGAGGAAATTTGTAGGAAAAGCTCAGGTGGAACATCCACATCAGGTAGTGTTTTGAATGCAGAAAGCAGGGGCAGAAAAAAGGAGAGAGGAAACAATTCTAGAAATCGTGGGAAGTCATGAGGAAAATCAAAGGACAAAAGGTCTCAATCTAGAGATGAGGGATTGTTGGTACTATGGTAAGCTGGGTCATTTAAAGAAAGATTGTTGGTCTTGAAAAAATAAATAAGGAGACAAAAAGAAAGGAAGTAAAGAAAAATGTGGTAAGAAATAAATCTGATGAGGATGCTTTGATTCTTTCCCTTGATAATGTTGATGATTCTTGGGTGTTAGATTCAATGGCTTCATTTCTTGCTACCCCCCATAGAAGTTATTTCCTTGATTATGTCCAAGGGGATTTTGGGTTGGTTTATTTAGGAGATAACGAACCCTGTCAGATTGTTGGAAAGGGAAGAATAAAGATTAAGTTGTAGAATGGGAATCATTGGCTACTACATGAGGTAAGGCATGTTCCAAAGTTAAGCAGAAATTTAATTTCAGCAGGGCAACTAGATGATGAAGGTTGTGTTGTTACATTTAGTGATAAAAATTGGAAGGTCACAAAGGGTGCCTTAGTGGTAGAAAAGGTGTCAAAGTAGGCATCTTATATCTTTGTATAGGTCATAATGTTCCTTCTACTTTAATTGTTACAGAAAAAGGTCAATGTTTAGGAACAGTTGTTGCAGTTCAGCAGGTAGAAAATCATATAGTTGTGGACTCTAAATCAGCACTGTGGCATAATAGACTTGGGCATATGAGTGCAAAAGGTATGAAATTACTTCATTCAAATAATGTTTTACCAGGTCTAAAATGTGTTAATATGGATTTCTATGAAAGTTGTGCGTATGGAAAACAAAAGAGAGTAATTTTTCTCAAGGATGAGAAGAAAAAGAAAGATGATAAATTTGAGGTTGTGCATATGGATGTATGGGGACCAGCTCAGGTATCTTCTCTCAGTGGCTCTCAGTATTATGTTACATTCATTGATGATGCAACTAGGAAGGTATGGATCTATTTCCTTAGGTAGAAATTTGATGTATTTGAAGCTTTTAAAAAATGGAGAAGCTTGGTTGAGAATGAGATGGGTAAAAAGCTAAAATGTCTCAGATTTCATAATGGTGGTGAGTATTGTAGCGAAGAGTTTGAAAATTATTGTTTCTCTAATGGTATTCGTAGGAAGAAAATAGTTCCAAGGACTCCATAGGAAAATGGAGTTGCTGAGCTCATGAATAGAACAATAATGGAGCATGCACAAACTATGAGATTGCATGTTGGGATGCCTTTAAAAATGTGGGTAGAGACTGTAAACGCTGTTGTTTATTTAATTAATATAGGCCCCTCTAATCCTTTGGGTTGTGGTATTCCAGAGGAAGCATGGAAAGGTAAGAAGGTGAGTTATTCTTTTCTCAAAACCTTCGGTTGTGAAGCATTTGCACATGTAGATTCTGAAAATAGAACCAAGCTTGATGCAAAATCAAAGAAATGTATATTTGTTGGATATTGCAAAGATGAATTTGGTTATAGTCTTTGGGATTTTGATAATCAAAAAATTGTGAGAAGTAGGAATGTCATATTCAATGAGAAATTTTTGTACAAAGATCTGTTGCTGCAGGATGAGAAGAAAGAAAATGATTATGCAGTGTTGGATGATATTCCAAACAATGATGTTTCAGTGGTTCCTCATTCTGGGCAACAATAGCAACAACAAATACCACAAACTCCTATGAATGTTAGATGGTATTCAAGGTTAAGTAGACCTCCAGAAAGATTCTCTCCCTCTTTGTATACTATTTTTTTAACTGATGCTGGTGAACTAGAATATTATGATGAAGCTATGCCGGTGGATACCAAGGTTCAGTGAGAGCATGGAATGAAAGAAGAAATGGACTCCTTGCTAAAAAATCAGACTTGGGAATTATGTAAGTTGCTTGTAGGTAAAAAGGATTTACCAAACAAATGGGTTTATAGGCTGAAAGAGGAGGATGGAGGTAAGAAGAGATTTAAAGCTAGAATAGTTGTAAAGGGATTTGCTCATAAAAAAGGTATTGATTTTGATGATATTTTTTCTCCAGTTGTTAAAATGACTTCTATTCGTATTGTTTTAAGTATCATGGCTATTAAAGATTTGCATTTAGAACAGCTTGATGTTAAAACAACCTTTCCCCATGGTGATTTGGAAGAGGAATTATATATGGAACAACCACAAGGATTTGAGGTCAAAGGTAAGAAGAAACTAGTGTGTAGATTGAAGAAAAGTTTATATGGCTTGAAGCAAGCACCTCAGCAATGGTACTTGAAATTTGGTAGTTTTATGGCTGAAAAAGGCTACAATAGGTGTAATTATGACCATTGTGTTTATTTTAAGAGGTTGGATAATGACAACTACATTATTTTATGTTTATATGTTGATGACATGCCTGTAGCAGGGTCTAACATGGATCACATAAGTGAGCTAAAACAACAGTTAGCAAAATATTTTTCTATGAAGGATTTGGGGGTAGCAAAACAAATCCTTGGTATGAAAATTTGTAGAGATAGGAAAAACATTTTTATTTTATCTCAGGCTAATTATGTTGAAAAGGTGTTGTAGAGATTTCATATGGAGAATGCAAAAGCTGTCAGCACACCTTTTCCTAGTCATGTTAAATTGACTAAGGATATGTGTCTAAAGACACAAGAGGAGGAAGAAAAAATGTCCAAGGTACCATATGCTTCAATTGTAGAAAGTTTAATGTATGCCATGGTATGCACAAGATCAAATATTGCACGTATCGTAGGAGTTAGCAAGTATTTGAGTCATCCTGAAGTTGAGCATTGGAATGCAATAAAATGGATTATGAGGTACTTGAGAGGTACATCTAATAAATTTTTTATGTTTTGGGGGCTCTAATACTGATTTAAAAGGCTATGTTGACTCAGATTTGGCAGGGGATATAGATACCAGGTGGAGTACCATAGGTTATGTATTTGCAGTTGGTGAGACAGCAGTGAGTTGTATTTATCGATTGAAAAAGGTGGTTGCTTTATCCACCACAGATGCAGAGTATGTTGCTGCAATAGAGGCAGAAAAGGAGATGATATGGCTAAAAATTTTCATGGACGAGTTGGGAAAACAACATACTAGAAATTACTTTTTTACAGACAGCCAGAGTGCTATACATCATGCAAAGAATTTTGTCTTGCATTCTAAAACAAAACACATACAATTGAGATATCATTTCATTTGGTCGGTGTTGGAGGATGGATAGGTCAAGCTAGACAAGATACATATAGATGACAATCCAACGAATATGTTTATGAAGGTGGTGACAAGGAAGAAATTGAGTTCCTTTTCAACTTTGGTTGGCCTTCAAGGTTGAATTCAAGTATAACAAAGTAGCAGGGTCCAAGGTACTTATTTCCAGTGGGAGTTGTAAGTGCAGTAATGTCATCTAGGATTAGTCTCCAAGTGGGAGATTGTGTTGGTGTGGAGCCTGATCAGTCTCCAAGTGGGAGATTGTTGGTATGTGGCGACTGATCATGCTATACTGTACACCCTGGATGTGGGTTACAATATGATGAAAAACATGATTATCCACAAGATTGTAATAGGTTTTTGCACTGGATAATAAAATCATTGGATGGCTGCAGTTTGGTGGATGTATCCCAGATTGGGTGAACCACGTTAAATTCTCTTTGTTATAATTTATTTTGTGTTTTAGTTTCTCTATTTATTAATTAAATCTACATTTAATTGTTAGATATCTGCCTTTCTAACCCTAACAATTACAACACTAGATTAACATTAAGTTTATTTTACAAGCCTTCTAGATTGATGTAATAATTTTATTAAATACATTTTATAATATTGAATTAGGAAGAAATGGGTTCATTAAGTCTAGAAAAGTGTGAAAGTATCTTACAACACTTTAGAACACCTTTACAAGACATCATTAAAAGCATTTTATTCGATTTGCAAGGGTCCAAGACCTAATGTGGATGCATAAAATTCCTCACAACACTAGATTAAGGCCTAATTAAGTCCATTTTATCATGAATTATTCCATGTCAAGCAAAGGGTCCATTTTTCTATGGCACAATATCTTAGCAGTAGTGTTTTTATGTTGTTCAAAAATATCATACTCTTTTCCATTATGTAATGGTAAACAAGGGGCACTAGGAAACATAGGTTGAGGTAATGGGAGGGATGTTGGAGTTGTTTGTCTTGGTTGTGGATTTTTTCTAGTGTTATATGCATGAGAAATGGTATTGTAACTTGACTATTGTGACATATTATTCTTGGGTGGTTCAAGGATGAGAATGGATTTGTTTTGAGTTTGTGGTTGG
Source organism: Sequoia sempervirens (assembly GCA_007258455.2). Taxonomy (NCBI): domain Eukaryota; kingdom Viridiplantae; phylum Streptophyta; class Pinopsida; order Cupressales; family Cupressaceae; genus Sequoia; species Sequoia sempervirens. The sequence goes on along the minus strand of VDFB02000363.1, from coordinate 137,098,734 downwards.
TTTGATGTCGGGTAAAGGATAAGTTTAGGATCAAGAGAGTATTTAAAGAGATATCTAATGTGCATAAATTCAGAAGATTTATCCTTACTTTCAATATCTCTTAGTGAAGGTTAGTCTAATGCCACTTCATCATCTTATCTAAGGAAGCCTCTTTACTAGTGTTTTAAATACATGTGTCAATGTTCTCATTTTCTTCTTCCATGATATATTACCTAGTAGGAGAGTTTTTAGGAGAGCTAAAAAATAGATGTTCATGAAATTCAATATTTGGTTCTTCTTAAATAACTTCATCAGAAGTAGGGAAGTCATCAATGATGGAATTCTCTTGTTAAATAATGTTTTTCCTAGGAGAAGATGGAAAAATAGGACTCTCATAACTCTCATTGGATTGACCTTCTAGCACCAAAATATCTTCTTCACAAATAGGAGAGATATTAGGGGAAGAAAAAGTATGATTATCATGGTTATCTCTGATTACATTCCTTTTTCTCATTATTTCTTCCAAAATACGAGAGGTAAGGGAAGAAAAATAAATAGGGTTGTCATGGATCTTAAAGATTTGATCAAACACCAACATATTCCCCTCACAAATAATGTGATTGTCATGATTTCTTACAATTGCATCCTCTTTCTCTATTATATTTTCATAAGTGGGGAAGATGTTGGGAGATGAATGTAGACTAGTTGAAGTGGTATTTAGGTAGGTTTCAATGGTCTCTTCTTGTTGTTCTATGTGATCGCCATGATTACCTATGGTTGTGTCCTCTTGTTCATCAATGTATTTCCCAATAAGAGAGGTAGGAGGAGAGAAACAACTAGGATTCTCGAAACTCTTATTGATTGGTTCTTCTAACACCAAAATATCTTATTCACAAATATGAGAGATAGTGGGAGAAGAATGAATATGATTGTTATGATTTCCCAAGATTGTATTCTCTTTCACTAGACTAATTTCACTCATGGGAGGGATACTAAGAGAGGGATCAATGACGAACAAAAAGAGAGGGGAGAGGACTTCAAATTCAATGCATAGAGCAAAAATTTCTTACAATACTCAACAAGATCTAAACTAAAACATGAAGTATTGTGTACTATGGAAATGGAGTGCGCAACTTCCCTTATCCACACCTAAAAGGGGAATGAAGGAAGAGGAATCTGATTTCACAAAGTTCACACTCAAGAACAAGTCCTTGATATTACAATGCAAAAGGGATTGAAGTTTTTCAAAGGATATTTTTCTTAAGGCTAGAAATTGATTAAGAAGGTTGACTACTAATGAAAAACTAAGAAAATGCAAGATGTCTGAAAATAGTGTAGTATGTAAAAAGACCTAGAAAATGACTTAGAAATGCAGATAAAACAAAATAGAAAGCTATAAAATGGAAAGTGTGCACCTATAAATGTGTTGAAGACTGGAATCAACTCTAAAATTTTGAAGATGCTGATTTTTAGGCCTGGTGGGACTCATTCACCATTTTGAGTGAATTAGTCCCAATTCGGGAAAACTACATTGAGGCCTATTTTAACCAAATGCGTATCCAAATCTACAAAAATCTCTAGAAAATAGGTATAGTGGGACTCATACACCACTAATGGCATATGAGTCCACTTTGAATTTTTTGAAAACTCAAAAGTGGAATCAAAAGCTCTCGATATACTCTCTTTGTTCCTCTAGGTGTCCAAATCTGAAACCCTGATTTCTGGCACTATAAGTGACTTTTTGTGGATATTTTGACCTAGCCAACAACGATATGTCTTCAACAAGTTTGCAACTTATTCTTCAATGATCTCCAATCCTTCAAGGTACCTAGATCTACAAACACACAAAGAAAGAAAATATTGAATGTTAGGGAATAGTGTTTTGTCGTGGTCAAACCCCTTTTAGGTAATTAAACTAATTGAAGAAATAAAATGAAGCATTAAATTGAAATAATAGAATTAAAACCTTGCCATGATGATAGACCTTGAATTTCTACAACAATGGATGAAGAATCTTCCCTTGAATGCCTTAGAAAACTATATTGATGACTTATTTAATGCTAAAACCCTGGCTTGCTTGACTTGAGATGGATAATGAATGATGAATGAATAATGAATGAATTATGAATTAGTGTTTAAAAGCTTGTTTATATAGGCTATCCACCTAAAATTCTAGTTAATTTGATCTCCAAGTTTGACATGGAGGAAAATTAAAATTAAAACCCAATTTTTTCCACTCAAACCTCAAAAATGGCCCAAATGGAACTCATTCACCATCTTGGGTGACTTAGTCCCACCTGGATGGGACTCATTCACCCAAAGTGGTGAATGGGTCCCACAGGGGCTCTTCTACCAGCTGGGATGTCAAGGAGTGAAGAATTTTAGTTTATATGTTGATATAGTTGGGTTTTTTTTATCAAATTATGCCTTGGGATGCACAATATGGGGTCATAGGGGCCTATTAATGATGATGTAAAGGGAAATTAGGGCTAGGGACACAAAGTTCAATGTGAAAGTGTGATTAAATACACTTTACAACATTAAATGAGGTCCACATAGCCTAGAAAGGCACAACATCCAATGTGAATGTGTAAAACACATTACAATAGTAGATTAAAATTAGGTTTAATTTACATTCCTTGTAGATTAATGTGAGAATTCTATTAAGTACATTTTACAACATTGAACTAGGGAAAAGTTAAGTTAATTTAGCTTAAAATGGACCGAAGACCTAATGTGGATTTGTAAAAAACCTCACATCACTAAATCAAGGTGTCATTAAGTCCAATTTATCATTAATTACTCCCAAATCAAGTAAGAAAAAATGTCTACTTTTTCAGTGTCCACATTTAGCCTCCACTTTAGTGAGAGGATGAACTTGCTTCAAACTCACACTAAAGTAGACATTTGAGAGGGGTCCAATCATACCAATGTGGATGGTCTAGGATAACAAAGATGGAGGTAACCAAGCCCCCAGGATCCAAGTTCCTAAATCAAACCAACGTAAGCACAAGAGGACACACACAATGTGAATAATATGCAACAAAATAGGATACACGATCATGCAATGGAAATAACTAGAAGGAAGTGAAGTACAAATGAGAAAAGATAAAAAGGTGGATCAAACTTCAACTATTTGTCCAACATGATATGGATTAGATCCAAGCTATTTGTCCAAAAATGTATACTCACTCTGAGGCGACGATACTCTTGGCTATCCACCAGGTGAGAAGTCCTAAAAGTTGAGAAACATAAACTCATGGTTGGTATGCACTCACACACACATAGGTGGCTATGGGGAAATTCATGCCTCAAAATGGGCTTCCCACTCAACCATACCAAAGCTATACCTCCAGATAACTTTAATAAGGTGTCAAACACTAAAGGTCTCATCCTAGGGAAGATCATGCAAAATACAAAATAATGTCTCCAAGAGAGGATAATTGCAAATGGTCTCATCTTGTTTCCAAGAGAGGACAATTGCATGGTCTCATCCTAGGCAACATTGTACCTAATGTTTCCAAGAGAGGAATCACAAGAAAAAGAAAAACGCATAATGAAATATGAGTGGCGATGTATGCCCCCACTTTAAAGTGGTTTCTAACACCATTGTTGTGAGAAATTTCTTTAAAGTATAAGAGGACATGTCAGCTTATTTGGAAAGCCATATTCCAAGTCATATGTTTCCAATAAGCTACATAATGAAAAACGTAGTATGTCACATGTGATCCAACTTAAGGCACATCATCCACATCCCAAGCTTGCTCTTATATGTTCATGAAAGGTGATAAACTAGCCAAAAGAGACAATGAAAAGTGACATATAAGGACAAGGCTACTTAACCCCTTTCCCCCATTTAGTGGAGGACAAGGATGAGCCTAAAATAATTGATAAGATGCATGGTAGAGTGAAAATAAATATCAATTAGAGGGATTATGTGCCCCCACATAAGGAAGAGCACCAAACTCCTTAAGATGTTGGATTTTACTACTCAAATCCTTACATTCATTAGTAGCATGACTATGAACTCTATGATAGGTGAAAAATGAAGTCTTGTAATAAATTTATTTTGAGTTCTCAGAGGAACTGATATCAAGTGATCTTGGAGGATTCTTGACAAGATACCCTTTTCATCAATGGTAGATATTCATGTATTATGTGACAAATATATCTCTTTCTTAGATGCACAAGATGTCATACCTACACAAGACTCTTTAGATGTCAAGATTTGTTCTCTCCTTTACAGGAGGGTATAAAATATAATGAACTCAAATCATTAGTGTTTTACGAGATAACATTTACATTAAGAGAGTATGTCTTTGTTTTTTTCATTTTAAGCAAAGTAGAACAATCAAGACCACTAGTTTCAATGAGTTCAAGATGCACTACTGTTAAATTTGTCTTAGAGGAATCTTGTGTGATAGTGTTGATGTTGAGTGAAGGCTTGTTTATTTCTATCGAAGGAAAATAACCAAGACCATGATTTTTTTCTTGCATGTTAGGTTCTATAGGGTTGTGGATACCTTGTTCTCTAGCACCACATCCTTTTCCACTATAGCCAAGTTTTTTCATAAGTTCATAACTTTTTCCTTAAATATTTTTCATTTTTTTTGGATTGGGTGGTTGTTCATTGTTGAGTTTTTCAAATTTTCATGTCTAATTTGTTTTCTTTTGTTCTGAAGTGGTTGACATGAATGCTTTTGAAGGGTCTTCTGAATGTTTTGTTGAAAATACTACTTGATATTTCCCTTTTAAGAGTCTTTATGTATGATCTTGTACTCACCCATGAATGTATGTTTGAAATCTAAGGAACCCCAGTCATCCGCTAATATCTTTTTGACTTCATCAATGTGTTTTTTCATTGTCTTTTTGTTGCATGGGTTCCACTTGTGTGGTTGGTTTTAATGTTGTCAAGGGATTCTCTTTGTATTTCTCAAGTTGTAAGACACTATAAGGCTTAGGATCACTGTCAAGTGTGTACAATTTGTTGTTGTAGATGTATTTGATTTTACTATGAAGAGTAGAAGGCATCCCATTCATTGAATGAATCCACAGTCTACCTAAGAGAAGATTATATGAAAGATCATTAGGCATAATGTGGATATATATTTCCAATATGGTCTTCCCAACTGTAATAGGCAAAGTAATCATAACGAGTGGTTTTTTTTTAACATTTTCAAAATCCCTTAAGAGATAAAGAATCAAGTTGAATGTTGGATTTATCAATGCCAAGCCTATCCAAAAGGCTCACACTACATAAATTAAGGGTAGAACTGGTATGTAAATGAGTTCTCTTTATCCCTTTTTGTTTGTATTGAGCTAGGATCATGAAAGCATCATTTTTTTTTGCATTTCCAAAGATGGAAGGTCAATTTGGAAGAAAATAATTTCAGCATTTAGTCCTTGGATCATGGCTTCTATTTAATTCATTTTCACATTGGAAGGGATAGGAACTTGTTGTAATACTATTTGAATCATGTGGTGGTAGTGAGGGGAGGCTTGAATAAGGTGTGGTGCAGGAGCACCTACACCTCATTCTCCATTTTTTCTTATTTGATGGAAATTGGTGTTTAGTAGGGTTAGTGTTGGCCTTTTGAGTGTGTTTTACTTTAAATAAGGTCTAACAAGACCATTTATTATGATATAGGTTTATTTTTTTGAGTTTTGAGTCTCAATGTACACAAATGCACTCTTGCACTAAAAGATGCTCTTGTAGCCTTTGAAGGAAAAACATGAATTTTTATACATAAATGTGCAAGACTGGGGTTCTTAAGAATGTAATAAGGCTAATTCCAAGCCATTTGAATGGTTTTTAAGGTCTTAGGTCTTTAGGATTGAAAGGTTGCTTCAAAATGCACAGTTTTCATAATGTAATTTGGAGTAAACTCAACATTTATGATGTAATTATCATTAACCAATGGGTTACCTCCTTGAAAATTAGTTGACGGTCATTGGTAATGATGTGGACAAGTTTAAATAGCCTCCTTTTGGTTGAGGCAGGTGGTTGGATGAAGTTTTGAAGCATTAATATAATAAAAAACTATATTTTTCTATTTTTTTCATCATTTTTCACTGTTCCCATGTTTGTTATGGTCTGGTACATAATTGTACAGTCTCCCAATTAGCATGGTTTGAAAGAGAAAAGAGTCTAATTTATTTTTGTGGTGTTTTGGCTCATTTTTATCAAGTATTGAGTAAGTTACATCAATTCTAGTGAAAGTGGGTCTAAAAACCTACAAAACAAGGGTTTGTTCACAAATATGTTCATAATTCACCATTCCACTGTAGGAAAATTCTTATTTTTGGTGGAATGGTTGATTTAAGGGTCCTTTACATGATGCAATTTGTTTTAGGAGGAAATATGGAGGTTTTCAAAAGTTATGTGATTCCCTAGATCTGGTTTTACCTTGAAACAGTCTAGAAAATGATCATTTGTAAGCATTTATTTTGGTTTCTGAGTATTTTAAGTAAATAGAATGGATGTAAGGTGTGTTTTAGGTCTTTAAGAGAATTTTTGAACCTAATAAAGGCTTTAGGGGTGTTGGGGTGTGCCTTGACAAGTTGAAAGCTTCCTTGTGCATGCCTAGTTAAGCCTTGTTTATGGCTTGTAAATCAATCTTTTGATATACATTTGTTTTGGGTGTTTGATCCTGTTCTTTTGGGAACTTGTGGAGGATGGTGTTAGGAGTATGTTTCATGGTCTATTTAATTCCTTTAATCAGATTTTATTTTGACTTTCCTATTGGTGAATGTTGCAAGGTTGCATGGGCTTGTGTAAGAGTGATGAGAGAAAGGGATTTTTTGAGTGTAAAGTCAGGTTATTTGGTATTTTTTTGACATGTTGATAGTGTACATAGCATTCCCAAGTCCTTTAAACATGTTTGGGTGTGTGAGTTGAGTTGGGTGATCAAGTTGCTTATTGAAAGGAATAGTGAAGTTGATACATGTGCATTGAGAGAAGCTATTGGAAAAAGGTATTGCTTCCCCTGCCACTCTGCATCATAGTGGTATCAGAGTAGGGAGTAGATTTTGGTTTACATTTTACAAGTTGAAGAAGTGGCAAGGTTGATAAGATGCCTCCAAAGAAGAATGATATGGCTAAAGAGATGAAGGAGATGAAGGAAAGGCATGCAAGAGAACTCAGAGAGCTAGAAGAAAGGATCATAGCCCTAGAGACAAACAAGAGAAGAGATGTTGAAGAGAGTGAGTCAGATGAAGAGGAAGAAGATGAATTTGAAGACATGGAAGAAGAACTTAATCTAGAAGACCAAAGGATTGCAAAGTTGTTGAAGGTAGTGAAGATTGACAAGCCTAAGGTAAAACTTGATGTTCCTAAATATGGTGGTAGTTTAAATGATGAAGAACTACTTGACTGGATTGCTGCATTAGATAATCATTTTTAATGTGAAGAAGTTCCCGACGAGCAAAGAGTAAGGATTGAAAAGAATAAGTTGTAGGGTCATGCTTTGGTATGGTGGGATTACTTTCAATCTGAGAGGAGGAAACAAGGAAAGTCTAAGATCACATCATGGGACAAGATGATATCTAAACTCAAAGGTAAATTCTTACCCAAAGATCACCAAGTTCAAATGTTTAAGAGATTACAAAACTTAAGACAAAGGGAAATGGATATTAAGTCTTATACTGAGGAGTTTTATATAAATTGAGTCTAAGGTTTGGTCATCATGAGAATGAAGATGAAAAAATTGCTAGGTATATTGGTGGTTTAAGGCTTAATATATAGGATGAATTGGTTTTGGCTAACCCTAGGAGTGTAGAGGATTGTTATCAAATGGCTATTAGGTTGGAGGAGAAATTGAAGAGAAGGCAAGACAAAGTAGTTAGAGGTAGAGGTGGTGCATCAAGAGGAAGAGGATTCATGTCTAGTTCAAATCCAACCAATGATAATCAAGATGATGCCATGAAAGGCTAAGAGCAATTTGATTCCAAAGGTGAATGGAGAGGCACAAGAGGCAGATTTGGAGGCATGAATTCCAACAATGCATTTTTAGGAAGATGCTACACTTGCAACCAGCCTGGACATCCATCCTTCAAGTGTCCTGAAATGCAAGGCTCAAGCTCTCATGGTGGTGAAAGGAGGAATCAATTAGTGCATGAAGATGAAGAGAGTGTGACTTCACTTGTTATTAATCTCACATAAAAATTTGGAGAGAGTTTGATGATTAGAAGAACATTACTCAAGGTGACAATTCCTGAAGAACCCCTACAAAGGAAAGCACTCTTCAGAATCAATTGCAAAGTACAAGGTAAGGTATGTAGGATGGTAGTGGACTCAGGTTCACTTGAAAACATGGTTTCTTGTGAAATGGTGAATAAACTCAATTTGAAAAGAATCCCTCATGATTTTCCCTACAAGGTCTCTTTTTTAAGCAATGGTCAATCATTAATAGTTAATGAGCAAGCTATGGTAGATTTTCAAATAGGCGCTCATAAGGACAGTGTTCTTTGTGATATTTTTCCAATGGAATGTTGTCACATACTCCTTGGAAGGCCATGGCAATATGATAGAATTGCCATCTATGATGGGAAGGGAAACAAATACACAATCATGAAAGGTGGACAGAGGTTTGTTTTGACTCCTTGGGTAGAGAGTGAGAAAGGAAAGGAAAAGGTCATCATGTGTGGGAACAAGGAGCCTCTAAATTTTGTGAAAGAAACTAAAATTTCTAATGTTGTGAATAAATGTAGGTCTGAAAGTGTAGGAACAGTAGGTCAAAAGCAAATACAGAGGTAAAGGAGGTAAGGATAGTGAGTTTGCAAGAGAATTTGATAGGAGGGACTATTGAGTGCCCTATGGTTGAAGGTAGATTTGAAAAACACACAAAGTTTGCAAGCATAACAATGCAAAAGCCTAATATAACAGTGCCTAGGCATCTTGAAGGTGTAGGAAATCAAGGACAGAGAACATAGAGCCTTAAAGAAAGTGGTAGACATGTAGATGAGAGGAAAGTGAGGTCAGATCAAAGGAATTCTAACACATGTTTGTATGAAAGTTCAAGGCATGGTAAACAATCATATCTTGGTCAAAAAAAGGGTGAAGGACAATTGACTGGTCTGAGGATAGAGTGCAAGGAAAATGCCCATGTAAACACATTTCAAAATGCTAAAGGTACAGAGAATATTGTACAACCAGTTTAATTAAATCAATGGATTGGACTTATGGATCATTGGAGCATGCATTATGCTTGGAGGTTGTGGTATCTACACCAACTCATGAGGCATGAGTATTTTCTAGAGGGGGTATATGGTGCAGGAGCACCTACACCTCATTCTCCATTTTTTGCTTATTTGATGGAAATTGGTGTTTAGTAGGGTTAGTGTTGGTATTTTGAGTGTTTTGTCTTTAAATAATGTCTAAAAAGACCATTTATTATGATTGAGGTTGAGTTTTTGAGTTTTGAGTCTCAATGTACACAAATGCACTCTTGCACTAAAAGATGCTCTTGTAGGCTTTGAAGGAAAAAAACATGAATTTTTGTGTAAATGTGTAAGGATGGGGGTCCTAAGAATGTAATAAGGCTAATTCCAAGCCATTTGAATGTTTTTTAAGGTCTTAGGTCTTTAGGATTGAAAGATTGCTTCAAAATGCAAAGTTTTCATAATGTAATTTGGAGTAAACTCAACATTTATGATATAATTATCATTAACTAATGGGTTACCTCCTTGAAAATCAGTTGAGGGTCATTGGTAATGATGTGGATAAGTTTAAATATCCTCCTTTTTGGTCAAGGCAGGTGGTTGGATGAAGTTTTGAAGCATTAATATAATAAAAAACTCTGGTTTTCTATTTTTTTTAGCATTTTTCACTGCTCCCATGTTTGGTACGGTCTGGTACATAATTGTACAAGCTCTCAATTGGCATGGTTTGAAATATGGAAGATTATGCTTTCTTTTTGTGGTGTTTTGGCTTGTTTTCATCAAGTATTGAGTAAGTTACATCATTTTTAGTGAAAGTGGGTCTGAAAACCTACAAAACAAGGGTTTGTTCACAAATATGTTCATAATTCACCATTCCACCATAGGAAAATTATTATTTTTTAGTGGAATGGTGGATTTAAGGGTCCTTTACATGATTAAATTGGTTTTAGGAGGAAATATGGAGGTTTTCAAAAGTTATGTGATGCCCTAGGTCTTGTTTTACCTTGAAAGAGTAAAAAAACTAATCATTTGTAAGCATTTATTTTAGTTTCTGAGTATTTTAATTAAATAGAATGGATGTCAGGTGTGTATTGGGTCTTTGGGAGAATTTTTTAACCTGATAAAGGCTTTAGGGGTGCTAGGGTGTGCATTGACAAGTTGAAAGCTTCCTTGTACATGCCTAGTTAAGCCTTGTTTATGGCTTGTAAATCAATCTTTTGATACATTTTTTTTGGGTGTTTCATCCTATTCTTTTGGGAACTTGTGGAGGATGGTGTTAGGAGTATAAAAATAATGTTTCATGGTCTGGTTAATATCTTTAATCAGATTTTATTTTGATTGTCCTATTGGTGAATGTTGCACGGTTGCATGGGCTTGTGTAAGAGTGATGAGAGAATGGGAGTTTTCGAGTGTAAAGTCAGGTTATTTGGTCTTGTTTTGACATGTTGCGAGTGTACATAGCATTCCCATGTCCTTCAAAAATGTCTGGATGTGTGAGTTGAGTTGGGTGATCAAGTTGCTTGCTGGAAGGAATAGTGAGGTTGATATGTGCATTGAGATAAGCTATTGGAAAAAGGTGTTGCTTCCCCTGTCACTCTGCATCAAGGTCCCATAATGATATCTTAACAGGAGTATTCTTTAGTTTTTGAACAATATTGTACTCATTTCCACTTTGTGAAGGAAAACGAGGGGGACTTGGTAAGATGGGGTTAGGAAAAGGTAAGGGTGTTGGTATTGGTGTTTTTGGTTGCAAATTTTTTATAGTGTTATATGTATGAGCAATGGTATTATGACTTGACTACTATGATACATTATTGTTAGGTGGGTAGAGGATGAATTTGGGTTTTTTTTAAGTGGGAGGTTTTTTTGAAGGTGAATAAATGATGAGTTGAGGTTGATTAATATTAACACCCCTTAGCGAGTGAGAGTATAATGTTGCCTCTTCATCTTCTTTTAAGGACACTAGATCATTATTGTCAATGTTATCCTTTTCTTGCACCATGATATCCTCCCTAGGAGGATAGTTTTTAGGAGAATGACATACCAAATGTTCTTTACATTCAAGGAGTGGTTCTTCTAAAATGAATTCATCACAAGTAGGGGAATGATCAATGGTTGGATTTTCTTGATTATCAATAGTGGGGATATTAGGGGAAGACTTTATTTGATTGTCATTTTTCCCTAAGATCACATTCTCTTATTCTATAGTATCTACCCTAGTAGTAGATCTTGTAATATTTTCATCCATGGGTAAATTTTGTAAAGTAGCTTCATCACAGGTAGAGGAGGTATCAAGAGAAGAAAATTTATGTTTTTCATGCTTACCAAATAGATCTTCCCAAATGGTAGGAGCATTAGGGAAGGAAGAGACAAGATTATCATGACTCTTAATAGACCGTATATCTTCTAGCACCCACCTATCCTCTTTGCATCGAGGAGGAATATTAGGAGAAGGAAAATTTTGATTGTCATGGCTATGAAGACTAGGTAAGGTGATGTTTAGAAATGTTTTTATGATCTCATTTTCTTGTTGTCCAATATCTTCAAAAGGGGTATGAGGAGAGGGACAATCAAGACCCTCAATGCTTGTATCTTCTTTCACCAAGATACCTTCATCAATAATAGGAGAGGTATTGGGAGAAGAAAAAGTATGATTGTTATGATTGTCTACACTACCATTCTGACCAATGGGAAATGTAATATGAAGGATTGTGTCAATGGTTTGATGATAACTATTACTAACATGTTTCTTAATAACCTCATTGTTGTAATCAAAATTAAACTCATAATAGGGGATGTTGTAATTATGCAATCCATTTTTAACCATATCAAAGCCACGTCTCTTGAAAGAAAACATGCTATCATGAAAAAGTAAAGAAAGTGCAATGCAATGACCAATGTTTAAATTAAATTTTCAGATATGAAACAAGGTGATTTGGTGAATACATGATGCAAAAACCTAAAAGATGAAATGTTGTAAGTACAAATTTTGAAATTGAGCAATGCATAAAATGAGCTAATTTAAGCTAGATCTAATAAAATGCATGTTACAAAAACTTAGCCAATTAATAAGGATAGTTAATGGTAGTAAAAAAAAGGTGTAGAAATAGGGTTTGCAGTGCTATAAAAGGTAGTTTTAGGGGTACAAAGGGACTAATTCTCCCAAGGTGGCGAATGAGTCCTAGTGGGGATTTTTTCAGAATTCTCAGATTCTTTTGATTGATTTTTATGTTTTTTGTGCTGTATTATGCAAACCTAAGATGCAAATGTAGAATTTTAAAATTTTTTAATGATCTGATATGCAAAAATGCAACCTATATATGCACTTTCACTAATGCAAAATTTGAAACCCTAGAATGCAATTGAACTAATGCAAAATGCAATGAAAAATTAATGCAAGCATTTTCTAGGATGATGATGGACTCCAAATCAGACAAGAAGGTATTCGAAAATTAGGTTCACCAAAAATGTGTACTATGGAAATGGAGTGCACAACTTCCCTTATCCATACCTAAAAGGGGAATAAAGGATGAGGAATCTGATTTCAAAAAATTCACACTCACGAACAAGTCCTTGAGATTCCAATGCAAAAGGGATTAAAATATGTCAAAGGAAATTGTTATTAAGGCTATAAATTGATTAAGATGGTTGACTAATAATGCAAAACTAAGAAAATGCAAGATGTTTGAAAACACAGTGTAGTATGCAAAAAGATTTAGAAAATGACTTAGAAATGCAGATAAAATGAAAAAAAAAGTTATAAAATGGAAAGTGTGCACCTGGAAATGTGTTGAAGACTAGAAACAACTCTAAAATTCTGAAAATGCTGAATTTTAGGCTTGGTGGGGCTCATTTTCCATTCTAGATGAATTAGTCCTAGTTTAAGAAAACTACACCGGGGCCTATTTTAGCCAAATAAGTATCCAAATCCACAAAATAGTTCAAAAAATAGTTATAGTGGGACTCATATGCCACTAATGGTGTATGAGTCCATTTTTAATTTGCTAAAAACTTGAAAGTGGAATTGGAAGCTCTCGGTCTGCTCTCTCTATTCCTCCAAGTGTCTGGATTCGAAACCCTATTTTTCAGCACTGTAAGTGACCTTTTGTGGATATTTTGACCTAGCCAACAAGGATATGTCTTCAAAAATTTTGAAACATATTCTTCAATCATCTCTAAGCCTTCAAGGTACCTAGATATGCAAACACACAAAGAAAGAGAGAAAATGTTGAATGTTAGGGAATAAGGGTTTACCTTGGTCAAACCCCTTTTAGGTAATTAAACCAAATGAAGAAATAACATGAAACATGAACATAAAATAATATAATTATAACCTTTCCATGATGATAGATCTTGGATTTCTTCAACAATGGATGAATAATCTACCATTGAATGTCTTAGAAAACTATCTTGATGACTTAAAATGCTAAAACCCTAGCTTGCTTAACTTGAGATGGATAATGAATGATGAATGAATTATGAATTAGGGTTTAAAAGCTTTTTTATATAGGAAATCCACCTAAAATTATTGTTAATTTGATCTCCAAGGCCAACATGGAGGAAATTTAAACTTAAAACCCAATTTTTTTCGCTCAAACCTCAAAAATGGCCCAAATGGGACTCATTCGCCATCTTGGGAGACTTAGTCCCACCTAGATGGGAATCATTCACCCAAAGTGGTGAATGGGTCACACAGGGGCTCTTTTACCAATTGGGATGTCAGGGAATGAATAATTTTAGTTTATATGTTGATATAGTCAGTTATTTGATCAAATTATTCCTTGGGATGATAATATGGGGTCATAGGGGCCTATTAATGATGATGTAAAGGGAAATTAGGGCTAGGGACACAAATTTCAATGTGAAAATGAGATTAAATACACTTTACAATATTAAAATTAGGTCCACATAGCCTAGAAAGGAACAACATCCAATGTGAATGTGTAAAACACATTACAACACTAGATTAAAATTAGGTTTGATTTACAAGCCTTCTAGATTAATATGATAATGCGATTAAATACATTTTACAACATTGAAGTAGGGAAAAGTTGAGTTAATTTAGCTTAAAATGATCCCAAGACCTAATGTGGATGTGTAAAACACCTCACAACACTAAATCAAGGCATCATTAAGTCCAATTTATCATTAATTACTCCCAAATCAAGCAAGGAAAAATGCATACTTTTTTGGTGTCCACAAGTATGATAACCATAGATTTTTGCAATGAAAGCATGATGTAAGAATTGTCCTACAAATTTGAAAAGCAACAATGATAGAGCAAACATGCAAAAGGATAATGTGATTTTTAGATAGAACATGATAATTGGTTGATTATGCTATATAACAATCTAAAAATGAAATGTTGTAAATGAAAAATTGAAATTAAGCAATGCTATCAATGAAGAAAATTAAGATATTTCTAATGAAATGAATGAAACAAAAGATCATAAAACTAAAATAGAGATCTGACAATAGCAAACAAAAGCACATAAATGATTTTTTTTATTGTTGTAAAATATAGATTTAGGTTTGATATGGGACTAAATTGCCCAGATGGGTGAGTAAGGCCCAGTTAGGGTTTTTCTGTAGATTTAGATAATGAAAAATATTTAACACAAAATTCATAGAAATCAAGAAAAATAACCTATACAAGGAATAAATCTCCCAAGTGGGAAAATGAGTCCAAAATTAGGGTTTTTACACCAAATTTAGAAATTTTTGAGTTGATTCTAACATTTCTAACTTGTATGTTGACTTGATTGTTTATAATTATAGAATTTTAGTGAGATTAAATGGTTTAAGATGCAAAAACGTAACCTATATGAACTTGTCACTAATGCAATATTTAGAAGCCCCAAATGCAAATTAACTAATGTAAGATCTAGTACAAAGTTAATGTAAGCTAGATATAGGATTGAAATGCTCTCTAAATCAAAAATAAAAGGTTCCAAAGGTTGAGTTCACCAAAATGAAATGATTGGAAATAGGATGTTCCACCTTTTAGGAGATGGAAAAATTAAGGGACCTATCTCACACCTTACTTCATTAGAAAACCCTAGAGATCCCAACCAAGTGAGTCAATTGAGGGAAGGGGCTACTACAAGGTTTCCTTAGGTGTGATTAAATGGAGAATTCACAATTAAATGAAGCTTCTAAGGAGAAATGTAAACATGAATACACTAAACCCTAGAAACTTAAAATATGAAATCAGATCACTAAAAAGAAAGATTCATAAAGGTACTTGGAGAAATGGAGATGACTAAAAAAGGCCTAAAAACCCTAAAAATTACTAATTTTGAGGTGTACTAGGACTCATATGCTAGATTGGGTGACTTATTCCTAGTTTAGTGTTTTGGGGAAGAATCTATAAACATCTAGTGACTGATCAGAATCCTTTAAAAGCTAGTAAAATGGCTATATAGGGACTCATACACCCAAGGTGGTAATTTAGTTCTATTCACATAAATCTACAAAACACACATCACAAGAGAGAGAGATAGATATGTTTTTGTTAGTGGATGGGGTTTTGCTTTAGTTAGACCCCATTTGAGTAATTCAACTTTGAAATGAATTGAAATAACATGAAGGGATGATGAATGAAAAAATGAATGTATCAACTCACCAAACCTTGTTGGATCCTTGGAGTGTAAATTTGTAACTTGTATTAATTGGCTTAAATGGATTTAGATCTTGATCACAACACTTGATATGGCTTTGAATGCTTGAACTTGGATAAAAAATGCTACATCAACATGTTAGCTCACAAACACACATGATACATGAATACCTTGACATGATGCTTGACTCTTGAATTGATGCTCCAAAATACTTGATAATTATCTCTTGATAGTTCTTGAATTCCCTTGAATTCTCTTGAATAATCTTGAATGCTCTTGAAAATATTTTTTGAAAGCTCTAGATCTAGGTGAAACTCTCTTTCTTGAAGATTCTTAATGAAATAATGATTCAAAACCTTAGTTATATAGGAATTCCATCTGATTTACCATTTATTAGATCCTAAATTCCAACATTCATAAAATTTGAATTGAAAACCTTGATTTCTCACTCAAAACCCTAAAAAGGGGAAAAATGGGACACATACACCCAAGGTGACGTATGGGTCCCAACCTAGCTTTTTAGGTTGATGAAATGTCAAGGGGTTAGAATATTAAGTGTATTCATTGAATTTGTTGAGATTCCGATTGAAATAAGCCTTGGGATATGTAATAAAGGGTCTTAGGGGCCAATTGATGATTATTTGAAGGTCATAAATCTAAAAGGGCCCAAAACTTAGTGTGAAGATATAAATAAATACACAAAGTACAACACTAAATTAAGGTAAAATTAGGTCTATTTAGTTTAAAAGGGCTTTAAACTTAATGTGAATGTGTAAAACACATTACAACACTAAATCAAGACATTATTAGGCTTAGTTTAATATTAATTATTCCCAAATTAAGTGTGAACAAGGGATAATTTTTCCAATAGTGCTATATCTTTGTATTTCAATTCATTCTTGCATAATGGACTTGTGTATTGGTAATGTATGGAAGTCCCTAATTTCTTTAGTTGATGTCTCAAGTTGTGTGTTTCATAATTATCTTAATGCAATAGAACATAATCATGCTTAACCAACCCCTAATGAATGTCCTCATCAAGTTTAAATCTTAGTTGAAGATGACGAAAGCATGCATAATTTCGTACATAACTGTCTTGACAACCTTGAGAAAAATGCATAATTTTACCCCTCTATGCAATAACAGACACCTCCTATTATTCCATCACTAGAGATGTTTGGTAGTTTACATCTTGAGATTGAATCACAAACCAAGGGTAAACCTCTTACCATGCATGAACCTAATCTCCTTAACTAAGTGCATACTCATATATCCTATGCTAACAAAGTCACCAATACACCCATCAACCTAGAAGAGACTTATGGCAAAGGCTTTAAGATATTAACCAAGCCATAATGTGTCATAACAAATAAACATGAGATTCATAAATTGTTAGAACAAATACCAATTTAAGATACTAAAGGACTAGGCTATCAAGATCCTCCTCCCTCTACATCTCCCAAGGAAACAAGTGTCCTTCATAATGAAAAAATACCTCACAAGGATGATAGGATTATTTTGGATCCTCCTCCTCTGAATCAATCTCAACAAGCTACTCAAACAAATGGAACAACTTCTCCACCTAGGATGGATTAAATTGTCACCTATCAATAGAAACAAAAAAGGTAATAGCACAAACAAGAATTATTGTGCATATCTTCTAAAGAACTCTTGGGAATCTTACTAATGAGGTTCATGCCTTAAAGATGATATTGAATGATTTTATTCCTCTTGACAATTCTTACGACCACATAATTGGATAGAAATTACATGAACTTTTCTCCTTGCCATGTGATAGTTGTAGGATCATAAGATACTCACTATTACATATTTTACATTCATTGCAAATAATTTTCTATATTGCAAGGAGCTCATTATCACCACTTATCTCTGTTTTTCCTTGTCTTACACTTAGTGGGGGCAAGGAGTTAGATATCCTTGTCCTAGTTTGGCACTTGACATTGTCCCTTTGGCTAGTTTTCTGCCTTTCACATATGATGAACAAGATTGGGATGAGAACGAATTTCTATAGGTTGGCTCAAATGTGCCTTACTAACTTCTTGTCTCTTTTTATTTTCATGTTCTTTGTGTGATTGCATGTACATAATTTGATCTCCCGTACTATTATTTTTTTCATGTATTTATGTTCATTCCTCTATTTATATCTATATTCTTCGATATGTTGTAAACCTTTATCTTTTCATTTTTCGTGTTTTCCTTTTGGGTTGACATAAGGCATTGAGACATTTAGGTCTCTTCCATGTTGACTCAAATATTTATCATTTATTTTTTCTCTTTATGTGCCATTCTTCCTGTTCAATGAGTTATTTTGGGAATGATGATGTTTTTGATCTCTATAATATCATTGTAGAAAAGACATACATTGACCCTAAATTTGTGGATCCCTTATATGTTTTGGATTTCTTTTAGCAGAAACCCCGGTTATTTTTCACATGATGTAGCTTCATTTATAACTATGTGCTTGATGTAGGGCTTTCCAAATAACCTATCATGTCTTCTTTACTATTTAGCAATTATCATTTGATACTTTAAAGTAATTGCTCATAGTGCAATGTTTAGCAATTTCTTTAAAGTGGGGCAATACATTGTCATTATCATTTTGAATTTTTTTACTATACCTCATGTTTCATAGTGAGGTATTCTTACTTCATGTGATGTGTCTTCTTCTTAGTGGTTTCATTAGGTTTGATGTCCTCCAAGAGTATGACCTCTCTTAGCATACAAAATTCCTCTTAGTGGTGATGGTATGCATTGCATTCTCTAAGTTGTGAATCTTTTATCCTACACTTTTCCTCTCTTGGAGACATTAGGCACAATGCTCCCTAAGAGGATACCTTACATGAACTAAGAAAAACCATTTTTAACATGTCCTACATTATTTGTATTTTGTTCATTAGTGTTTAGCATAATGCAAATTTCTAATCTTGTGAAGCTCAAATTTACAACCCTATTTCATGGCCACCAAGCATAGCACACCTTGCTTGCCATTGGGGCAATGTTTGTTCATGAATTTTTAGCATAACATAGCTTGCTAAGCCTTATGAATGTCAAAGTTCATATTGTGTGGTGCCTTGTCAAAGTTACCAGGAGGTATAACTTTGGTATGGTTATGTGAACCTAATAAGATTCTCTCATTCACCACTTTTGGGTGCTCACCTAGTGGATAACAAATTTCACTAGCCCACGTGAGCGTGAATTGTTATTTACATAGTGAATAGTGGTTTTCACTTGTAAATGTTTTTTTGGAAAAACAACTAAGGATTGATCCACATCAAGCTGGAAAAATATTTGAGTCTTGATCCACCCCTTTTCCTTTTTCTTTTCTTTTTTTCTTTTCTTTGAATCTTTAACATTGTATTATTGAGCATCTTTTCATTGCTGCATATATATGTTTAACATAGGCATGTGTCTCCTTGTTCCTTTGTTGGTTTTTCCATGAGATCTTAGATCTTGGAGGCTTGATCATCCTCCTTCACCTTTCTCATCTTATCTTTCCAATAGTTGTGCAATTAGACCTCCCTTGATTGTCTACTTTAGTGTGAGTTTGATGCAAGGTCATCCTTTCACTAAAGTGGGGGCTAAATGTAGTGTATAAAAATGTACTCCTTTACATTTTCACACTCTGTTTGGGCCCTCCTAATTAAATTGGACTTAATTATACCTTAATAAGCCTTATTTTACATCTACAAGCCTAATAAATTACATTTTATAAAGGAGAAATCCAACAATAATTAATGCCAATACATAACACTTTACCTTGGGCAATGTGTGTTCAATTAATAGACCTAGGACCATTCACCCATGGGAAAATGGGTCCTCCCTAGTCCTTTGAACCTAAATTTAAAATATTTTTTTGGCAGTCTTTTAAGGTTCTTGAATCCATATTTCAATGTTGGCTTGTAATATATGAATTTCTAAAAATTAAGGATACATGTCTATAAATACAAGGTTATTTCATCATTTCAAATCCTAGAAAAAGAGAGAATTCAAGAGATTTTCAAGAGAACTTCAAGAGAATTTTCAATTGAGAAAAAGTATAGAAAATTTGATGATCGAGAGCATTCAAGAGTAGAATTATTAGATATTTGCTTTAACATTCAATATCCAATCATCATGTCAAATTCTTCTTGCATCATGCATGTTTTTGGAGCTAACATTGTGATGTAGGTTTCAAAATCAAGTTCAAGCATTCAAACCATTATTTCAACTATCAAGATCCACATCCATTGAAGCCATTGCATGCAAGTTTCAAAATTTTTAATATCTACATTCAAAGATTCATCTAAGGGTTTTTTGAGTGGTAACATAGATTTTTTCATTCATCATGCCTTCTTTCATGCTTTATTTCAATTGAAGGTTTGATTACCAAAATGGGGTTTTACTGAGGAAAATCCCCATTCACCAAAAACAAATAATTTTTCTCTCTTGTGTTTGTGTTGCAGATCTAGGTTAAAGAAGAATTGAAGAGCTCTTGAAGTGCAAGATTGGAATTTTTTCCAAAGTTTTCAAAGTTATCAAAGTTGTTGTCAAATCATAGAATTTCATCTACAAATATGATTTCTAACTTTCTGACACTAAAACCTGGACAATCAAAAGACATAGATGAGTAACATAGGTTCCCGAAAGTTGCTAAAAAACCTTGAAAAAAGACCCATTCACCCATGGGTGAATGATTCTTAGATAGTCTCTTGAAAGTGAGTTTTGGTGACTAGTAAACATCATTCTAACCTTCTCAGATCTACAATAAGTTTTTACTATTAATATTGAGTCGTATATTATTATTTCAAGTTTGAGTTGGTATAATTAGGTTGATTTTCTATTTTTATTTTTTCTCCCAAAAGTGTTGTTTGAACTTGACCCCATCCTCAAGCATAAGGAAATTAGTAGATTATTATATTGAGTTGATTCACCTAAGGGTTGTTAGTCAATTATTTGTGGGAATCTCATTTCCTAATGAATATAGAAAGATAGGTCCATCATAACCTTACTCTATGTTCCATATTGGTAGGTGAACCCACAAAATTGGTTTACAATTGGAGTGAGGAAGGAAAAGTTGAAAAAAATGACCCCATTACAAAAAATCTCATTTTTGGGGTTCAAGCGAACTAATAGGTTTGAACGAACCAAAATAGGGTTCGCTAGAACCTAGGTTCGAGCGAACCCATTCAATATAAGTTCTCACTATCCCACCAAAAAATAATGAAAAACCCTTTTTGAATGGGGGTTTGAATGAACCCTTGTTCACTTGAACCCTTGGGGGTTCGCTCGAACCCCCCTAGTTTGAGTGAAGGCCCCTTTTCCCACCTTTCTGCTCTCTGGCACCAAAAAAAATAGAATTTTTTCCCTTCGGAGCTTGGGTTGAGGATGAAAATGGAGGAGACTTCACAAATCCAACTGAAATTAGGTAGTCATTAGAATTAGCTATCCAACAACTATAATGTTAATATGTTTTGGTTTTATTATGTATCTATTTTTTTAGTTTTATTAAACATAGGTCTTTCACTGAAAATCAAGCTATTTGTTCTGTACATGTGGAAAAATAGCAAATTATCAAAAAAAATGAAAAATATGAGTGCACTAGATATTGAAGTCGTTGATCCAACAAAAAAAATTTGAATTTCGATACATACAAAAAAAGTTACCTATTATACAGTCCGCCTATGTCTAAATTGTAATTGGTTTGACTTTGAAACTTGATTAAAGAAAAAATATTCAATAAAAAACTATCTAACCAATTGGAAGCACTAGATATCAGACATACAAATCTAAATTCAAAAGAATTATAATTTTATCATTCATGGAAAGAAAGTTATGCATTATACAATGAGCGTCACTCCTTAAAAATGATGTTTTCTAAAAAAAACTAGTTTTCAAAGGAGATGGAAAAAGAAGTGCAATTTGATTCCAAAATTTTTGAAAAAAATATATTTAGAATCTACAAACAAAATGTCACAAATCACTAGTTCGCATCATCTTCAAATTCCTCATGGTTTAGCCGCTATAGGTGCCCAAAAGTGAAGATTTAGTTAGAAAAAAAATTTCCAGTGTCTAGTTTGGCCAAAAATTGTAAACTAGTATTGTGGGATCACCCTAGTGAACCTATTTTTGTTTATTTCACCTTTGAACAAAAATTCAAAGGATTTGCTAAGTGTTTCAGATCTGAGTTGTGTTTAAGCTATTGATTTGATAGAAAGTAGGAAACATCAATAAATGACAAGGGAGGTGGAGAGACAACTTACAAGTGGTCATCTGTTTTGAAGCTCCTTTGAAAGCTCCACATGATAAATTTGCACACAAGGAAAACAAGGAAAATATTGGTGTGGTTTTAGTGCTTTCTGTAACCAAACCCCCATTTTTTTGTTTCCAACTCCATGAACCACCAAATAAATAGAGAGAATAATAGACATAAAGAAAAGTAGACACAAGACTGATAAGAGAAAACCCCACTCGAGAGGAGAACCCGTATAATGAGATAAAGACACAAAGTGATAAAAGAAAACCCCACTCAAGGGGGGGAACCTATATCATGAGATAAGGAAACACTGGATAATGTTCTAGAAAATGGATAAGAATCAATATAGTTTTACAAATAGTTTGTGGCTCCCTCATAGATTGATAGATGCAATGTTGAGCACTTGCAAGACAACTTTGGTTGTTGGACAGACTTTAGTCTAGCAAAGCTTTTCCATAGAAATGAGATGGAGAAGAGGAGAAATAAGAGAAAGTTAGAGTTAGAGAATGTTAGAATTAATTAGAATGAGAGTGAAATGAAAGTTTTTATTCAACTGCATAGGTAGGAAGAGTCGTTACTCCAAAAAATCTACCATAGGGACACGTGTCACGAGTCAAAGATTTTGAGATTCCTTGTTTGAACTCATGAAAGTGCATGGATGCTAACACATTGTGTAGACATTCATGTGCCTTATAGGCATTCAACTCATCATTGCAGGGGAAACAAGGTGGCAGATTGTTGTCACTTCATCATTGGTCCTTATGAAGTTAAAATTCCAAATTTTTGACTCATAAGGTTCTTGTCATAAATGTGGCTAGGTGTCATAAATGCAACACCCAAATGTGCAAATATGACTATTTGCAAAAGGGTTTGAATTTTTTTCTCTATATTCTTCTTGGCTTGCAACCTAGTGATGAGTGTTATGATCCTATGCCTCTATTTTTTCTTAGTTTTTGGATTTTATGGTTTTTTCGGTTTCCTAAATTTTTGAAAGGTTAAGTTTAGAAAAAATAGAAAGATTACAAAACAAATTGGATAGAAAGGACAAGATCGCCGTTTTTCTTCAAGTGGAGAGATTCTAATCTAACAATGAAAAACACAACAAAACACATGTTGAGAAACAATCCTAAAATTATTCAAGTGGGAGTGTCAATCCTTGTGGGCCCACATATACATTTTCTATTAAGTGATGGATAACTAATAAATGTAATATTATTTAAAAATTATGTACTTATTACCTTGGAGGCCAAATCCTCATAAAAAATTAGCTATATCTTGTCACTTTGAAAGAATATTGTGAGTAACCTCTCATCTCTACTCAATATACAATACACTACAAGGAAGAAAAACCAAATGTCTTAAACTAGGCTATAAGAGTATCTAAGGGTATCCTCAATATACCACAAGGGCACATGAGGCTTATTCCATAAAAATGAAAGTGAAATTACACAAAAAAAATTGGGAGAAGAGGGTAACCTGGACCCTTCTTCACTTCTCCAAAGTATAATTTTTTTGAGAGATTAGCTTAAATGAAAAAAATTCCTATGTCTTTCAATTCTACCCACATTCTTTATACTCCAATATAATACTCAAGTTGAGGTCATCCCCTTGGTGATAAAATCCAAGTAAGGCCCCTAGAAAAAAACATGGGAAGAAGTGATGTGTCCAATTAAAAAGGTCATATAAGTGTGTGAGAGAAGAGCAGACACACTATTGATTGACCAAATTGGCATATGAAGGTATATTTTAATTGCACAAAATAATTATTTGGAAAAAATAATAAAACAAACAAAGCAAACACAAATAAATAATGGTTTGTAATAAAATCCTTCTTGAGGTTTTTCTACAAAATCATTGGACTAGAAGTCTTAGAGTTATTGTTCTTTATATGTGTGAAAAGGAAAAATTTCAAGGTTTGATGTTACATTTAAAAAATTATTCAAAATATAAAGTAAAATATTGGAAAATAAAAAATCTAGAGTGAATCATTAGATTATTCAAAAAAATTGATAGTTTTTTGAAATCAAATTTTTATTTCATATACTAAAGTTATGATCATCTGAAATTCTAAAATGAAATACTTAATTTGAAAATATATACCTAATTATTGATGTATTATTTATAAACACAACTTAATCCATTGTGTTATTCATGGAACTAACTTTATAATACCCTTTAAGAGGTCAAAAATGGATTAGTTTTATAAAATTTATGATCATTTTAGTGTAGGTACTTAGGTTTTTAATGTTCAGAAAGTGTAGGGTGTACAAATTTAGCCCCTTTATCCTTTTTTTTGGTCACCAATGTGACTAAGGGCTAGAATATATGTTTAAGGAAATTGAGGCAAAGCACCGAGCCTCACATCACCAAGGCCTAGGGGTCCAATGTAACTAGGGGCTAAAGGGAAACAACAAAGATCTTGGTCACTCATGTGTCCTAGGGCCAAATAATTGTCAAATTATATTAAATTAAAAAAATTGGAAAACACTTTTTACTACTAGTTATGCAATATATACCTATTATTATATATATGCTCACATATTTTTATGAACATATCTTTATAAAATGTATATATCGTAGGTTTTTTGTATGGTATAGTGTTTATGTGTGTATTGTAGGGTAAACCTATGTATATATCAAGGGTTGCTAGGGGAATGGATAAATAGACATTATGGGTTGTGCAAATACATAATGAGTATATCATAATTTATATGTATAAATACATATAAATTTTAGAGTTAACCATTATGTATACTACAAGGCAAGGTCTTATTTTATCTACATTTACTGATGTGTGAAGAATGTATATATGTAATATATGCAATGTGTATATTGAAAGTAAAAAATCTTAAATGTCATATATAGTGAATATATATTAAAAAAATATAAAAGACATCATATAGTATGGTACAACCTTTTATTGTATAGATGTATGGCCATACATATTATGTATGGCCTACATATTATATGGTTGTATAGAATACCATACCATTGAAACCCTACATGCCTTGCAAAAGTATATAATTTTTCCTACAACCAAAAATATGGTGTTATATATGATTTTTTCACAACCCTTATAGATATATTTGTAATATCTATTATGAACTAGGAGGCTCCCAAAATATGTTGATCTTCAAAACCACTTAAAAATACAAGACACTTGCAAAAATGAAAACACCAAAACCTTCCATACAATAGACTGAGTTAATGGGTTAGTGTGTTCATGTTAGATTCATGAGAATGAAAGCAATGAAAAATTGAGACAAAAATAAAGAAATTGGAAGAAATAAACAATCAATCAAATCTTATTATCAAATTCACTACAAACCTCAAGGTGAGCTTACTGTAGTGACATATTCATGAATGGATGTGGACACAACTTAGTAGCATAACATTATGTTATTCTAATAATAAATTTGATAGAGTAAAATTGCATAAAGACTCAATATGAAAATGATGAGAGAATGAATTATGAGGGTATTTCTAGATTTGCACCAAAATAAAATAAAATATGAGGATAAGAACAAAGACTTGTAGCTAACTAAATTGATTATGGAATGAATTCATGAAAATGAAGAAGATAACTCAACTTATAATAAAAAAATTGTCATTTTGAGCTCGTAGCGGGGATAATAATGAATTTTATAATTTTTTAGAAAGATAAATGAGAAGAAGTTTCCATTAGAAGATGGAGTTAACTGGTGAGGTGAGAAACATAAATTTTATTTTGTTAAAAATTGATAATTAGCTCTCATTAATTAATTAATTAATTAATTATTATTTGATTAATCAATAAATAACTAATGGTAAATTATGTGATAAATGTCTTTTAATATTTCAATTCTTTTCATTTTTCCCAAATTCAATAAATGTCTATTCAGCAGCTTCAGTCCAATAGTTTGGAGTGCGTTCAAAAGAGCTTAGAGTGCATGTACACTGTCTGGCAATCAGATTTGTCAAGAGCTGATAAACGTAGCACATTTGCTGGCATGTGGCATGGAGCATTGAGTTTGGAGTGCTTTCAAAAGAGCTTAGAGTGCATGTACACAGTCTGGCAATCAGATTTGTCCAGAGCTGATAGACGTAGCACTGTTGCTGTGGCATGGAGCTTTGTGAGTGTGAATGGGAAGCCGGGCCAGTAGTACAGTTGATGTGACAGATTCATGCTATGGCGTCAAAGATTATGTCAGGAGTGGAATCAATAATTTCCATGCCCATATAATATGGTTTGGATAGACCTTGTTAGCAGGATAACCAGCCCAGCCGAAGAATGATTGTACGATGTTCTGTTGCTTTCAAAGGGTGGACATTCCTCCCCAAATGTTGGTAGTGTACTTTCCTTCGGTAAATGATGACACCTCGGCTCGAATCCAGTTGACACAACAAAGCTCCGAACAGTATCTTGATTTGATGTGTCTAAGATGCCTGTCATTGTCTATTTCTTGTTGCT
Source organism: Sequoia sempervirens (assembly GCA_007258455.2). Taxonomy (NCBI): domain Eukaryota; kingdom Viridiplantae; phylum Streptophyta; class Pinopsida; order Cupressales; family Cupressaceae; genus Sequoia; species Sequoia sempervirens. Next base: position 137,072,273 of record VDFB02000363.1, on the reverse strand, counting down.
CGCATTTCAATCATTTTGAGCGCAAACTATATTTCATTTGTCAAATTTGCGTCAATCGGAAGTGGAATGGACTCGGACTCAAACTCCACAAACTTTAAAAAGCATTGGGAGTATCATGTTTAATTTTTTAGCTTGCTCAAAACAAAAAAAGCATCGAGAGTTTTTGTTCAAGAAAATACTGGTCAATAACCAAGGTGTAGTCACGGCAAAAGCTTTCAATCTGTTCTCTGTTTTTAATGATTAATGTTCATGGTTGATGCGATGCAGTTTTGAGTGCGTGCCGCACTGCATAAGATTTAATGAAGGTCATTTTACGCAGTGCACAAATTCAGAGCTCGTTAATGGTGAATGCGAATATTCTGGATTTAGCATAGACTTCAAGTTTTTGTGGATTAACTTTGAGCAGTGTCAATTTATTGTCTGATGTATTGATTTGATGTTCCAGATAATAATATTATAATTTGGTTTGTTGTGGTTCTTAATATCTTTGAACAAAGATGGTATTTAGCCTAAATATTTTTCTGGATTAGTTGCCATATCTTAGTTTAAGGTTGAATTCTTCCAGGTAAAGTTCTAGATAGACTAGTTTTATAAGCTTGGATAAATATTCAAAGATGTTTTAATCTAAATGCTTGTAGAATGATTGCTTTTTAATAATTAAATGATTTTTGGATGTGTGTAATTGTAGAGACGAATATATTTAAATATCAAAACATAATTATCTATTATATAAATGTGTATCTAGTTGCTTACTAATAATTAATGGAAAACAATGGGTGTTTCGGGAATTAGAATTTGAAGATTTAAATTTTGGAGTCAATCTAATTTCCTCATGATCAAATCTAAGCACCAAAAAATTGACCTAGTATATAAGGAAATGCAAATCTCAAGAATCATAATAGGTCCATGGATATGTGGGCTACTAATAGAGAAAATATGTTAAAATGATTTTATAAAGCTAGGAAAATGTCGAATGTATAGGAATGTCCATATGTAAGAATAAATGGGAGTGGATAGTGACTGCGAATGTGTCACACTTAGCACAAGAACATGTCACTTGTCAATATATAATTGTATTAAGTCATTTCATCAAAATGGGAAAAAACTAAATGGAAATTGACATGGGAATGCATAAGCATTATAAGTGAATATCAATAATATTTATTGAAATTAATTATTTTAATAAGATTATATCATTATGTTAGATTGGTTTATAATATTTTTTTAAAGATAAACTTATCTTCTAAGTACTTAATTTGTGCATATGTTTATACTCATAATTGATATGTGAGATTGGTTTATAATTTTTTATAATTTGGTTTATATTCTAATTATTTAATTTTATATTTGCAAGGGATAAAGTGCATACATTTATACTCATTATTGATATCATTGTAAATGTATAATTATAGTATTCTACTTGTTTTTTTGGCACATAAAAACAACCTTAGGTTGGTTAGTCAATCATCACTTTAGCCTTCAATGGTTTGTATTTTCCCCCTTTAATTTTCCCCCTTTATGGAAATTCTCTTACCTGGGACTATACAATAGATATTGTATTATCCCTTAAACTAGGCAGTAGCATGCTATAGTCCTTCCCAATTCTATATTCAATATATGTCAGCTTGAGTTGACACCTTTAGAATCAAACAATTTCTCATTGCCTTGCCCTCTAAAGCATCTTGATTTGAATATTTAGGATAATGTATTTATAAATGGTCTTAAATTAGTATTACTTATCAAATGATCAAAAAGTATGATTATATAATTATTTAAATAAAGGGTTTAGATACATCAATAGAGAGGTGGTTTGGATGACTTTCACACAAGTGCAAATGTTACCCAATGAGGAAACGATAAAGCAATTTTCCAACTTCAATGTTAAAAATACCATTTTTAGACTAGTCAATGTATTTTAGAATAGCCTAGTTGTCATGATACCAAAACATAAGGGAAATGAGCATTAGTATAAATTTTCACCATTACATCTTTTCCCTAATTTAAATTATATGTGAGGTACATGTAAATGCATGCCAATGTAAAACCAATTGAAGCTAACTTATAAATTGAATATTTTTTAGGCACTCAAAGGATATCATTCCATATAAAGAACATATCATAAATGTGGATCATATGTGGTTTACATATCCGTGAGCAATCCGCCATGAGGATTTTTTCTTGAACTTTTTTCAATGAGTACTAATTTTCACAAATATAAACAAGAGCACAAATCATAAATTTCTAAACTATTCTATGAAAAGTAAAAGAGTAGGTTTAGAGAATCTACTCTTTGAAAGGTGTGCCGTCGAAAAATGGACCCTTGTCATTTTCATGGTCTTTTTTGGTCCTATTTCATAGTGTTGGAACTATGTTGCTTTAATTTCATGATGTATCTTGGCTTGAACATGCTTATTTTGGTCTTAAAATTCAAAGAACGATGTCTTGTGAAGGTGTTGTGAAGTGTTGTAAGACATTTCTATGTTCTTCTAGACTCTATTTAATGGAGTTCACCTAGAAACCAACTTTTCATTCATTAACAAGTCCTATTTTGAAGTGTTGTAAAGTCTTGTAACAAGATTTCACGCTTTTCTAGGCATATTTTCACTATTTACACCCTTCTCATGCTTTATTTTGTCTTTTTATGCCCCCATATGCTTATATTAAGTGTATTTTTGGGTCCTATCATGAAAAAAAACATTAAACATAACATTTTTCCTGACACTTGGTTTTGGGTCCCAGGTGGGACTCATTTGCCAAGGGTGACAAATGAGTCCCCCTTGGCCCCAAATTCAAAATATTTCAAAATTTCTTTAAGGATTTTACTCAAATTCACTTCATGTAGGCCTGTGATGAGGTATGAATGGATAGTAAGGCACAACATTTGTATAAATATGTGATTTTAACTCATTTTACATCTCCTCATTCAAATATTCAATATCCTAACACATTCAAGCAATCTTCAAGCACTAAATCATTTTCCATCATCAATTCAAGTACATTTCAAGCACTTTGGAGTAGCCATTGACATCACTTCAGATTTGCATATTCAAGGATTTGGTAAGTTTGTAATACTTGCATGTTATTCATTTATCATTTCCTTTACATTTCATTCATTTATATTGGGTTTGATTACCAAAGTGGGGTTTGACCAAGGCAAACCCCTATTCACTAACCCTCCAACATTTTTTCCCTTTGTGCATGTGTATTTGTAGCTTTGTTTTGAAGATTTAGAAGGTTTAAAGGTGTTGAAAAGTGGAATTCAAGTCAACTAGGCTCTTCAAGTCTACTCATCATATTTTCAAGTATTTAGAGAGTTTTCTATCCATTTTCTGCAGAATTGACCCTGACAACCTAATATTCAAACATTGCCAGATCTAGAGTAACAGTGTTGTCTATTAATTTTCCAGAAATCTTGGGGAGGAATGATTCACCATCCTTGGCAAATCAGTCCCACTTGAAATCATAAAATCTTCATTTTGTCAGAAATCAACTCCCGACTGTCAGAAATCAATTCCTGACAATTTTTCAATAGTAAGAGGATTGATTCACCACCCTTGGCGAATGAGTCCCACAGTGAAAAATTAGAAAATTTCATCAACATACCAGACACTCCAGAAAGCTCATACAACATCTAGGTGCACTCAAATTTGAACCTGTACCTTATGTTTTGCATATTTCTTTCAATTTCTTCATCTTTCATAGTTGTTTGCATATCATAGTGTGTTTTTAAACATAGCTTAAATTGCACTTTAACATTCATTTTAGATCATTTTAATTAGTCAATTACATTTATATTAATTAATTTACATCACATTACATTGCATACATCCTAATTTGAATGTGCATAAGCATTTTAGAACCCATAATCTCTCTCTTTCTAGGTGAAAAACCCTAGGAAGAGAGCTAGCATTTCAGGTTCCTAAGATCTATGTCACATTTTGGTGAACCAGACTCTTGAACATTTTTAAAACTTTTGATTTCAATCACATCTTGCATCCTAGTTTCATTTGCATTGACATTCAATTAGGAAATTAATTAGTTGTTGCATTCTAGGATCTTTCATTTTTCATTAGTGAAAAACTCATTTAGTTTTCATTTTTGCATTCAATTTCATTGAAAAAACTGAAACTTTGCATTATGTATATGTATTTGCATTTTCAAAGAAATTTAAATCATTCTTAAAATTATGAAAAATCCAAAAAAATTACATCCTAGGACTCACTCACCATGCAGGGTGAATCAATCCCTCTGCATATTTTAGACATTAATTTTGCATTGTTTATGGCATTTTCCTACATTTTTGTTTCCTGTCTTTAGATCCGTGTTACAATTAGAATATTTTCTGTTATTGGCATTTTACATTCTTAGATTAGCTTGCATTTCCATTCACCCTTCCCTTGTGGTACTTGCATGAATGTTTGGTACCCGGTTGATAATACTTTAGTGAGAAGAAGTTCTAGACTCATGGCATCCTGCGATAGCACTTTCGTTGTGGACCTTGGGATCTCATGAGCTCCTACTTCTGGTATGGACAATGGTGTATTAGGCCCTAACAATACCACTTCCATGCCTTCCCCTTTCCATCCTATGCATGTTGACAATCAAAACAAGTCTCTCCCACAAGAAAAGGTTATTAACATTCATGAGGACTTTGCACATTTACAACAAGACTTGTCCCTTGAAAAAATTTCCACCACTACTATACCTGCTATTGAGAACCTTCACTGCTTAATTGAAAGTGATGATGGCTTACAATTGCTAAAAAAATTAGTCGACATTTATAATAAACATGCCTCTTCCATTACTCCATCAACAAACACTCCTGTCACCCAAGGAGCATCTCAAGTTCCTCCTCCTTCAACCATAGCTTCCATACCAACTTATACCAATCCACAAGTCTGTACAACTTTACATCAATCCAATTATGTTGCTACTTCTTTCTCAATTTCCACTAGCATTCCTACTTCTTTTGTGGCATCACAACCTCCTTCCACCACTTTCCCACCCCTTACTATTCCTTCCACTTCTCTTAACGTCACCTACAAGTTCCATCATCATTTTCGCTTCTATCTCAACCCCATTATCCTGATCCCTTCATGACACAACTCCTTAACACTGTTTCATCCATGCAACACAAACTTGCCACCATTAGTCAAGCTCAAACTACTCCAACCACATATCTTGTCCATAGTAGCCCCTTATCATTAGACATATTATGTACCCCAATGCCACAAGGAATAGAAGTGTCAAGGTTTGAGAAATATTAAGGAAAAGGAGATCCTATATATAAACCATGTCAATGCTTTTACTACCTTGTGTTGTGACTTTGTCCTTGACGATAAAATTTTAGCAAAACTCTTTCCAAGGACCTTGAAAGATATTGCCTTAGAATGGTTTTCAAACTTGCCTAATCATTCCATCCATTCATTTAATGAATTGGCAGAATATTTCATTAATCACTTTCAAGTGCACATGACACCTAAAAAGAAAATCGTCAACCTTATGCGATGTAGACAAAACACCAATGAAAAAGTAACTGATTTCATCTCCTGTTATCAGTCCCTATATGCTCAAGTTGATGTCCAAATTCTAGATGCGGATCTACAGAAGATGTTTATTGACAATTTGCACACTAACCTTCAATACAATCTTATGTGATTAGGGTGCAACCCGAGACTTAGAAAATAACCCACAAACAAGAGAATAATTTTATTATTCAAAAAATGGAGCTTCTTACATGCAGAGGATCTCAAATCCCCAAGTTCTACAACACATGCAAGTTATAGAAAGCTATGGAATCACCCTCTCGCAATATGCAACCTTGTCCCCAAAAAGTTACACAAAAATTAGAAACCCGCCCATAAATAGAGCTCCCCTTTAGTTTGGAGCCAAAACAACATTCAAATTTGAGTTTAGGCGGTTTGGCGCCAAAAATTTACAACATAAAGTTCAAATTTTAAAAGAGCATTTGCAATTGTATCTTCTAGAAAGTGTGCCAACTTCCCAAGGCCATAACTTTTGATCCGGGACTCCGATTCGCGAACCGTTTGAACCGTTGGAAAGGTCACGAAGTCAACAACGCACTCAAAATTTGCTGCACCAATTTTGGCAAATTTTGGGGCCGATCCGGGAACTCTATGCTCAAAAATCTAACTCGAAAGATTTTTTAGGTGCAAATCTGGGAAACTAAAACTGCAATATCTTTCAACCCACGAATAGAAAATGAAAACCATAAATTGGGAATTTCATTATGATGAAAATGGTATCCAAAAAATGTAAAAACATCTAAAATCAGAAACTTGAAATTTAACTATT
>VDFB02000363.1:137012739-137065858 GCA_007258455.2 Sequoia sempervirens | reverse complement strand
AACCAACTTCACCAGTTCAAAATTCAATGGCCACCTCTAAAAAAATCGTGCCTTATCATTATGGTGATCCAAACAGACATTTCACCCCTTTACCTAACACCCTCCATCAAACAATGAACCAACTCATCCAAAAATGTATGCTTACCTTACCACATGTTCGACCACTTGATCCTAATCAACCCATACCTCCTACCTTCAAGCATAATGCTTATTGTAATTTTCATTGTCAAAATGGCCATGACATAGAACATTGCAAGCATATTAAACATCTAGTTCAAGACCTCATTGATTCAGGTGAACTGACCATTATGGGTGTTAATGATCAAGGCAATAAGTTTGTTGCACCCCTAACCAAAATCTCCAAATCTTCACTAACCCTATGCCTAAGCATACTACCTCATTCGTCAAGGCTAGTGAACCTTCCAAGCCTAATGTGATGACTATTGATACACACAACGAACAACCTAATACATCTCCTCCTGTTTCCCAAGCTCATCCTATGGATAAACTTGTCGCTATGATAGACGTTATCCCTCGTAAGGGCCAAACCACTCAATCTCTTGATATTAATTTTTCTAATAAAGACATACTACAGAAGCTTCCTGATGGTCATCTCTACATAGCCAGTAGAATCTATGATAAACCTACTAATGGGATATTAATAGATCTTGCTTGTGGTGAGAATGTGATCACAGAAGAATTTCTAGTATTACATGATATATATCAAGTTAACTATAATCCACTGATTGCATGGATCAAAACACATCATGGTTTTGCTTGCCCTACAATTGGATCAATCATACTACCTTTACACATAGGACCTAAAAATTTGGAGGTAACATTTTCTATTATTCCACAATCTGACCAATTTTGTTTGTGGCTAGGCCTTCCTTGACTTTTCTCAATGAAAGCGGTCCCATCAGTCATTCACAAGTGCTTAAATTTTTCATATGGCAATGAGGTAATCACCATACACCATAGTGGATTTAATCCTTTATCTTCCAAGGTAACTTTTCATTCAAAGACTTTTGGCCTACACCCATCGAACCTATCACTCTTCGAAAGGACTTCTTTTAAATCACTTATCAAAAGTGTAAAGCCCAAAAAATTACTAAATTATCTCTTCATAATACATCTTCGTCCACTTCCACTCCTCTTATCCTATATGAAACCATGATTACACCTACGCATGACATTCAATAAACTAACACAACTTTAGAAAAAATCCCTCTAGACCCTTCCCCACCATCGTTCAAATGACACAGGGAACCTGACACAAATCCTACTTAGCCTCCTTGAACCAAACAAGTATATAAATCAAAAGAGAAAGTGGTTGATCCCTCTTCTTTGGTTTCCTCTATTCTTCCCCCTTTGGAAGTAGACAAACATATACCGCCTCAATCCACTCTTACACCTCAACAATTGCAAAACCAAATTAAACGAAACCATGGTGGTAGGGAACGAAGACGTCGTTGTCATCTCCTTGCTTGTCAAATAGAAAATAAAGAAAATCAACCTATACCCTTGACAAAAGTAATAGATGATCACCTTCCCTTTCCTAAGCAACCACGTGATAGTCCTATACCACCATCACAACATAACGAGAATATTCAACAACCAATGCTTTTGATACATCCATCCTTAGAAATCACGCTTCGTCCTCCCACCGTTATTAATCTTGATGATGATGATGATGATGGGATAATTGCTAAAATAGACGAAGAAATAAACAATGATTTAAACTCTTTATTTTCATCTACAATGAACTTAAATGATAAATCCTCTCCACCAAATGAAGAACCTAGTACAACCCCTAGTTTGGCACTTGCAATTCCTCCTTTGGATAGCCAACCACCTTCACATAGCACTGAAAATGATTGGGAGGCGGATGACTTATTAGATGAGTGATTTTCCTTTGCCTAGCTTGTTTTTTACCTTTTTTCTTTTTATGTACGTATTGTGTTCCCCCGTATCGTGTGTTTGATGTTCTCTTCTCTTTGTACACTTCTATGTGTATATCTATTCCTCTATTTGTCGTGCCTTTTACTTTTCTCTTTTGTTTTGTGTTTTCCTTTTGGGGATGATGCAAAGCATTGAGATGACCTATGTCTCTTCCATGTTGACCCACAAGGTCTTTTTCTTTTAATTTTCTCTTTTATTTTGTGTTTTCCTTTTGGGGATGACGCAAAGCATATAGATGCCCTATGTCTCTTCCATGTTGACCCAAATGGTCCTTTTTCCTTTTTCTTTTGTCTTTTCTTGTGTTTTACTTTTGGGGATGATGCAAGGCTATGAGACCAAAATGTCTCCTTCATGTTGACCCAAAAGCTTTTTCATTTTCCTTCGTCTTTTCATTTTTCTTTTCTTTTTGCTTGTGTTTTCCTTTTGAGGATGATGCAAAGCGTCGAGACTACAACGTCTCTTCCATGTTGACTCAAAATGGAAATTTTCCTTTTCTTTCATTCTCTTTGTGTCATTCTTCTAGTTCTATAGTGCTTTGTGGAATGATGATAGTTTCGCGCTCTTTCATAACAACATTGCAACAACGAACATACCGACCCCAAATCCATAGATCCCTTATGTGTTTGGTGTAATTTCTCTTATGGTGGGAAACTCCCTTCCTTTATTTTTTTTTTCCTTGACATGATGTAGCCTACCCTCGAAACATATGACTTGGCATAGAGCTTTCCAGGTTGGCTCTCATGTCTTTTTTTTTTCTTCCTTTCTTCTATACTTTCAAGTAATTGCTCAAAAAATGATGTGTAGCAATTCCTTTAAAGTGGGGGGCATACATTACCATTATTTCATTTGAATTATTAGCGAAGCCTTGTCATTTACGTGATGCATTTTTTACTTTGTGGATGACATTGGGTGTGATTTCCTTCATAAGTGTGATTTATCTCAACATATTGCATTCCTCTTGGTGGTTTGGTGCGACACACTGCATCCCCTAAGTTGTGAATATACTATTCTTTGATTGGTTCTCTTTTGGAGACATTAGACACAATTTTCCCTAAGTGATTGACCTTGCATAAACTAAACAAGACTCCTTTGAACATATTACACATAACATTCTTATTCGGCCACCTTGCATAACACAACTTGCATGCCTGTGGAGTTGTATTACTTGTTTGGCCACCTTTCATAACACAACTTGCATGTCTGTGGTGCCATCCTATTTTGATTATTTTATGAAACTTAAACCAACATTTGCATTTTTCTTTGGCTTTGTGGTGCCTTGTTAAAGTTATCAAACGGGTATAGCTTTGGCATGGTTGAGTGGGAAGCCCAACTAGCAGCATGACTTTTTCCCATAGCCACTTTTGTGTGTTTGTGAGTGCATACCAACTAGCATATGTATCTTACTATTTGGGCTTTCTCACCCAGCGGAAAACTAGTTTCGTGGCCCCAAAGTGAGTACACATTCCTTCATTTTGCAAACAATCAGCCTAGATCTCTTTTCACAACTAGTTGGATTGATGATCGAAGCTTCACTCAATTCCTCTCAACACTTGTCTGATCCTTTGTCCTTATGTTCAGTTTGTCATGGGATCTTCATCCTGGGGGCTTGATCATCCCTCTTGTTTGTTGTATTCCATCTTGCTAATGTAAGTGCATTCGAACCCTCTTCTTGATGTTCATGGCTACTTTAGTGTGAGGAAGCAACTTTCTCTCACTAAAGTGGGGGCTAAATGTGCCATCGAAAAATGGACCCTTGTCATTTTCATGATCTTTTAGGTCTTGTTTCATAGTGTTGCAACTATGTTGCTTTAATTTCATGATGTATCTTGGCTTGAACATGCTTATTTTGGTGCTAAAATTCAAATAATGACGTCTTGTGAAGGTGTTGTGAAGTGTTGTAAGACATTTTTGCATTCTTCTAGAATCTATTTAATGCAATTCACCTAAAAACCACCTTTTCATTCATTAACAAGTCCTATTTTGAAGTGTTGTAAAGTCTTGTTTAACAAGATTTCAAGCTTTTCTAGGCATATTTTCACTATTTACACCCTTCTCATGCTTTATTTTGTCTTTTTCTGCCCTCATATGCTTATATTAAGTGTATTTTTGGGTCCTATCTTCACAAACAACATTAAACATAACATTTTTCCCAACACTTGGTTTTGGGTCCCAAGTGGAACTCATTCATCAAGGGTGGAGAATGAGTCCCCCTTGGCCCCAAATTCAAAATATTTCAAAATTTCTTTAAGGATTTTACTCAAATTCACTTCATGTCGACCTGTGATGAGGTATGAATAGATAGTAAGGAACAATATTTGTATAAATATGTGATTATAACCTCATTTTGCATCTTCTCATTCAAATATTCAATATCCTAACACATTCAAGCAATCTTCAAGCACTCAATCATTTTCCATCATCAATTCAAGTAATTTTCAAGCACTTTGGAGCAGCCATTGACATCACTTCAGATTTGCATATTCAAGGATTTGGTAAGTTTGTAATACTTGCATGTTATTCATTTATCATTTCCTTTACATTTCATTCATTTATATTGGGTTTGATTACCAAAGTGGGGTTTGACCAAGGCCAACCCCTATTCACTAACCCTCTAACATTTTTTCCCTTTGTGCATGTGTATTTGTAGCTTTGTTTTGCATATTTAATAGGTTTAAAGGTCTTGAAAAGTGGAATTCAAGTCAACTAGGCTCTTCAAGTCTAGTCATCATCTTTTCAAGCATTTTGAGTGTTTTTTGTCTATTTTCTGTAGAATTGACCCTGACAACCTAATATTTAAACATTGCCAGATCTAGAGTAGCAGTGTTGTCTTTTGATTTTCCAAAAATCTTGGGGAGGAATGATTCACCACCCTTGGAAAATGAGTCCCACTTGAAATCTGAAAATCTGCATTTTGTCAAAAATCAACTCCTCGCTGTCAGAAATCAAATCCCGACAATTTTTTAACAATAGGAATGTTTGCACCCTTGGCGAATGAGTCCCACTATGAAAAATAAAAAAAATTCATCAACATCCCAAACACTCCAAAAAGCACATACAAAATCTAGGTAGATGCACTCATATTTTACCCTGTACCTTTTGTTCTGCATATTTCTTTCAATTTCTTCATCTTTCATAGTTGTTTGCATATCATAGTGTGTTTTCAAACATAGCTTAAATTGCACTTTAACATTCATTGTAGATCATTTTAATCAGTTAATTGCATTTAGATTAGTTCATTTACATCACATTACATTGCATATATCCTAATTTGAATGTGCATAAGCATTTTAAAACCCATAATCTCTCTCTTTCTAAGTGAAAAACCTTAGGAAGAGAGCTAGCATTTCGGGTTCCTAAAATCTATGTCACAAAAGGAATTCAAATACAACAAAGGAACTTGATAGTTAATATTTAAAGGAGTTAAACCTTAAATCAAATTTAGAATATTGATAATAAATCATGTAATTCATCATATTAGCATATGACATAGTATATACCCTAGGAAAATGATTTCAACAAAAAGCATAGTAATGAAGTAGTACTCAATGTATCACTAGCAAACACCAACATCGTGATTAAAATATAATTTATTAGTATCCACTCTATTTATGAGTGTTTTATCACTACACAACACAAATAAAACATGAGTGTTCTACCTCTCTTGAAAGGTGGTTCTCTTAAGAAAACTTAGAAAATAACCCCAAGGTTTATAAGGTCAAGTCTTGACAATGAAAAAAATAGCTCAGTGATGATGTGATTTGTTGGTAATCAATAGGGGCTTTACGATTCAAAAATGCTAGAAGCATCAAATTCAAATGAGGGTTTCGTAAAATATAAAAAATGTGTGCCAACCTCAACTATAATTTCAAAATTAGAGATTTGAGAATGACTTATCATCAAATGTGGAAATGTGGTGATGTTGGTTCAATTCTAACTAATTGAAAGAAAGATCAAAAGATAGGGTTGAGAGGTCCTAATCTAACTCCTAAGATCAATCGTAATAATGGCTAATGCTCCAGATGGACAAATCCCTGTGAAACTTGTTTTTGCTTCACTAAGGACACTGCCTACAACTACATAGAAATGATGCAATCTTTAAAGGAAATTGAAAGATTTTCAAACTATAAACATTCATTTATACACCCAATAGCTGGCGTGACACAAATTAAACATTCATAGTTGAACTTAATGCAATTTTTGGCTCAGACTAACCTTACAAAGCAATTTACAATTATCAAATCACAAAAGGTATGAGAAACTCAGATTAATCAAAACATCATTAACATTTCACCATTATTATGAAAGAACTAAAAATAACATTTGGGAAGAAGAAGAAACAAGAAACCATAACACCTTCAAAACTTAACACAAAAAATCACCAAATCAATGACTTATTTGTATTAATTTCTTTAGCATTTGTTTAACAATTTCTAGTTCCCTCCTCTCCTACTTTCCTACTATTCTACTCCTACTGCTGAATTCTCTAAAAATATCTTGTACAAATGAGCAGGCACTAGCCTTATATAGATATTACTTTACAAATCAATGGACAAGATTGAATCCAATTCAAGGGCTTAGATAACATCAATTTTTAATATTTGGAGTACATTAAGTTTTGACAATATATGCCTCATTTACATCAAATCAAATAATTTAGTTACATATTTGGACCAAGGAGAAACAAATACCCTCCTCAGTTTTGATGATTAACTACTCATTAGAGGAATAAAAATAGCCTCCTTTGTTGTCCCCTAAAAAAAACCTTTTCCAATTGGTAGGCACGAATTCTCATGCAGATTTGTATTAAATATTGATATTTATTGTGCACAAGTGTTTTTCTATTCTAAATGTGTAAGACTTAACTAGAAATGTAAAATGAAATAACAAAGGACCACCTCATGATTGGGATATGTTTAACATAAATAAAAGAAGAAAAAAAACAAGTATACCTTTTATCAATGTTGTTCCTTGGTTGGCCCTTGATGGTTGATTTTGTGTGCTCCTTTTGATGGTAATATGATGAGAATGGATACAAGGTGTGTAATATGCAATGAAGATGGTAATGATAAAGGTGGATAAATGACAAAGTAAGTAAGATGGATGCAAGAAAATGGGGTTAAGTATGCAAAATGTGCTTAGTGATGGCTTGAGAATGGCTCAAAATTTTGATAGCATAAGGTTGCTAGAATGCTTAAGGTCCCCTAATGAATAAAAAAAAGGGGTATTTATAGAAGAAGTTGAATTCTCTAGAGAATTTAGCGGTTAGGATTGAGCCACCATGGCCAAGATGAAGGGATATGGTGAGTTGAGGACTCACAATCCCTCACATCTTGACATGTGGAGGATGAAGTGTCCAAGGATATGATGAGATGGAAAGAGGTACAAGTGAGGTGGAAGAAGGAAAAATGATGTGGAAGAAGGACAAGTAATTTGAAAGTACTTTGAGAAATGAGAATATTTCCTCAAAAAGGCACTTCTTGTCCCCAAGTGAGAATGAAAGTGACACTTGAGGAATTTTAGAATTCCTCAAAAATCTCCATGCAGAAGAGGAAAGTAGTTGGAAAAATAAATGTGAATTAAAAATTCACATGATTGGGAGAATCTAGTGGATAAGACAAGGTTCCCAAAAAAGTAGAATTTTGACACATGTGAGTGATGTGACAAGTCAAAGGGTTTAGAAGACCTTGCCACATGTGAGTGATGTGACAAGTCAAAGGTTCTAGAACTTGAATGGGAATAAGGAGAGTCTTGGAAGGGGTATGTGCAGGATCATCATGGAAAAATAGGCCCTTAAGTGGTAAAAAATTCAAAAAAATCAGTGGCAACTTGATGTAAAAATTTGAATAAGTTATCTATATTATTTCAAAAATATGTAAGAATAGAATCTAGAAAATTGAATGTAGTTTCTAAACTACTAGGTTTATTTAAAATAAATAAAATCTATTTGGTGAAAATTTGAAATTTCAATGCAAGAGTACTTAAATTTTAGGGAAAAAATAAGAAGTAGGTGTTTATAGACCACCTAACCACATAATAAAATGATAATATTTTTTATAATATTTTTATATATAAGTAGAGGACTCATGTCTAGATGTGATGCATATTTTTTTGTAAATTTTTCCAAGTAAATAATTAATTATGAATTTTTATTACAACTTTTAAAAAAATAAAAACTTTATGTCGACCATTAACTTGGTCAAAACTTCATGAAATTTAATTTTCTTTTTAATCCTATATTATGTGAAGCATAGAATGTGAGCATGTTTAGTTCAACAAATGTGATACGTTTGAAAGTTATAGATGTTTTCAATTTATCGACGGGACTTGAGTCGTATTCTAATAGAAAATAAATAAGAATTATTTATTAAATTCAAATTAAAGAATAATTTATATTGGTGGAAAGCTGAGAATCTCCTCTAAAACCCTTTTGTTTCATCAATTTTGGGTGAAAAAAAATTCGTCAGTGACATACCCTACAAATACCCATAATATTGCCACTTTTTGGCCCATCATGATCCTGCACATACCCAAAGGATAAATGTGAATTAAAAATTTACATCGGGAAGAGAGGAGTTTTGGATGAATAAAAAGGAATTAAAAATTCCTTGGGGGATGGGGAGTGTTGACCAAAGTATTGATTAGGCTTAACTAATCAGTAATTAGAAGACAATTAGTGGCTAATGAAGATTAAGAGCCAACTTACAAAAGTTGGAGGATGTGACACATCCTAATCAAGGATTAGGCATGTGCACATCCTTAATGATGGGATTAGGAGGTGGATTAGGATTAAGAAAAAGTGATGGAGGATGTGATATGTAAGGAATTAAATAGATGTATTATTTATTTAATTCTTTTGAGGAAAAAGGGGAAAAGGAGTAAGGTATTTAATTATTTAACTAGATACCTTAGGGATTAGAAGAACTTTAGAGGTATTAATTAAATAATAGTGATATTACTTAATTAATGCAAATAAGGGGATATTTAGATGAAAAGGGGGAAATTTGGACAAATGCAAGTGTCCAAATTTGGATGTCTACATTTACCATTTAATTTTAGTTTGAAATATCCTTGGTGAATATCATGGCCTTGCGCGAATCCATATGTAGGTTCATCTTGACCACTTAATTAAATTACAGCTCCCTCCAATATATGGTGTGGTTTCATATGTTGGTCCTTTAATTAATTGATCATTTATCCCTCCAAACATCCTAAGAAGCACTTGTGTCATAAAATATCATAATTTAGACCTCTAGAAAAGATAAATTTCCCTTATTTAAAATATTAAAATTTATCAATTATAGTCCATCAAGAAAATTTCATAATTTCAAAAAAAAATCCATTTTAGAAAATTTTCCATTTCAGGAAATTTTTCATTTTGGGAAAATTTTGTATTTTGAGAAAACAAAATTCCATTTTGGAAATTTTCCATTTTGGGAAATTTTCCATCTTGGGAAAAATTTCCATTTTTGGATAACTTCCTTTTTGGGAAACTTTCCTAGTTTTCATTTCGGGAAAAATTCCTTTTTGAGAAGTTTTCCATTTCGAGAAATGGACTTTTGAGGGGATTTAACTTTTGAGGGTCAGAGCAATGCAGAAGTTGGAGGGTTTGGCGCTAGTGAGTGAAATTTCCACTTTTGAGGGAATTGGACTAATGTGGGCTAGAGCAATGCAAAAGCCAGAGGGTCTAGCATCGATTGATGACACACTCACGCAAAATTTCTACAAAACCTTAACACTTAGAAAATTTGAGCTTTATCAATTCAAGCACATGGGAGAATGGGTAGGAAGAATGCCTAGACTTGATACCTTAATGCTTTCACCCATTTTAAGAAATATGAAAAATGTGAATGTGGAAGCTAGAGGGTCCAATGTTAGTTGACCACACACCTGCACATAATTTTTGCAAAAGGCTAAAACCTAGACTTTTAGTGCAAATTGACATAGCATGCGAAGAAACCATTAAGAAAAATTCATTGGAAAATCATCACGCAAACAAGGCAAGTGGCCTCAAAACCTAAAATGAAAAACATAATGGCTATCCAAAGGGAAAACTCATGCAGACCCAACAAGCACCAAATATGACCAAACCCAAAGTAGAAGCGAGCAGCTGAAGAGGGAAAACCAAAAGAGGGGGTCCCTTCTTTCAATGGGGAGTGTGTGCAAAATGCACAAAAAATGGTGAATTTACTAGGGAAATGCTCCAAATCATTTTGATGACAAACATGAATCACAAACCCAGAATATTTGGTTCCAACCTCCACATTAGACCAAAAAAGCTGAGATACCTAATTGAAAAGGATCAAAACCACTAGTCAATTCAACCTTCTGTATGTTGAAAATCCCATTGTGTGCAAATGTATTCATTCCCCACTAGTAAATTTTGACCCATTTTTTGACGAGCGTCTATCAGAATTTTGATGGTCGTTCATCAAAATTCTAATGGATGCTCGTCAAAAAATGGGTCAAAATGTACTAGTTCCCTCCTTAATTGACTATAGGAACCTATATTCTGTCACGTTAAGCTACATGAATGATTCTACTTCAAAAGCAACCTAGACATTGTCTCGCTTCCTGTCATGCGTCTATAGCCCCAACGAGGTTATCATTGTGAATCTCCCAAACATAGCTCTACTGCCAACTGGGCACCCATAAACTTGATAGAGTTATTGGGATTCTCCTAAAATTTGAATTTATCTTTTGATTTATCTTTTATTTTTTCATTTTCAATTTGCAAGCAGTGAAGCTCACATTCAGGGTTGAAAATCATAGTGGTGCTAAAGAAAAAATCTAATATTTTTCACTTAATATGACTTCCCAAAGGGACCTATAGCAACCTCGGGATTGTTAAAAAGTGTGAAAGGTATAAGATTTTAGAATACTTCAGAATTAGATCAGAACAACTGCTTATCCCCCTTAAATCAAGCATCCAGATTATTTAACACTAATAGAAGACCATCAGTGTCCATTCTGAAAACATGATTGAAGTTTCTCAAATAATTACTCAGAAAAATCCTAGATAATTAATTATCCCATACAATTAATTTGTTGTTTCACTTGTAAACATTTCCATAAGAAAAACAAAGGGACCCCAAACTGAAGAAGCAAAGCAAAAAACAAACCTAAACTAACTAAAGTAGGAAAGTAAAGTAAAAGAAAACAGCATTACTCAAATCAAACTATGCACAAAGAGACTCAAAATAAACCAAGCTCAGACAGAGTAGGCTGACACCCATCTCAATATGATCTCTCAATGCATGCACAAGTAATAAAGTGATAGTAACAGTCCTAAGCCATGTAAATTCATCTTTATATTTAGCAAGATAAATCTCAGTACTCCAACACTCAAACTCAATGACATATTTAGGAAAAAAAAAAAACTAATGTGATTCATGAGATCCATGGTCAATCCATAAACAAGTTTCACTTAATAGACCACTATAATCAAAATGATAAGTGTGAGTATTGCACTAGTAGAATTTGGCAAATAAATGACTAGGTGAGTAAAAATTTTAGTCACAACAACTAAATTGACTAAATTCTACTAATTTTTTGTAACTTAGCTATAAATGAGTAAATAAATGACTAATTTTGTTGTTGACTAAAAGATTATTTAGTTAAAGAAATAAAAATGACTAAATAGTTAGTCACCAAATACAAATTAGACAAAAAAAATTTAAAAAAAAATTGCCAATTATTGGTATGGTGTATTGTGTTTGTCAATGTATTGGCACTTATTCCCAATTATTTGTGTTCATTGTAGAAATATTCCTTGCTTCATTCATTAGTTGCATGTTAGCCTAGCACTAAGGTGTTTTGATCATTTATAGAAGCTACTTGCACATGGGCGATAAATATTTAGAGAGGACCTGGATGCTTTTGAAAAGGTGGGAAGGGGCAAGGAATTCAGAGTTTGCTACAACTAATTTGAAGTTGGGGAGGCCCTCTGTAGCGAAGTCATATTTTGGGACTCTCTCTACAATGAACTCAGAGGTAATTTGAAACCCTCATTACATTAAACACAAAATCTATAGCTTTCTGATTGGAAACTTACAGTAGTTAGAATCTATTGCTCTTAATAATGTTCTTTTACAATCTTGCCACTATTCTACTTCATAGTGTGTTTGAGCTAAATATAATAAAATTTGGGTGTCAGTGCCAAAATAGAATTTCCTCAAACAATTTTGATACATTTTCATTATGAGTGCAAATTGTCCTTGCGCAAAGTAAACATGTGCTAGAAATACCCACACATCAGGCATCTAAACAAAGATGTTTCCTACAACAGCTTCTTGTACGTGTGTAAAAGTTTCCTTTGCAATATCAAATTGACCCCTTTAAGCTAGCACAATGGCTGCCCCATTTGCAACATAAATATTTCCTAGTCTCTATGCAAACACTTTACAATATAGTTATCTATCCTTCTCAAGATGTTGTGCCTCCACCTTTGGATCCCTCCTCTCATTGCAAAAAGCTACAAAATAATTCCAATTTCCAAGTGAAATGTCAACATAAGAAATCTTTCCATTTGATTCACTTTGTGCAATTTTAATTGTTTATTTTGCTTTAAACCAGTCATCTATTTTCAATTCTATTTTTCTAGGCATAAATAAAGCATTTGATGAGTTTTTATCCACCTTAAGTTCATCCCCAATCAATTCTAGGCTTAGCTGGATCTCATTCTGAGCCTAAGCCATTGCTATAAGATGTAGATATGCATCCACATAATTAGGAAACTTGAACAATATTATCCTATATAAAATATTTGCTTTTTCAGTATCATGTAGTTGTTTAAACAACCTAGCAAGATTAAATAGTGTTTTGACTTTATCCCATGGTAACTCAAGTGAAACTCCACATTCTTCTAGTCAATGGAAGAATTTCATATCCTTAAAGAGCACAAGAAAAACTGCAAAATTGGCACTGGGGATTTTATTTATGAATTCAACCCAAATACCATTTCCTAATGCCTCCATAAAAGTTTTTTGAGCCAACTCTAGTTCAACATGCTCAAAATGAAGAACCCCAATGTTGTTTAACAATTGAATGGGTACTTCTTCTATGCTCTTCTTTAGAAGATACTTTATTTTCTTAAGAGAATCTAAGGCTGCACTGGGGTCTGAAAATATTAATAACTCACACATCTTGATAAATGCATGGACATCACATGGATCTATGCAAGTTTCCTTTCTTAAAATTTCTAAAGCCTCCTTTGCATGCCCTTGTTGAGCATATATATGGCCTACAACTTTTAAGCTCTCATAGTTCTCAAGGTGGACCTCCAAAACCTTTTCAAATTTTGAGAGAGAACTCTTAAGATCTCCCAACTTCAATTGAACCAGTCCACAAAATCCCATGGTCTCTGGCTTTCCTTGACTAATTCCATATAGTAGCGTCTAGTTGCATAATAATTTCATTTACTATGATAAGATCATGCAAGATTATAATATGAATGAAATTTCATGAGAGGGTGGTTTGTTGAAACAAGAGTTGTCTCAGTCAACTATTCCACAAGAAAATGCTACCTTGTAGTGAAGAAAAAATGGTTTGCTAAATGATTCAATGCCCTTGCATAGTACGGGTATAATTCAAAGGCTCTATGCATCTTTTCCATTCCTTCATGAACACTACCTTTTTCACTAACCGTGAGAATCCTACAACTAAAAAATTCACAAAACTGACCTCATAGATTTATGTAGAGGTAGAACATCATTTCCTAATTCCTCCATAAAAGTTTGTTGAGCCAACTCTAGTTCATCATGCTCAAAATGAAGAACCCCAATGTTGTTTAACAATTGAATGGGTACTTATTCTCTTCTCTACTTTAGAAGAGACTTTGGTGTCTTAAGAGAATCTAAGGCTACACTGGGGTCTGGCAATATTAATAACTCATCCATCTTGATAAATGTATGGGTATCGTGTGGATCTATGTGAGTTTCCTTTCTTAAATTTTTTGAAGCCTTATCTACTTGCCCTTATTGAGCATATATATGGTGTATAGCTTTTAAGCTCTCACAATTCTCAGGGTGGACCTCCAAAACCTTTTCAAAATTTGAGAGAGAAATCTTAAGATCTCCCAGCTTCAATTGAACTTGTCCACAGAATCTTGTCGCCTCTGGCTTTCCTTGGTTGATGCCATGTAGTAGCATCCAATTGTTTCACAATCATCTTTACTATGATAATATCATGCAAAATTATAATATGAATGATATTTCATGATAGGGTGGTCAGTTGAAACAAGAGTTGTCTCAGTCAATTGTTCAACAAGAAAATATTGCCCTATGAAGAAAAAATGGTTTGCTAAATGATTCAAAGCCATTACACAGTATGGGTATAATTCAAAGGCTCTATGTATCTTTTCCATTCCTTCATGAACACTACCTTTTTCACTAACTGCGAGAATCCTATATTTAAAAAGTGCACAAAACTAGCCATAGTGATTTTTCCCCATTTCAAACAGCAAAATTTCCAAAAAATGTGTTTAAAACCTGCAAAAAAATGTAAATAAAATCACGTTGATTTTCACGCCAAAAAGAAACCATGAGACCATAGCTTGTTGCTTACTATTATGCTTTGATAGATTTTTTCCAAGCATCCATAGATTTTTTGAAATCACTTGTTTTAGGCTTTTAGCCATAGCAGCAAGGTAGTGAATTGTTTGATAAAATGCTTTGGTTGACATGTATGAAAAATATGGTAGCATAGACAAGGAAATGAACTTTGGAAAAAATGCCTCAAAGAAATGTGGTCTCATGCTGATGGAATTCAATAATGAATGTCATGACAAGAAAATTGTTGTGGATTTTCATGGAATTCCATCACCATGAGACCACATTTCTTTGAGGCATTTTTTCAACCAGTTCACTACCTTTTTTATGCTATTGCTTACTATTATGCTTTGATAGAATTTTTCCAAGCATCCATAGCTTGTTCAAAAGAACTTGTTTTAGGATTTTATCCATAGCAACAAGGTAGTGAACTATTTGATAAAATTATTTGGTAGACATGTATGAAAAATGTGGTAGCATAGACAAGGCAATGAACTTTTTGAAAAAATGCCTCAAAGAAATGTGGTCGATCATGGAATGCCATGAGAAGCAAATGCAATTGGTGGCTGCTCCTAGTTATTAGTTATGCAATGTGAAGTAATTGCATAACTGCTTAGGTTGACTTTGTAAAAACTATATTGTAATTGAAATTTTGTCATCTATTAACATCCAATTATTAGTTATGTAATGTGAATTAATTCTTTGAGTTTGAAAGATGTGCAATGCAATGTAATCAGCAATTTGAATACAAATTACAAAAATCTATTTTTTACAATTCATTAGTTAAACTATCTATTTTATTTTCTCTCTATAACTCTATTGCTATGGAAATTCCTTTCAATTAAAAAAATATTTTTTGCCTCTTATTCTATAATTTTTTACATTTTTTCATCTATCAGCATCTAGTTATTAGTCAAGCAATGTGAAGTAATGCTTTGATTTTGAAATATGTGCAATGCAATGTAATCAACAATTTGAATATAAACTACAAAAATATATTTTTACAATTCATTAGTTAAACTCTGTATTTTATTTGCTCTATATAACTCTATTGTTATGGAAATGACTTTCAATTAAAAAAAATAGTTTTGTCTCTTAGTCTGTAATTTTTTGTTGCTATGTGTAGAAAATTACAGATGGATCAACATTGAAGGTTGACTATGAATCAATACCATGCATTTGATGAGAGAATATCCAATGAGAGGGACATGGAAAAATATCCATGTCAATCTAATGATTGTCTTGGTGGAAGGGTGAGAAAAAGAAGCTTGATTTATTGACATATGATAAGATATGGGCACAGTGGTATAATCCCTTGGAATTACAATTATTATTAAGATGTGATAGAATTGTAGAGTGTGAGAGATGAAGAGGCACAAAACATAGATGAAGTGGCACCAAACATAGATGAAGAGGAAACAATGTTAGACGAAGGGTTTGAAGTTGATAGAATGTTGAATGAGGGTCCAAATGATGATTTAGCCAAGTTGATGGAGGATGCTTTAAAGCCTGTGTATGGTAATTGCAAGTTAAGTCATTTGACAATAATCCTTCAAATTATTAACTTGCAAGTGGTGATGGTTGAACAAATGAGATTGTATATTAGTTATTGGCATTATTAAGTTTGTTGTTACTAGCTAACTCCACATTGCCAACAAAATGAAGTCAATGTAAAAAGAAAATTACTAATCTAGGATTAGGGTATGAAAACATCCACACGTGTGAATAGTTGTGTAGTATTTTTCAATAATCTTGTAAGTGAGAGTGAATTTATGAAATGTCATGAAGCAAGGTATAGACAAGGGTTGAAATTTGTTGTGGTTCCTAGAAAGGTTCTTTGCTACTTTTTGGTAATCCCACGATTACTCCAAATGTATAGGTGTAGAGACACTACTGAACTTATGTAATGGAATTCCCAAAATAAGAGCATTGATGGAAAACAATGACATGTGTTTGGTTCTAAGATGCAAGAAGAATTTGATAATAGATGGCCTAAATTTTCTCAAGATCCTCGTAATATAAGGTTGGGTTTAGCTCTAGATGGGGTGAACCCATTCTCAGTTCAAAGTACTAAATGGTCAACTTGGCTAGTGTTTTTAATAAATTATAACTTTCCTCCATGGTTAGCGACTAAACCATTTTTCTTAATGCTATCATTGATTATACCAGGAAAGAAAAGTGTGACTTTAGATACAACTAATGCTTATCTAGAGCCATTATATGATGAGCTAATGGAATTATGGAAAGGAATTGAAGCAATTCAATATTTAAGGGATGGACATTCAATCAAATTCAATTTAAGAGCTTCCTTATTGTTTACGATTCATGATCTTCCTACATATGGCACATTGTCTAGTCTCAGTGTTCATGGATACCATGGATTTCTTGCTTGCAACTTTAAGGATTTTCTGAGGCACTCAAGAAGTTTTCATAAGTGTATTTATTGTGAAAATCATGCTTACCTTAAAATGGATCATCCATATCATCAACAAAAAACATGGTTCAATGGTCGAGAAGAGAATCGCGAAACAAATTTTCTAATAACAAGTGATTACATTGTTGAGAATGGACAAAAAGGAATGCCATTTATTGAAAATTATGGGATTGATGGTAATAGATATGATCCATGTAATGAAAATGGTGTAAAAAGGTTGTGCATATTCTATAAGTTTCCATACTTTAAGGATATAGCCATTAGGCATACTTTTGATTTTATGCATACTGAGAAAAATATAGCTTATGTTATTATAGAAACTCTCTTTGGTGCTTTTTATACTATTTCATCATGTGAAGACTTTCAACAACTAAAGATTCATCAAAATCTTTGGGTTGAAAAATATGATGATGAAAAATATAGAAAGTTACCTAGTGCTCCTTATGTCTAGACAAAGGAACAACGTGCATAATTCTTATAGTTGATGTCTCAAGCTTGCTTTCCCACTAGATATGTAAGTAGTAGTATTAGAAGCTAAACTGACATTAATGGCTTAAGAGGCCTCAAGACCCATGACTACCATGTCATAATGGAGAATATTTTACCTATTGTGGCAAATATATTAATTTTGGCAAAGGGGCCAAGATTGGTATTTATAAGGTTGGGCCTAATATTAAAGAGAATGAGTTTACATGTATTAGATCCTTCAAACTTTGATAGTTTGAGGAAGGAGGTTGTTGAAGTCCTTTGTCTATTGGAACGAGAATTTCCACCAACAATCTTTAACATTTCTATGCATCTTTTGATACATATACAATATGAACTAAAGCATTATGGCCCAATAAGAACAAGATGGATGTATCCTATAGAAAAATTTATGAAGGTTTTGAAAAAATTAGTTTGCACTAGGGAAAAATTGAAAGGCGACATGTCTCAGAAATATTCAATGCAAAAGGCCATAGGATTTTGCACAAAATATATGAAGGATTTTAAAAATGTCAATCAATGTGTATGGGATGATGACGAATAAGAGACAATTGCAAGTGAAGTATTAGAAGGAAATGGATGTCGCTTCAAGCTATCACATCAAGAAATAAGTGTGATACATGCCTATATTCTTCAAAACACATCTTCGTTCGATAAGTGTAGGTAAAAAAAT
The DNA here is from genome assembly GCA_007258455.2 of Sequoia sempervirens. Taxonomy (NCBI): domain Eukaryota; kingdom Viridiplantae; phylum Streptophyta; class Pinopsida; order Cupressales; family Cupressaceae; genus Sequoia; species Sequoia sempervirens. Next base: position 137,047,758 of record VDFB02000363.1, on the reverse strand, counting down.
TTATAGAATAATTTATTTACTCAATTGCATTTACACATTTATAATATTAATCTTACTATTTGTACGTTAATATTCTATGTAGAAAATATGAAGAAGACAATCAAGCTTGGATGCAACATCAACCACAAAAGCATAGACATCATGCTGATTTGATTGGAGGTGATTCTTTTCCAAAATTTGAAGAATGGATTGCTAATGCAATCAGTGATGCAAAAGAAGAAGGTCAAGATTTAACAACGGAGGAAAGTGAGCTTCACAATCTAAACCTTTATGGGCTATGCATTTCAGTGGAATGTGGGACTATGGTAGTCATTTAAGAGTGGAAGAAAAAGAAAAAGGAAAGAAAAATTGTGACTGTGTTGTTAGTGTTGAATTTCTTCACAAAACTGAGAAGAAATTTTATGTTGGATTCATTAAAGAAATTATTCAAGTGGACTATGGTGAAAATAGTCCTATATTATTAAAATGTAAGTGGATCCGACCATCCACAATACAATTTGATGAGTATGGATTTGTACATGCAAATAAAAGACAATTTTTATCAGAGATGGATGATCTATATGTTTCCCCTCTTCAAATTAACCAATCATTTCTAATTGATGGTATAAGAATCCTAAGATGGTCATATGTCATTCAAACAGATTATTTTTCAAAAAAAAAAAATCATGGAAGTTGTTGATACAATGCATGATGAGAAATATGTTAATTTAAAAGAAACATTCAAAGAAGTGGATGAAGATGATGATGGAGTGTTTGAAGAAGAAATTTTGATTACCAATGAAGATATTGGTAGAGATAATGCATTGCATGTCACATATAATGATGAGGAAGAAAATGAAGTAGATGTAGACATAAGTGATCAAGATTTTGATCTTGTTGGAAATGCAAATGATTATGATGATGTTTTGTCACCTTAAGAGGTTAGCTTGTCACCTAAATTTGGTTATATGTATGGTGTAATTTATTATTGAATGTAATAAATATATGAGTGTAGGTATGCTTATTCACTATTTTACTAATACATTTATGAATGTAATCATTATTATTCTAATGGTAAATTGTATACAAAGCTTGAGATGTTCACTGTTGATTTGAAATCATTCTTAGTTTTCTTACTTTGGTTAAAAATTTAAAATTAATTTTATTTAGTTAGAATATAATTTCTTGTATTTCCTACATGTTTTCTATATGCAAACATATAATGAACATTTATGATTTAAGAATACATATAGATATCTTAACATTAGGTGAACTAAGCCTCCTCATTACAAACAAAGAAATGATCTCTTAAGTCTAATTGAAAATTAAAACTAAAACTAAGAGACTACAAAATTAGAAAATTGTTCAATATTTTCAATAAAATGATATCTAAAATACTACATTCATAATAAAATCCAATATCACACCACCGCATCAATCAATAGAGATATATGTATGATGGAGGGACATATAGGTCAATGTGCAAATGCTTACCACAATATTGGGGCAACCAAATATGAATAGCACGGTATGGTGAGACATATAGGTCAATGTACAAATTCTTATCGCAATACCATAACTACCAAATATGAATAGCATGGGGTGGTGGTAAGAACATGTTAAAACTAAAGTAAACCATAGCCTCGCAAGGGGTAAAGAGTGAAACTGTGGTATGGCAGTGAACAATCACTCAATTGATAGAATTAACCCGCTATCCCATAGGAGTCCAAAGGGATGTGTGTGGGGTGGTGGTACTGCTAACCCTTCTATATTGCTACCCCGCAGTAATCTTGATATAATAGAGCAGTATGGCGGTCAACAATCACTCAGCCACTAGAATTAACTCACTATCTTGTGGGAGTCCAAAGGGGTGTGCACATGGTGGCAGTACTACTAACACTACCCTATAATGGTCTTGAAATGATAGAGAAGTACTGTGATACAAGCTATCAAAGCATTTAATGATTACACCATTTGATTTCCCAATATCAAAGGCATGTATTCAAACTTGAAATATGGGTAGATTATGAAATATTTTTCACAAATTGACATTAATAGTGAGGTGACCAAGATCAATAGAAAATATTACTTGGGACTCAATGACACTTTGGAAATCATTCACACAACTTAGCATATCATAGGCTAGGGAGTTTAAGTGGCAAAACTCTGTAGCTATTATTTCATCAGGTAAGTTTACAAAACCCTTTGTAGCAAGTGTATAAAGACTGAATTAGCTTCTACAAGTAGACACTTAAAGAAACCAAGTAGGATTAAATTCTTCATCATGCCACCTTTCGATGAGAAATATTGGTTATGGGCTCAATCACGCTTGATCCATGAAAAATCGTAGCATAATGGAGCCACCAATACTCGAATCTCAACAAGATCAATCAATCAAAACTGAAAGTAAACATTTTATTAAGAAACCTAACATGCTAAATTTATGAAAGTTTAAAGAAAACATCTACTCTAATATATTGAAACTTTATATTGTTGTGGAATTGGTGTCGCGTTGATGTGGACTGATGACCCTTTCCCAATCTCATGATAGTGAGCTTGTTTCAGTCAATTATATGGAAGAGAATTGATGAAACCAAGGTGTTTGGTATATGAAAAACCTAAATTATGCACAAAATGAACATGATGCAAGCTAAGTTACCATGATTTTATGCTATAAATGATCTAATTATGCAATTGCTAAGCTAATCTAAGATAATCTAAGCTAATTTAAGCTAAAAGATGAAAACCCTAATTTATTTACAAAATAGGATGGATGCATGGAAGTCATTAATGGAAGCTTGAATCTATTATACAACTAAAATAAATTGAAAATAAGCTAAATTTATGCAAATTCAGAATATGGATGTGAGTAAATTTAACATAATAAGTTTGCAATAAATGATGGATTCATTTCTCTCCAAATAGTGATCTATTTATAGGACAACAAATGAGGAATGGGTGGTTGAGATCAAAAATATTAATCAACTATTCAAGATGAAGAAGATGAGAGGCATGGATCATGGATTCTCATCAATGGATGAGAATGCAAGATGAAGATTAATCAAAGGCTCACAATTGCCTCAAACAAACACACTTTTGACTTGCTCACATAGGTCAAAGGTAACTTGTTTAGCAAGTTAAAGGGTTAACTCACTTTTTAAGCTAAGTGAGTTGATTGGAGGAGAGGGAATATTCCATTAGGGTGAGGAAAAAAGGATTTTACAAATTAAAACAAATTTTTAATTGTGTAAAAAGGATAAAGAATATTCCCTGGGAATATACCCTTTGATTAGAGGAATAATTAGTTTAATTGCTAATTAAACAAGGTTTAATTTATGCAATTAGGGAATTAGAGGAATTAGAAGATATTTATTAAATTAGATTATTTAATAAATAGGGGAGGGGTGAAATGGTATTTAATTAAATAAGATAGGGTTATTTAATTAAATAAGATGACTTAGGAGATTAAATTAAATATTTTGATTTATTTAATTTAATTAGATGAAGTGTTAGTGCGGAAAGAGATGAATTAACTCCATTAAATTAATTAGGCCAATTAGATGAAAATGATGTAATTAATTAATTAGCTAGGCTAATTGAATAAATTAACTGAAAAGAGGATGTATAAAGAGGAAATGATGTTAATAAATCCAATTCGAGTGTATGACATCGATTAGGACATTTTTTAGTGTCTACACCACCCAAAGGAAGTCAACTTGTGAGTAAAAAGGAAGAGTCCGCATTTTTTAAAAGAGAGAAGAGGTCCCTACAACAATCCATTTTAGATGTGTTACCTAATTATATAAATAAAGGATTCAAAAAGGTGTTTAAAGATATGTCCCATGGATGTAGAGACCCAATTATCCCTATCTTAGGGTGGGATCTATTTTGGTACTTCTATGAAAAAAGGGATGACAAGATTCTAGTTTTGAATCCTTAGACCTTAGATTTGGCCAAATTGATAGTCCCAAATGTCTTGGTAGATGTTGAGTTTATTAAAGCATTGGCACAATATTATCACCCAACTACCAGGACTATAAGAATGCTAGATGGTTCACCATTAGTGGTGCTGACTAAAGAAGCAATTATAGAGTGTTTTATGTTAAACAAGCAAGCTATCACTAAGATCGACTTGGAAATAAGTGAGGAGGATTATAAGAGATTGAGAAAAACCTACAGGAGTTATAAAATTCCTTTACACATGAAAATGGGTGTAAACAGTAGGAGGATACCTATCTCCCCCTCCCAAATTGAGCCATTTTCCATAGAATATTATCAAGTCTATTTCAAAGAACTTATTTTCTTTGTGCGAAGTGCTTGGAATAGATGCTGAAGAGAGGATACAACCCTATATCATGATGATGGAAATGCAGATACAAAATCCTAAAGTCAACATTGAGTATGACTTTGCTACTAAAATTGAGAAAGGGCTACATGAGGGATTTTTGCAAGTAAGAGAGAACTTAGCTCCCATCACTTTTAGGAAATTCTTTGTTGTGTCATTTAATATTATACCAAAACAGGAATAGATGGACTAAAAGAATGTTTTTGGGAATGACTGGTGATGAAGGGAATAGGTTGCCTATACAAAACTGGTGTTACATCTAGGATAGTAGATGTAAAAATAGTGATTATGTAATATTTCATGATGATTTTATAATAAAGCTCATGGCCAATATTGGTCATATTTCACCAAGATTGCCTAATAAAATTATGCAAGTATTAAGAACTTTAGCACTAAAGCTAGAGAAGGGACACATTCACAATTTCAGTGATTGGTTCTTCTTAGTAGACCTAACAATAATAAGGGTCTATGGGTGTCCTCAAGCCCCATGTGTTTTACCTAAATTTGTTTCTATTTGAATTGCATTTTTATAATTTATGTGGAAAATGTTATGGATGGAGCACGATGTTATGAAAAGATAGAAAAAGGGGACATTCCTCCCAAACCTAACTGAATGTGAGGAGCTATCTGTAGGGTTTGACACTCTTGAAGAATTGTATAACTATTTGAAGATGAGGTATTCATTGAAGCCACATGGAGAAAGGTTCTTTGATCTTGAAGGGAATATTAATTTTATAAAGGATACACTTCTCACTTTAGAGTTGGGATTACCCATGTAATGGATTATGAAGAAGATGTAATAAGAAATTACTTTGCACCTCATGAAGTTTTTCAGAGGAAGAGGAAGTAGCAAATCATAAAGAGGCTCAAAGAGGAGAAGAAGAAAAGGGACACTAGTTTCCAAGGATTCTATGTTGAAGAAGGGGATCCTATCAAAAGGATGAACTTAATAATTGATAAATTTGAAATATTATATGTTGAACTAGAAAGAAACCTAAGGGCCGGTTTTAAAAACCCTCCAACTTTCTCATCAAACCAAGTGGTATTGTAATAATAGAGCCCCTACCAGAAACTACCACAATACAATCAGAAGCATTCCTTGAGCATCCAAGTCCTAAAAGGTAGAAGACACATGGAGTGTCCCCCTTAGTGGCATATGAAATAAGTGAAGGAGTAGGGGATATTGAAGAGGTAGCTGATCTAATTTTGAATTTTAAAGATGATGAAGTTGATTATCCATCACTTAAGCTTGCAACTAATTCTTGCAAATGAGAAGAAATAGTGGATGTACATGGACATAATGATCAAGAAGTGCATGATGATGAAAGGGTGATTTCTACCCTTAGATTTATTGAATATTTAGAATTTATTCAAACTCCCGAGTTTAAGTATTTTTGGTTTAATATGAAAATGAAAGAATTTGAGGAAAGAATCCAAATTAATAAGATGGGCATTGAGGAGTCACATCATGACTAGATTGTTTCCCCAACTTCTGAAGAACTCGAGATTAATGAAATTATTGTTATCCCCCAGGAAGCAATAAAATTGGTCTTAGAAATCAATATACTAATTATTCCTAGGATGGAGTTAAAAAATATATTCTTATTGGATCAAGTAAGAAGAAAAGAAGATCCCATGTTGGTTTCTAAATTCAATTTAGATGAGGGAATGAGCGGTAGAAGTTACAATCCAAGAATTGAAACCCTAGCCTTTTGGAAAAATAAAAAAAGAATAGAAAAGCCAATATTACTTGATTTTGTAAAAGAAATGAGAGGGAATTCCATTGTAAAGACACTTCAAGACACATCAACATTGGAGGAAGATACTATTACAATGCACTCAACAATGTTTACTAGGAATGCGATTAAAGTTATGGAGCTTAGATTGGCAGAATATGAGAAAGAACAGATTGATTTGAATGATAAAGTGAATAGGTTATTCATAGAAAATGTGAAATTGAAAGAGCAGCTGTAGGGAGTAGGTACCTCCCAAAGCATAGGATTAACATTATACCAACCCCCTACCATCTAGACTGATACAGGTGCAATCACTGTTGAACAAGTAAATGTGCTAAAACACGAAATTGAGAAGTTGAAAAAGACTAATGAAGAAACATAGGAAAGATCAAAGAGAGAAACCCTCAGGGTATTGGAACTAATATTGGAGCATAGGGTTAAACTAATTGTGGAAAAAATATAAAATGTGTATGAATGTTATGTCTTCTTGTCACAAGCAGTTGATCAGATAAAGGCCCATGTACCTATATTGGACCTCTTAGTCAAGAAATGGCAATCTGTACATCACACCTTAATGAATTTGTGAAAAAAATTACAAAGGAGTGTTGAGGCCCCCGTAGCTCTAAAGCCTACTAATCAAATGGTTTGAATGGTCATAGATGAATTTCAATACATATCTACAAAAGACCAAAAGATCAAGGCAAGAATGGATTCATTTCACACAATAAAGCAGTGGTTTTTTCCTAAGATACTAAGGGATGATGATCAAATGAAAGGATCCAAAGATTGGATAAATGAGTTTAGAAAAATTGTTCCCAACTACATCGCTAATTTATAGAAGGATGGTGAGATAAATCTTCACCACCTCAATTCAACCTTGGATGGAATAATTGCACAAGATGTTGGATACTCAAAATTCATCACAGATGGAAAAGTGTTATTAGATAGCAAATGAATGAGTCACTTGTCCAACACAAAAAAAATCTAGGAGTACAAATGGCCTCATGATTACATAGTGTACCAATGGGAGCAGACATATTTAGCTCCCCCAGAAGAATGGGCCTTGTAGTGAAGTACCAAGTCTTGCAGATACTATCATGGAGAGAGGACCTTTCCATATCTGAATGATCATGGGTACCTTACAATAAGTAATATATTTTTGTATCTTGCGAGTTCTTTGGACTTCAACATCTAATCATTTCTCTTCATTTCTCATATTTCATTGCTTTTATGTAATCCTATGTAAACAATGATAATTAAGACTTTTTTATTTATGTTAAAAGTGGGTAACTAAAAAAGACACTTTTTGACATCTCAGTCAAGAAATTTTTTTGAAATGTATTGTAAAATCCTTTTGAAAACCAATAGAATAAAGTTATAATTGGTGGTGGAATTCTGGTTTCAATTGTTTATTGAAGTGAATTAATGATATTTATCTTGTTGTCTCCAGTTTGATCTTTCCTTGTTATTTAAATCAATATATCAAGGGTATATCTGGTTTATCAAAACACATTTGTAGTCAAACAATTCATTTTGTACTACATTTTGGTCTCAAATAATTGGTAATTATGGTTAGTTTCATTACATTCAAATTTTGATTTTTGGGAAATTAGATACAGTAAATAGATTGATGATTATTTGGATAGTGAAAGTAGCTCTCTTAGAAATTAACTAAAATATCTTGTCTTGAAATATGTAGAAGGATTATTTTAATTAAAGAGGATTTTGTGGTTATTTTTCTAACAATGATTAACAATTATTTTACAATGCAGCTAGCTTTCTATTTTCATTCAAGATACAAGTCATGATCAAATTCAAGCACATATCAAGAAGATGGTACTCTACTTCAAAACCTCAACCTCAGTTAGTTTAGTATACTTACATGGGGATATTAAGGAATTTTCTAAACAATTAATATATATCATTTGTTGTTTGTGAAGGAGAATCATGTGAGATCCAATATGGTAGTGGATCAATATCTGGTTTCTTAAGTGAAGATGATGCCATAGTTGGGAAATTTGTTGTGAAACATCAAGTTAGTAATTTCTGGATGTTAAGGCTTCCCAATTGGATATCAAATATCTTTTCTCATCAACTTAATTTGGAATTTATGTATAAATGGATTCTTTCATGGTGCAAGTCCTTTTTGAGACAACACATGAACCAAGGTTGACATTTTTGTTGTCTAAGTTTGATGGCATTCTTGGGCTTGGTTATTATTGACTACATTGAAGGAGAGAGCTTCATATATGGGATAAGATCAATACTCTCCTTGGATTCTACACGTTACATCTTTCTCTAGGAAGATTACCCATGTAAAACTTCTAAGAGATGAAAGGGGCATGTGCTACATTTTGGTGTCAAATCTTTGGTAATTATGATTAGTTTCATTACATTCAAATTATGAATTTTGGAAAATTATATACAGTAAATAGATTGATGGTTGTTTGGATAGTGAAACTAGCTCTCTTAGATATTAACTGAAATATCTTAGAAATTAACTAAAACATCTTGTCGTGAAATATCTAGAATGATTATTTTAATTAAAGAAGATTTTGTTCTTATTTTTCTAATAATGATTAACAATGTTTTTACAGTGTAGCTAGCTTGCTATTTTCATTCAAGATACAAACCATGATCAAATTCAAGCACATACCAAGAAGATGGTACTCTAATTCAAACCCTCAACCTAACTTAGTTTAGTCTTCTTACATTGGGATATTAAGAAATTTGCTAAACAATTGATATATATCATTTGTTATTTGTGAAGGAGAATCTTGTGAGATCCAATATGGTTATGGATCAATATCTAGTTTCTTAAGTAAAGATGATTTCATAGTTGGGAAACTTGTTGTGAAACATCAGGTTAGTAATTTTTGGATGTTAAGGCTTCCTAGTTGGATATCAAAGATCTTTTCTCATCAACTTAATTTGGAATTTTTTTATAAATGGATTCTTTCATGGTGTAGGTCTTTACTAAGACAACACATGAACAAGGGTTGACATTTTTATTGTCTTATAAGTATGATGGCATTATTGGGCTTGGTTTCTAAGAAATTTCTATTGATAATGTTGTTCTAGTTTGGTTAGTGTTGATAGCCTTCATTCTATAATGTCAACTTAATTTTATAATTTGAGTGTATCACCTTTCTTAAATTTTGAACAAGGTTCTGAAATCAAGGGTTCAATATACATATTTTAGACCTATGTTGACCACTCTGTTTAAGGCATTTTTTGACAAGGCTACAATTTATTAATTGATTTATCTTTCTATTGTGTTTGGACTTACTTTTGTAAACTTGCAATATACAATGCACTTTTATTCTTTTTGAATTGAGACTAATAGTAATTTTGTTGGTTGTATTGAGGCATAGCTTCATTAATAGTGGAAAAGGTAGCACCCTATTGCTCATATCAAATGGTATATTGCATATAAAGGAGGAAAGATTCTAGGGTTATTGTTGATTACAATGAAGGAGAGAGCTTGATATATGGGACATTATCAACATTCTCCTTCTTAGATTCTACACACTATAGCTTGCTCCAGGAAGATTCCCCATGTTGTAGAAGTTTTAAGAGATGAAAGGGACGTGTGCTCACATTGAAGAGATCCAAGCATGCATTTCCATCATAGCAAAAAAATTTCAGAGAATTTTCTTTCTTGCAGTCATTTCTATGCATTGTGACTCAGATTTTTAGTCTTGTGACTAAAAATAAAAATTGTAATACTCTATTTCTAAGTTGTAACTAGAACACCTTTCTTTTATTAATAAAATTCACCATTTTTTCCTTGTCACTGGCTATCTTATTGTGTGCAATTGATAATTGATGTGTATTTATGTGTTTTATGTTTAAATCCTCAAATATCAATCAATTAAAATGACTAAATATACTACTAATTAACATCAATTAATAATTAAATTGACAAAAATACTACCAATTGATAGAAATCAGAAAATAGTGAATAAATATGACTAGACATATGACCAATGAAATCAGTGAATAAAAATGACTAAATATACTACCAAATTGATCAAAATGATGATTAAAATTAATGAATAAATACACTACAAATGCATTGAAATCAGTGAATAAAAATGACTAAATAAGTGACTATCTAACAACAATTAATGACTAAATATACTAGTGAATAAAAAATGACTAAATAAATGGCCATACTACAACAATCAATGACTAAATCAATGACTGAATAAGTGACCAATTATATATATATCGGTGAATAAAATAAGACTAAATAAGTGACCAGATTATAGCAATCAATGACTAAATCAACAACTAAATATATTAGTGAATAAAAATGACTAAATAAGTGACCAAATTACAAAAATCAATGACTAAATATACTACCAAATTGATCAATCAAAACAACCAATAAATGACTAAAAATGGTTTAGTCATCAATCTAGTCATGTTATAAATGACTTGCAATAAACTACTAATGGTCACATGACCATGTTCAATCATTTATAAGCATTCTTTAGTAGTTTTTTCAATAGTTTATTGATGTTTTTGTACTAGTGTTTGTAGGGACCAGGAACGACACAACCTAGATGTCCTCTTGTGAAGGTAGCAATACTTGAGTACTCAAAGCGTGTGTAATATCATCTATCCTTGCATTGTCAACTTTAGGAGGACATAGTTGGTTGTGTATCATTCCTCTTGTATTGTAGATTTGTAGGTTACAATTACAACTATTAGGCAGTATACCATGTGATATTAATATTTTCAAATTCATGAAATGTTTTACCTGATTCTATTATTGCAAAAGGCTGATATGAAAAATTTGTAGGCACTCCTTCAAGACTATTAGATTGTGTTTAGAAACCTCTATTGACTACCCTTCAAGAATGTTCACAATAACATGTTGATCATGTTAGAATCCAAGATCACCTGCATGCAAGATGGATACCTGTCACATGCAAAAGATATGAAGAACCAAAATATGCTCTGTAAAACCTCTCAGTAAAAATGCATTAAGAGAATCAATTATTACAAAGTGATCAATCCTTATGAAGGAGATCACGAAACCCTAAAAAGGGAAACCCTAAAAGAAACCCTAGTGTGCACACTTAATAATTAATAATTAATTATTAATGTGCCTAAGTTTAGCTTAAGTAATAAAGAGGAATAAGTGACTTAATTAATTAATCAATGTGATGTAATTAATTAAGCATAATAACTTATTACTCTAACACCCCCCCTTAAGATGAACTTAGGAAGAAGCTAAAACACTAGAATAGGATGCATGAAAGCAAAGATGGGTCCGGACAACTAGGCCTGATCAGGTACCCATTTACAAATGCAATAAGGAGTAAGAGAAGGAAAAACCCAGTGGGACAAAACCCCCCTTACAATGAGATAACATGCTGCAAAGAAGCACTGGAAGAACTCTATAGAGTAACACTAGAACTTGATATAGGCAAGCAAGGAAATATTCTTCTGTATACTACTGAAACCGGATGAGAGTCACTGATTGACTCAAGGAATCATGATTAAAGCAACAGAAAACCCGATGCCACGGAACACTCGAAAACTCCAAATTGGAACAACTCTGGAATCTATGAAGCAGCAAGCAATTATTGAATGATGTATTACTGAAAATGAAGTGCAAAGATGCAAGATGCACTCTCCCAACTGCCAAAATATCCAAGTAATTGCCAAACAACCCATCCGGCCAAATTTGGACTAATTGATAAACTTGGGATAGATACAAAAAGAGCATATGGACAGAAATATAGAGCTCCTCAATACCTTTCCAATGCCGCAAACGAGGCAAAAATTGGAGATCGTGGCAAAAAGTTATGAGCTCGGAAGTCCAAAAACAACATCTAACTTCAAACAGAAATAAATGTAGGAAAACATTAAAATACTAAAAAATAAACAGCATTACTGGAAAGTTCTCGGAACCAGCTTTCCGGTGATATCTCGTTTGCCCAATTTCGATACCGTATGCCCAAGTTATGGCCAAAAGAAAAAAACTGCTCTTTTAGGAAAAACTAGGGTTAGGAGGGGGCAAAGAGGCCGTACGTACGATGACGTCATATTGACGTCACCCGTTCACGAGCTTAAATTTGACGACCATCTGGCCGTCGCAGCAAAAAATGGGTCCTCCTGTAGAAAAGAAAAAAATTTGGCCCCTGGTCCTATGGGCGACGGGGCTGCGGGGCTTGGAGGGCTCCGGTTCTCCATATGGCCTCGCTGAAGGGCAGTCCATGATCTCGGAGGAATGGTGGCCGCCGGCCCGGCGCTGGTGGCCGCCGCCGGGTGGCCACACCTTTGGCGGTGGCCAAAACTTCAAAAATTTCAATTTTTTTAATTTTTGAAATTTTTCAAAAAAATGCCTCGATCGTTTGGGGAGGCATGCCCCCAGACAAAAATTTTGCCTCCTTGATCAACTGCACCGTGGACGATTTGACAGGCGTTTCTAGGGTTTTGGGACGCTGCGAACGCGATGGCGACATCCGTTTGAGCCCATTGTGTCCCAAAATAATGGCTACCCCCAGATCTTGCAGAAAAGATGCCTGTGGAAACCCTTGCACTTGAATCTCACTGAAAGGCCATATCTTCAGATCACGAACAAGTAGCTGCAGGTCTGGAGCTCTGATACCATGTTAGAATCCAAGATCACCTGCATGCAAGATGGATACCTGTCACATGCAAAAGATATGAAGAACCAAAATATGCTCTGTAAAACCTCTCAGTAAAAATGCATTAAGAGAATCAATTATTACAAAGTGATCAATCCTTATGAAGGAGATCACGAAACCCTAAAAAGGGAAACCCTAGTGTGCACACTTAATAATTAATAATTAATTATTAATGTGCCTAAGTTTAGCTTAAGTAATAAAGAGGAATAAGTGACTTAATTAATTAATCAATGTGATGTAATTAATTAAGCATAATAACTTATTACTCTAACAGATCATCTACATTCCATGTGTCCACTTGACTTTTTCCCTCAAAAGGAATTATGAAATCTTCATAAACATTATGAATGTCACCTTTAGTTTGATAAGATTATATGTCATGAGAACATGATATGGACAAATCTATTCTACTAAAATCATTTGAATGTAATGAAAAACCAAAATCAAACGAGGTAGGAAAACTCCCTATTACAGCCTACAGTTGGCATGATACACCATGCACAATTATAGCCCTTGAAACTTCCTCTCTTTGGACTTCTCCTTGTGATTCATGTGTGAAAACTTGATAAGGTTTATTTAGGAAAATCACTAATATCCTTATGTTGGTGCTCATGAGAATGTTCATCCATTTCTACGTGTTCATTGCTACTATATGTTGAAGTATCTAGGACTTCAACTACCTCATCATCTGAGGGTTTGGGTAATATTTTTTCATTCCTATAGATTATAGAACTCTCCAGTTTCCCAGTGTCCTTGTAACTCTGTAGCTTAATGCCAAATGCAAAGAAGTTAGAAAATGACTCCTCTATGTCTAGAGGAATGAACTCCTTTGTTGTTAATCTTGGATATCCTTTAGGGTATATATCATGATGTTGATCATCAAGCTTATGTAAATAATCATGAGAAGGAGAGGACTCTTGTTTTCCAATTAAGGGCTCAATATTTAGATCTGTTGTATCATTATTTGGATTGTATTGTTCCTTTTTTGTTGTTTTCCCAAAAATTTCTTGTGAACTACACTCACCTAATTCAGGTTGTTTTACTTCTAATACACTTTTTGAAGAAAATTCCAAGGAATTTGCATTGGGCTATTGTACTTGTTCTTTAATTTATCTAATTGCTTCATGGAAGATTGAGCATGCAAATTCTGAGTGTGCCAAATTTTGTTTTCTACACCAACTTTATAGTAACAACTCCTCCAAACATATTCTATATTGTAAACCTAACCAGTTCTTTGTAAGTCTTGTGAAAAATTCATCATATCCTATCAATATTAAATCTTCATCACTACTTGAAAAAATATGATTAGCAACCTTGTTCTCTTGTGACTCATCTGGATGTTCTATTTAGGGGATTGATTACCTCCTTCCAGCAAGACAACGTCTTCATGTTCCCTTTTTTCTAAACACTTATTATCATTTATTTCTGATGTTCCAAGGATTTCAACTTCTTCCTTCTTGTCTTTAACATCTTTAGAAGTTGTCTCAATGCTCACTATTGCATATTTTTCTGATTAAATCTTTATATGTTCCCCTTCAACTACCAATTGTTGTTCTGCTTCGATGTATGCAAATTTTGTTGTAGATGATTCCTCATTGCTCTTGGTCGATTACTCCATCAGATCCAAATAAAATTTAACTTGATTGATAGCATCCACACAAGAAGAGCAAGTGAGTTCTAGATGAGGTACATTATGCACCTTGCACCAACCAAACAACAATACATCTTCTAGGTGCAACCCACTCTTACTACTCAGCTAATCTATGACCAACACTCTGAAGGCCTCAGCTACAACATCAACAAGTTCTTCCAATTTTGTAGATGCCATTTTTTCATATGCTTCCTTGAAGAAGATTTTCCCCTTCATAGCCATCTCTATTCTATCCAAAAAAATCATACATTCCATCTCATTGTGCCTCGAGGTGTTATGAATTATGCATTTGTTTGATAGTGCAAGTTCATGCAAACTCTTGAGACTCTTAAGATATAATCATTTACACAAAGATTCTTTAAGTTGAGTAATACTAATATGAGGATTATCCTTACAGAAGGAAATATGGAGTTGTTGACCCTCCATCTTGAATCAAGTTTTGTATTTTAATTTTTTTTAATTTTTTGATTTTTTGAATATAAAAAGATCTATATCATATCTTAGATTCTCAACATGAAGGCTCATTTAGCTTCCAATTTTTTTCTTACTTTCAACCCTCCTTCTAGCACCAATATTATTGATGAGCGTTTTAGCACTGCACAACATAGATAAAACATAAGTGTTTTATCTCTCTTGAAAGGTGATTGTCTTCACAAAACTTTAGAAAATAACCCAAAGGTTTATAAGGTCAAGTCTTGACAATACATAAAATAGCTCAATGATGATGTGATTTTCTAGTAATCACAAGGGGCTTTACAATTCAACAATGTTGGAAGCATCAAATTCAAATGAGGGTTTCATAAAATCTAAAAATATGTGTTAACCTCAATTGTAATTTCTAGATCAGAGATCTAAAAATGACATATCATCAAATGTGGCAATGTGGTGATTTTGGTTCAATTCTAAACTAATGCAAAGAAAGATCAAAAGATACGGTTAAGAGAGATCCTAATATAACTCCTAAGATCAATCATAATAATGGCTAATGCTACAGATGGACAAATCCCCATGAAACATGTTTCTTCTTGACTAAGGTCAAGCCTACAACTACATAGAAATGATGTAATATTCAAAGGAAACTAAAATATTTTTAGACTATAAACATTCATTCTTACATCCAATAACTGAAATGACACAAACAAAACATTCATAGTTGAACTTAATGCAATATCCGGCTCAGACTAACCTTATAAAGTAACTTACAATCAGAAAATCACAAAAGGTATGAGCAACAAATTAATCAAAACATCATTAATATTTCACCATTATTATGAAAGAACTGAAACTAACATTCAAGAAGAAGAAGAAGAAGAAAGAAATCGTAAAACCTTCAAAACGTAACAGAGAAATTCACCAAATCAATGACTTATTTGTATTAATTTCTTCAACATTTGCTTAACAATTTACAGTTCCATCCTCTCCTAATTTCCTATTGTTCTACTCCTACTATTGAATTCTCTAAAAAACTCCCTTACAAATGAGAAGGAACTAGACTTATATAGATGTTACATTGCAAATCAATGTATAGGATTGAATCCAATTCAAGGGCCGAGATTACATCAATTTTTAATATTTGGAGTACATTAAGTTTGACAACATATGCCTCATTTACATCCAATAGGTAATTCAATTACGTATATGGAACAAGGAGAAACAAATATCCTCCTCATTTTTTATGATTAGCTCCTCATTGGAGGAATAAAAACAACCTCCTTTGTTCTTCCCTAAAAAAACCTTTTCTAGTTGGTAGGCACAAATTCTCATGCAGATTTGCATTAAATATTGATATTTTCCATTTAATCTTAGTTTGTAATCTTCTTGCTGGTGAATATGGCCTTGCATGAATCCATATGTAGGGTCATCTTGACCACTTAATTAAATTAGAACTCCCTCCAATATATGGCATGGTTTCATATATTGGTCCTTTAATGAATTGATCCTTTATCCCTTCAAGTATCTTGAGAAGCACCTATGTCATAAAATAAATCTTTGGAAGCTGGAGGGTTTGGCACCAATCAATGGCATACTGGCACAAAATTTCTGCAAAAGGCTAAAACCTAGAATTTTAGTGCAAACTGACTTAGCATGCTAAGAAACCATTAGCAAAAAATCATTAGCGAATCATGATGCAAACAAGGCAAATGACCCTGAAACCCAAAATGCAAAATATAATAACTATCTAAAGGGAAAAATCATTCAAACCCAACAAGCACCAAATATGACCAAACCCAAAGTATAAGCGAGTAGCCAGAGAGGGAAAAGAAAAAAAAGGGGTCCCTGCTTTTAGCGGGGCATGTGTGCAAAATGTACAACACACCCATTCATCCAAATACCAACTATACCTAGAGAAATTATTGCAACACAAACCCTTGTGAATACAAGTACTACTCATCTCCTTCATAAACATCTCTTAAACAAATCATGCTTGAAATTGGAAACCAAAAATAGTTTCCAAAACCATGCAGTAAATTAATGGATAAATTTAGTGCCCAACCATGCAAAAAAATCTAATGATCATCTCATGGCAGATCAATATACTCAATATAGAATGTAATTTTGGTATCATAAGTCACCTATGAAACCTAAGTACCCTACTTTGAACTCATTCATCCTTTAGAAAGATTTTTTATGACACATAATTGTTGCATATCATAATTTAGTCAAATTTCTTCACAATTTTTTCATTCCACATTGTAACTCCCACTTACATGCTCCTACATGTGTCATAAAATCTCATAAGTATCTTACAATGCCACATATTCTCCTACACATCTTTACATGATATTTTATTTTCTTAAATGACATCATAATATAAATTATAAGTAATGCCTCAAGCATATGTGACTTTTGTGATTGCTTTTATATACCTTGTTTTTATACAATACTTATTAGTGGTGCCTTTTTTGCTATCAATGTACTTTATCAAATGATTTTTTACACCCTCACCTAGTGTTTGATTATGGATTATGTTAGGATGCATACAATGTTTTTGATTAAGTAAGAAGGGATTTTGAAAGGGACCTAATCCCTTTTACATCATGAAAGATTTAGCAATAAATACAACAAGACAAGATAACAACAAGAAACTATAATTGAACCCAACTAAATAGAAAAAGTAGGACATGCAACAATGCCAAAATAACAAGCCATCAAGCCACAAAAAAGATGCAAAACAACAAGTACGAAACAACAACCACCCCAACGGTGGAAAAACTAGACAGTCCTCAAACTTTTACAAGTAGGAATAAATGGGTCCAAAACCCAAACATCCATCAAAACAGGCCTTAGAGCCAAAAAAATAGGCCTACAAGGACCTAATCCCTGATTTTTTTTTAAAACAAGCTTCACAACCAGCATAATAGGCGAATAGGCCACCTTCCATGCTAAAATCCATTCACAAAGGGAACAAATTTTAGAGTCATAAATAGAGGTAATGTTGATGAAACAAAAAAGTCCCACCTTCCAATAAGACCCTCCTTAAAAAAGATATGAAGGTTTGGGCCTTGGTTGTTGAAACTATAGGAAAGGGGCCCCACTAGTTCACCAAGGAGCCTCCCCTCAACACCAGGTTAAGAAAACTCCATTGCTAACATGGTAGAGAGCAACCCCGTGAGATTTGAACCCTGGTTGTTGGCACTACAGGCAAAAATACCCACCATTTCACCAAAGGGTCACCCCCAAAAAAAAGGATATTAAGGTTTGGGCCTTAGTTGTTGGCACTATAGGCAAGAAGCCCCACCAGTTCACCAAGGATCCTCCCCTTAACACCAAGGTAAGAAAAAACCATTGTTAATGTGGTAGAGAGCGACCCCACGAGGTTTGAACCCTGGTTGTTAGCACTAGAAACAAGAAGCCCCACCATTTCATACAATCTTACTATGTGTGTGGACTATTTTAGCATTTTTCTTTACTATTTTCACCATATTGATATATGTGATTTGATTATGTATCTAGTTCAGTGGCATCTTTTCATTGATTATTGATTTCTATATTTTATTTCTAAATCATGTGGCTTAAAATGACTATTAGTTGTAGTTTATTCATATTACTTTATTTATATTATGCCATGTTGGTAATTTATATTGTATTTTGGATATCATTTATGGAGTAGATATATTTGATGTGTTATTGGGTGTGCAAGCACAAGTTTCATCCCCTATAGTGGTTATTTTGAGATGGTTTATTTTGGGTAAATATGCTTTGTATATCTCCTATCTCACTCGACTAAGTTGTGTGATGTATCTTTTGTTACTTACGAAACTAGGATGCTAATTGTTTTTAATATTGGATCCATATGTTGTGAGAATATGTGTAATGTGAGTTTTCTCATTAACATGAGTAATGTATGTGTTCTCATTATTTATGTATATTTTATCTCCCATTTTATATTTACATTTATTTATTTTACACATTTCTTGTTTAGAGGTGTTTATGGTTTATCTATATGCTTAAGTGTGGAAGTATAATATTTAATTATTACTTTGGAATGGTCCTATGCATTTAATATGAGGTATTTTAAAATATATCTAAAAATTAAAATATTATTTGGGATTTTATACCTTAGCCAAATTGATTAAATTATTTATGTTAATTATTTTTAGAGTGTATCTATTTTATTTACAACCATTTATAAATTTTACTTTAATATTAGTACTTTTTGTACTAGGTTGAATTATAATTGGGAAAAATTTGGGTTTGTGCAAGATCATGGGGGGCCAAAAAGTATCAATGTTAAAAAGATGTGACATGAGAAAGGAAAAATCATGGAATTCACATTTAACTTTTTACTTGGGTTGGTAAAAAGTAGATATCCTTATCCTAATAAATGGATATATGTTATAGACGTGCTTATAATTTTTTAGAGACTGAGCTATGTATATGAATTATTATAATATATTACTATTATTTTATATAATATATAGTACTATATTATTATATTATAATAATAATATTTAATATATTATATAATAATAAAATAGTATTATATGAGATGGGGGGATTAGCTTGATTTCCTAAAGCATCCTATTGTAGGAAAGAGTTCACAAGGTCTAGCCTCCCCTCCATCCCCATCATACCAGAGGGTGGGTTGTGCCAACATCACCGATCATGTGAAAAAATTCTACCAGACGCACTATAGTTTATAGGGGGCTACCCAATTCCTCCAATCTCTCTCTCTCTCTCTCTCACTCTCTCTCTCTCTCTCTATATATATATATATATATGTATATTATCATAAATATAATCATATTATAATTAATGCCAACTATTCCTAAATCCCCTATTTTCCCCCTTGCCCATAAATGTGATTTTTTCCTTCTTGGCTTACTGATCCTCTCCATTGCACTAGTGCCTATGCATGTTAAGCCTATTGCTTCTTCTGCCTAGATCTCCATTTACCTGCTTTTCTCCCAATCACTCTTGCTGGACCAATGTTTCCCCATGGATTTATCATTATTGGATGCTAGTTTGGTGGAGCCCTCTTTTGCATTGACCTTAAACACCTTACCATATGCTTCTATTGTGGTGTGTTCAATCTATGCCCTACAGATGATCCTTGAAGAGGTGGTGTCTTTAGTTATCCCTTGCGTGGTTCCTCCTACACTTGTTGTTACAAGTTTGGATGGATTTCCCAACTCACCCAAGCTAGCTAGCCCAAGTAAGTCGATTGATGCAAGAACAATTTTAAGGTTGAGTGGAAGTCAGCTAAAACCACCAAATAAAAGAATACAACAAGAGACATTGCTAGTGGAAATCAAACAACATTGGAGCAGATTGTCTCTAGATGTAGTAAGAAATGTTGGTTCTATCTTGGAATATTTGAGGGATCAATAGCCTTCATAAGAAGCATATTGTTAGAGATTTTATTAGAGTTCAGGCCTAGTATTCTCCTTTTACAAGAGACCAAAATGACTACTGTTGAGTTTGACAATCTAGCACTTTTATTTGGCCCAGTGCATCCCATTTGGTAGTTGATGTGACTGGGGCCTTTGGTGGGTTGGTTACAATGTGGAAAATTTTCCTCAAGGGTTCTCTAATTCCAAAAGACAAAAAATTTCTCAATATTCTCTTCTCTCAAGGTTTCAATCTTCAGGAATGGGTTTTATCTAATGTTTATGCACCTAATAATGTGGTTTTAAGGAGGAATACTTGGCTCAACCTGCTAGGATGTAGGAGTACCTTTTTACATATTAACCAGATGGT
Source organism: Sequoia sempervirens (assembly GCA_007258455.2). Taxonomy (NCBI): domain Eukaryota; kingdom Viridiplantae; phylum Streptophyta; class Pinopsida; order Cupressales; family Cupressaceae; genus Sequoia; species Sequoia sempervirens. The sequence goes on along the minus strand of VDFB02000363.1, from coordinate 137,027,178 downwards.
GATTGGAGACTTCAAAACCCCCCTTTTTCCCTCTAAAAATTTGTATGGTATCATAGATTTGTTGAATAGTATGCTAGACCTTAGCACCTTGATGTATGATGGTGACCTGTTTGATCTAGACCTTGATGGAAGTTCTTTCACTTGGTCTAATAAAAATGTTGGTGACAGTCTCATTCAAGTACAACTTGATAAATTTCTAGTGTCCTCCAATTGGGATATGTCCTCCCTTTCTTTCTCTTCTCTCGTAAGGATTGGCTCAGATCATACCCTGTTGCTTATGAGTTGGAATACCCCTCCTCCTAAGGCTAAGTGCCCCTTCTAATTTGAGATCATGTGGATGTATCACCCATAGTTCAAGGATTTTTTCTCTAATTGGTGGTAGGTTAGGGGTTGTGGTTCCCCTATGTTTAATCTAGCATTCAAACTTAAATTATTCAAAATCAATCTTAAGGAATGGAGTAGGAGTAGCTTTGGTAATACTTTTGAGAAAAAATCTCTCAAAGCTCAACTTAGATAGGTCCAAAAGGATATGGAAGTGAGTTCTCAGGTAGATTTTATTGATAAGGAGAAGACTTTGTTAAGTGAGCTTCATAACATTATTGAGAAGAAAGAGGTTTATTGGAAATAACAAGCCAAAAATCAATGGCTCCATGAGGGGGATATAAACACTAGGTTCTTTCACATAACGACCTCTAGGCATAAGAAGAGGAATACCATTTCTGAGTTGGTTTCTAATGATAGTTCGATGTTGTCTACTGAGGAAGATTTGGCTTGTGCTGATGTTTCTTTCTTTAATAACCTTCTCAATCCACCCAAGAATGATTCCATGGACGGCATCCTCCTTGATGTTATTCCCCTCTCTCTCTCCCCACAAGATGTCTTGTTTATAGAAATATACACTTCGACTGATGATATCTATGAAATTGTCTTCTCCCTTAGCCTTTTAAGGCCCTAGGTCCTGATGGTTTTCCTCCCTTATCCTTCCAAAATTTTTTGGATATCATTGGGCAGGATGTCATGTCTGCTATTAGTGAATTCCTCTCTACTGGAAATATCCTTAAAGAATTCAATAACACCTTTATTATTCTCATTCCCAAGCTTTCTGGGGCCAATAGATTGATTTCTTCCTTATCATTCTTTGCAACACGTTCTCTAAAATTTTCTCTAAGCTACTAGTCAATTGTATTAAAACCTTTTTGGAAAATTTGATCATCCAACTCAAAAAGGTTTTGTTCTAGGGCAAAAAATTATAGATGCTATCATGCTAGTCCACAAAACCCTTCATTCCATGGGAAAAAATAAAAAATAAAGTATGACTCTTAAACTAGATATATCCAAAGCCTTTGGTAAAGCATCTTGGAATTTCCCATTTGAAGCTCTTCATAGGTTTAGGTTCTTGAGTAAATTATTGAAACTTATCCAAGGGTGTGTCACCTCCCCCAATGTTTTTGTCATCATCAATGGTATTCCATAGGGTTTCTTCTTTTATTCTGGTGGTATCCATCAAGGGGATCCCTTGTCCCTCTTTCTCTTTATTCTAATGGTTGAAGTGCTTGGTCATAGTCTTGAGTGTAAAGTTTTGAATGGCACCTTGGCTGGATTTTTCCCTTTCTCTGTTTCACAACTAATTTCCCATCAACAATTTATTGATGATACAATCCTTCTAGGGTGTTGGATAATATATTGGACACCTTGAGGTTTTTTAATGATTTTGAATCTTTTCCCTAAAGTTGTGACTGCTTCCAATAGCTATGGATAACTACTCTCTTTGAGAAATAAATCACCCTCTGAATTGAAGAGGTACAACTCCCTCATATGATATTCAATGAATTAAAATGAACTAGAAATAAAAATAATGTGTGCTTTTAACTAGAAAGTATTAAAAGCTGAAATTTGATATCAAAAAGATTTACAATATCAGATGCAATGAAGGAATGCTATAAACATTGGCACAAAGACTAGAGCTTACATAAAAAAAAATCAAATTATTGTATATTAACCAAATACCATCTAGAAAATGAAATCAAATATAGAGATAAGCACATATATATTCACACAAGAATAAGAATAAACATGAGATAAAAACTTAAACATACATATATTTAAGATTTTTCACATTATCCCCATAAACTAGATGCACACAGACAACTAGTGATTTCAATTTATAGAGAATGAAAAATTATATTCAAAGCATATAATATCAGGTTCTTTTGAAAATTAACCAGAGAAATTTTTTCGATCCAAATATAGATATAAATAAGTGGGTGAGTAACTGTGTCTTTTCACCCATAACTACCCAAAAATATAGTCTTTTCAAAAATATGATAAGGAAATAATAAAAGCAACTAAAAATTTCACAGTGGTGGTGCTTCACTTGTAGATTCTATGGATGAAGTGAGTCTTTTTGTAAAGCTTGGAAAGCCTTTGCAATAGGTGGCATCTTCTTAAGTTGAGGAATAGTAATGTTCCCCATCCATAACATCTAGGCTAACTGATTATCATGAGCAACTTCAATTCTCTGATCATACGTCCCTTCCAATCTAGTTGTTTGAAATATGACTAGTTTTATCCCACTGCATTTTATCAAACTCTCTGCATCGAAGGATTGAGTGTTGAAAATCTCATCAATTATCTTCTTAAAATATTTTTTTAAGACTCCAACATATTCATTGCTACCACCTCCTTTTAAACTAGGTTGTAGACCAAGTGCAGTAAGACTCTTATGAACCTCTTCAATGATTTTGTTACTTTCAATTAACACCTTATTAAATTCCTGCAAGCCTTATTTGGTAACCTAAAGTTTCCATTCCATGATTTTGTTCCAAATCATGCAACACCCGTCAGTAGCATTGGGAATGATTTGTTTATTATCCAATCACTCCATTCCTATATTCTGCATTCCTTTGATTTTATTTAGGTATTGAGTCCATAATACTTCTTTCTCAATGGAAACAATATCCTTCTCCATGTAAATTTTCAAGGCGTATGCTTTCTAGTGAATCTTCAGCAAGTATAAAATGATTTGATTTCCTTTGTTTATTATGACATTACTACAATCTTCTATGGCCTTTCCAAATACCTTGAAAATTTTCATCTTGCTTACTGCCTCCTTTCCCATCATTTACGTCAGATCAAAGGATGATTTTTCTTAAGAGATTAGTTGAGGGGGAAAATAAAAGATTGACTTTAAGCATTCAATTAAAACCTTAACCTAGTTCTTAATTCATATTTTCTTTTTTTGTATTTATTGGATCACTCAACCAACCTTGCTATTGATACTAAGAAGTTGTCCATCTCTAATAGAGTATCCTAAGTTTATCCTAGCAATATAAAAGTCACTTGCAGTCGCTTGAGTGACCTCCTTCAATGTAGTAAGGCAAACAACTTGCAGACATAGATTCCCTATGCTATCATCTTCCATCAATCTAGTGGTAGTCTTCAATATTTTGGACTTAGGAATCCTCTAAAGGAGTTGACCCATCATATCTTGTTTTGGTATATCTAACTATATTGCTTTCCCTTTTCTTGATAATATATCTTCCATCCAAATCAGAATGTTAGGAACAATGGAAGCCTTAGAACTAGAAGAATCAAATAATGTCCTCTTTGTTGCAGGAGTGACAATTCACACATTTGGTGATGAAGTCAGAGAAGGCCTGATTCCTAGAGGTTCATTTACTCCTTCGATAGGTGATGACTGGCATGATGAGGAGGAGGTATTGATTTCAATATTACCCAAATCTTCTTCAACCTCAATAATCTCTTTATCTTTATCTAGTTGGGGTAGATCAAGGACATCATCCCCATAGTTATGTTTAAACAAGTTCTTATGAGGCTCATCATCACCATCACCATGAGAAATTGATGACATTTGGTGTGAATCTAACGTCAAAATCCTTAAAATCATAGGGGTTGGTTGCTTCCTCCTGCAGACTGAGTATCATGTGACCTAGTATGAGGGTGAAACTGCTTTTTTTTCTTTTTAGAAACCCATTCTTGTGTCCTTTGTATAACATCTGCAATTCTCACTTCAAATTTTTTAATTTCCTTATTACTCCAATCCATATCAGTGATGGGTCGATGAGATATAAGCTCTATGAAGATTGAATCCAATAAATATGATCCATCATCTTCAATGCCCTAGAAATCCCATTCTAAACCAAATGTGATTGTTTGTCTCAAATACAACCTCATCCAACTTCTCCTTCTCACTTCAAATAAATCAAAATAATCAGCCCAATAATATTCTAGGTCAAGAAAATGATAGAAATTGGGTCCTAATTTCAAGTTGTTTTTCACATAATCTTTAATATCAAAGGGAAAGCATTCATTATAAAATTGAAAAGTATATTTAGACATTTCCCTTTGTATATTCAATGCATCTAACATGGAATTGCAAGTGAAAGGGTCAAATCCCATAGGAAATTGAATGGTAACTCTTATGTGTTCTTGGCATCTCTTATTCACATCAACAAGCTATCTGCAGACTTCAATCATTACAAACTTATCCTTTGGGTATGAAGGAAGTTTTAGAGGAAAGCCACTAAAACCACCAACTTGTATGTAAGAAAAAATGTGAAATCAAATGAAGTGACTCCCATATAAACCAATAAACTGCATGGATTCTTGGGTGAGTCTCATCTTAATATTCCCCCATAATTCTTAGGTCATCATCATAGTGAAGGTATCAAATATCCTTCTATTATGAAGGAAACTCTTACTCAACTACAAATTTTCATAATATCTAAATATTGGGACCTCATCACGGGGAATGTCACTTGGCCCCAAACCTAGCCAGCTTCTAGTACTTGCAATGGCGTAGATTGAATATGAAGTCATATGAAAGGTCATGTTAATTCTAAAGAAGACAAGTAAGCTATGTAACCTGTCATTGATAAGTTGTTCCCAATCCAAAAAATTGTTCCACTCAAGTATAATTTGGATGAAAAAATACATCCAATCTTGGAAATCATGTGCATCCTCATTTTCTCTCATCTTGTACAACAACATAACAATATCTAATATTTCCTCAACAAAGTGATTTTTGTGTAAATTCCTTGGCAATTGGGATTTACCTATCTTGGGTTATGTTAACCAATTATTTTCCATTTTATTATGATATAGGCCCTTCTTAGCTAAGAACTCAATATACGAATTGGTGAAATCTAGGGCCAAGAAATTCTCTTTTAGGGATTCTTAGACATGAGGAAAAGGTGGTTCTTTGAATTTTAACCACTAGTCTATTATCTTTCATTCTAATTTCACTGGTTTAGGAATCATAATTCTTGATACATTCAATGACTAAGTCTGGGCATTGAATTACTATGGGGAATGTTGCTCCCTCAATTAATCCACTAGCAACAACTTGTTGTGTGATGGGTGGTGGATTCGGTTTTCTAAAGTTTTCCCTAAATTCATCTAAATTCACATGCCCTAATTTAGTATCCCCTATTTCAGGCATGGTATAGGTTAACCCAAAAATGTATTCATAATCTTGATATTTGTACCTCATTGTAGCTAGAACCCTAGGGTTTATGTGTAATTGCACTAAAATATATGGTAATGCTGAAAATATTTTGAATCCAAACTATAATTATAAATAGTTACTAAACTAAGCATGGAAATAAATACCTCAAACAACTATGGAATCCAAGAAACAATTTCTATGTCAGCATACTCTCCTTCTAAACCGTATTTCCTAGTATCACGGTTGAATTATGATCATCTTAACTATCTCAATTTTCCTTTTATCCCTCCACAATAAATGTGTAAGTAGATATGAATTTAATGATACCCCCTTGTCATGTTGGTGTGTGTGACCTTTCACATCATCACCTTGTTATAACTACCTTTTTAAAATTTTGAAAGGAAATGACTACCTTATTGGTGAAAAAGGCAATTCATATAAATCTAGAAAACACTACCATGAGTTCTATAACCAATGTGAAAGACCACTAACACTTTAATAGCTACTTTAAGACATTTTGAAGCCTCCATTATCTTTGTGGCAAAAAAAGAAAGAGTTTTTCTAACTTGGTGAAATAGCACTAAACTTACATAAACTCAAAGAAATGTCAAAATAACTCAAGAAATAACCAAATTTGGACTTAGAAAATTTCACAACTTCGAAAAACATGGCCACATGAAAGATAGAACAACTCTTAAAGAAGACCATTGTGGTGGGGAATGAAGAGGTTTTAAAAACTTATACAATTACCGACATGGTTATGATAACTCACTTAAATGTCACCAACATGAGACTTAGCCAAAATTTGGGTAGAAAGAAAGTTTTTGAGGAATGAAAAAAAGTGTGGTAACAATTGGCTCTAACCAGGGATGAAGAAAAATAAGGATGAAGCAAGGAACCCAAAAGTCCACTTTACAAGATTAGTTCTTTATCTATTGGGCGAATGAGTCATTAACATTGTTTGGAAAAATAACTCTTAAACACCAAAATTGAAACAACCTAAACTATGTACAAGGAAATCCTTGAAGAACATGCACATCTGGTAGAGCTTGAGATCCTACCCATTATATGGAATGGGAAGAGGGGTATTATCAAGATAAGCTAAGTAGAAAGTGTTATGACTGCATTCCTGAGTAATTTTGAATGGAACTATTGAGAGAGCATCAAAATTTGTATGTTCACCCTTCGACTCTCTGTGTTTATCCCACAAAAATACCAAGTATTTGATCATAAATCTCCTCAGCCTAGCCTTCTTATCAAATTTTTTCTTAACCTTTTCTTGATACATAGCAATCCTATCCAACATTTCATTAAGTTTCTCTTCAATCTTTGCTAGGTATATAATTCTCTTTTCCAAGGCATTCTAGAATTCTTGATCCTCTATTGTAATCTATAGCTTGCAAACTAACAGTTCCACTGAGAGAGAAAAGATAGTTCCTATTCCATATACTAACTCGAAAGGAGTCATTCATATGGCCTTCTTTGGGTTATTCTTTTTTCCCACAATGCCTCGTAAGGCTTCTTGTGCCAATATTTTTGGTTCGCATCCACTAATTTCTTAATGATACTAACTAGGTTTTTATTACTAGATTCAGACTAACTATTTCCCTGAGGATAATAATCTGTCAAGTGAGATGGGTGATGAGAATGGGATCCTTATAATATAGAAATAATTTTCAGTAAAGGTAAAACATGTAATAGTGAGAATGCTATGATTCTACAACTATCACATGGCAAGGAGAAAATAAATCAATTTTTAAGGGATTATCCCAACACAGTCCTATGGAAATGATTCAAATTTTCTAATGAGTCCCTTTAAGTCCAATGAAACTCATAAGTAAGATGAGAAAGTGTTTGATGAAATTCACAATAGTTCATGTTTGTACTCTTACCTTTTTTGTTTTCTTTGATAGGTGGCAAGTAAATCAATCCTAGATGGAAAATTCGTTCCATTCTTTGTTCAATTTCTATTTTAGTGTGTAAAAATGGAAATTCTTTGACTTTATAAGGCTTGAATTTCTTGCTTGATTGGGTGACTTGTTGAATTTTATTTGGAGGAGGACCTAATATGATCCTATCATCCTTGTGAGGGATTGGTTGATCATTATGAAGGAGGACACTTGTTTCCCTAGAAGATGTGGAGGGGAGAGGATCTTGATATCCTAGTCCTTTGGTATCTTCAATTGGGATTTTTTCTAGTAATTTGTGGACTTCACACCCATTGGTTATGTCACATCCTTGTTTACTTAAGATCTTAAATCCTTGGAAATAACTCTCTTCTAAGTTAATGGGTGTATTAGTAATTTGATTAGTCTAAGATGGAATAGTATCATTATTACTCTTGTTAACAAGTTCATAAATGATTGATGGTTGAGGCTTGCTTCGTGGTTCAATTTTAGGATGTAAAATTTTAAACATATCAAGTGATAGAATTATAGGTGGTATTGGTTGGTGCATGGATGGGTAAAATGATGCATTATTCTCAAGATTGTGTAAGGAGTCTTCTATAAATTATTGCATGCTATCTTCATCTTGACCTAAGATGTCCACCTCATGGGGACATTCATTAGGAGTTGATTGAGCATGATTAGGTTCTAGTGTATTAGGATCATTACCAAACACACAACTTGAGACATCAACCATATACATTAAGGACTTCCATATATTTCCCATACACATGTCCATGATGCAAGAATGAATTGAAATGCAAAGAGATAACAAATTTTTAGATTTTAAAAAGATAAAAAAATTTACCATACTATGCAAAAACCTAAAAATGATGTCCTGTAATTCCAATTTTTTTCATTTGAAATGCATTTGAATTGATAGATTAACCTTATTATAAATGATTGTAGAAAACATATTTTTTTGGAAATTGAAATAGAGATCTAAATTCCAAAACATTGAATGTAGATAGAGTGTTTTTGATGCCTATAAATTCATAAACAAGCCTGATCAGGGACTCATTCGCCCATGGGTGAATGGATCTTGTGTCAAGGTTTTGAAAAATTAATTTATAAATTTTTGAGTTGATGTTTATGTTTTCAAATTCTTGTTGCAAATAAGTAGTTACAGTTTCAGATTTTTGGAAAATTAAATCTGAATGCAAGTGTGAAATGACACTAAATGACAAGTAAAAAGACCTAATTTGAGATGTAATTTTGATTCAATTTTCTGATTTAAGTGACTAATCATGCAATGTTATGTAAACACTATACAAAATTGATAATTTTTTTGATTTTTTTAGATTTTAAATAATTCAAAAATGCAAACCTAAAACCCTAAATGATATTGAAACTAATGGAAGTTAACAACCATAAATGAGATGAAAATGAATGCAATGAAATTCCAAGTAATTCAAGTCCTATATCTAGGGTTTGAATGGACTCTGAATTTGAAAATTTTGTAGTGCATGATTGTCAGGTTCACCAAAATGAAACATCAAAAAATAGGTATGCTTTATAAGGGTAATAGAATATATAGAGGGTTCACCAAATATGGACCTATTTTCCTTTATTTCATTTGGAAATGAGATCCACACAAATAATTGACCTACAACCCTTAGGTGAGTCAACTCAATGAGAGAATCTATTGATTTCCTTATGATTGAGGATGGGGGTATCAACTTCAACAACACTTTTGAGAGAAAAACTAAAAATAATAAATCTACTCAATCATGCCAATTCAAACTTGAAACATCAATTTAAAGACCAATACAAATAAAAACAACAAACTTTTTGTAGATCTAAAAATGTCTAAGTGATGTGTACCAATCGCCAAAAGGTGGTTTTGGGAGGTATATTGGGATTCATTCACCCATGGGTGAATGGGTCTCTATGCAAGGTTTTCAAAAAACTTTCGAGAGCCTCTAATGTCAGTCTGTAGCTTCAATTTGATTCAAGTTTCAGTGTTAGAAAGTCAAAAATCAGATATGTAGGTGAGTTTTCATGAATTGATGACAACTTTGAAAACTATTCCAATCTTGCTCTTCAAAAGATCTTCAATCCTTCTTTAACCTAAAATCTGCAACACAAATGTACAAGAGAGAAAAAAAAAATTATTTTTTTGTGAATGGGGGTTTTCCTTGGTCAAATCTCATTTGGGTAATTAAACCTTGAATTGAAATGATGAAGCATGAAAGGAATGATGAACGAACAATGCTATGTTGCAACTCACCAAACCCTTGAGTAAACCTTTGGAAGAATAAAAATCTTTTTCTTTATCTTGAATTGAATGGCTTCAATGGATGTTGATCTTGATGCTTTGAATCTTGAATTGAATGTGAACTTGGATCTTTGAAACCTACATCACAATGTTAGCTCCAAAAACATGCATGATTGCAAAATACTTTGACATGGTGCTTGAAATATTGATTTCTCAAATAAATCAATGATAAATATGCTCTTGGATGCCCTTGATAATAATATTTTCTCTTATAATGCTTGCATGCAAACTCTTCTCGAAAACTTAGACTTGATCTAATATAATAACCTTGCATTTTATAGGTATGTATCCTTAATTTCCCAAAAATTAAACATTACAAGTTGACAATAAAATTTGAATTTAGGGACATTAAAATACTACTAAAAATATATTTTAAATTTATGTTCAAATGCCTAGAGAAGACCCATTCACCCATGGGTGAATGGGTCCTAGGCACCTATTCCTAGAACACACATTGCTCAAGGTAAAGTTTTATGTGTTGGCATTAATTGTTTTCGAGATTCCCCTTCATAAAATGTAATTTATTAGGCTTGTAGATTAAAAATAGGGCTTATTAAGGCCTAATTAAGTCCAATTTAGTTGATGGGCTCAAACACAGTGTGAAAATGTAAAGGAGTACATTTTCCTACACAACACTTTTTAACTCTATATTTAAAAAAACAAATTATAGAATATAGGGTATATTGAAAGGAACACCCAAATCCATTATAGTTTTAAGAATTCCTATATAAATTTATATTTTTGTATAAAAATTTATATACATAAAGATATATTTCCACATAAAATATTTATTCTATTTTTTGTCTAAAATAAGGCATCCATAACCATACATTTATTTACATTATTTTCATATACTTAAGATATAAAATTTTACTATGATAACGAGGATATGTGATTTCAATAAATAGAATTTAATAAGGATATCTATATCTTTTTCTTGACAAATAAATAAAATAGAATTAATATGCAAGTGTAGAAAATAAGTAATTTCAATTATATATGGTTTAAACAAAAAAAATCTCACATACATTTGTAGTTCTATTTGATAATCATTTTGTACAACAAGAATGAATTGAAGAATACTGCCATATCAATCCTCTAAACAACAATAATTATTTTATTACAAGAATTTTTAAAATTTAGTCTCACACACTATCTCAATATTATTTATAAGTTTGAAATAAACATTTTACAAGGAAATCTTCAAGGTTATTTTTAAAAGTTCTCCCAAGCTCAGATTTACAAATAAGACATGAAAATAGTCTTTTCAAAAGTAATGAGAGCTCCAACATGAATCCACCAAAATTACACCAAAATAAAAATATTAAATATGATGATTCATAATATCACCTCAAAATTGTAAGGTTTCTCACAACCCACCCCTAAGCTAGGAGGCCTTCTAGGAAACCTAGCTTATGCACACTCAAAGAAACAAAACATAAAAAACTAGTTTTTTAAACATAATATTCACAAAACCAAAGGTAAATAAAACCACAAGAATATTCCTCAATATTAAAATTAGGAGGCTATTAGGAGACAACACTCCAACAATGGGAAAAGATGGTAAGGATATAAAATGCTTTCTAGCTCCCAAATATTCATTCTCTATGATAAATATCATAATTGCTTCCTCATTTTCTCAACAAAATATTACCAAACCCTTCACTCATCCAATAGCACCAAAATAATAAGGGTAAGCATACCAAATATTTCCTCACGAAGGTTCCAACCTATCTAAACCCCTCAATTGAGATGCTCTCATCAAGAGGGAGAGTCTATCTCATCACAACCCATCCCACACAAAACACAAAACATAAGAAATGAAAACAATACAAAAATACATTAACACACAAAACTACATTAACATAAATTTACACACATATTCAAATATATATATATATATATATATATATCAAGAGAAGAAAGAGAGATTGTGGCTCTAAGCTTCCAAATAAGTTGATGAAAATTTGATGAGGATCAGTAAGAAAACTTCACTTTTCAAGACTCCTTCCATCAAGAAAATTTCTTCAAAACCCCTCTATATATCTCTCAATACATAAAAAAAATCAAAATGAACAAAAATACCTTCCTTCACCCTCATGGGGTGGATAAATGATAAAATTAAATTTTAAATCATTCAATGTGAATTTGGCATATTTCACCTTTTTATTCACACCAAGAGTATATTTACCCACTTTCTCCCACATGTTTGAGCCAACTCCTTGGAAAAAATTCCTTATAGAGATTTTCCAAGTGTTCTCACATAAGTGTGAGTCATGGTATTTTGTTATTCTCCCTCATGAGAAGCTTTTAAGTGTTCTTACATAAGTGTATGAGTAATAGGTGTTGGCATATTGTTGTCATTGATGTCAAAAGGGGATTAGATGTGAAGTGGAACTGAACCTACATGAAGGAGAGCCAACATTGATGTCCAAATGTTGCCATTTATGTCTAAGGAAGATAGTGTATTGTGAACCAGGAAGATGGAGTGAAGGGTGCAAATTTTGCTAAATTCCCTCAACACTATAAAGAAAAATTTGATCTCAAATTTGACATGGGTTTTCTGAGAGTAGCTCAAAAAAATATGTTTAGTAGGATGAGAATTTGGAGATTGTGCTTAGGAAAGGATTATTTGTGCTCTCGGCTAGGATTAGGGTTTTCTTATTAAACCCTAGGCATATATAGTCATGGCATAAAAATAGTGTTTCTAATTTGATGGTAACCTATGTTTGTCGGTTGTAGGTAGCCTAAGTGATAACTTAATATTATCATGTTGTGTGGGGAACCAACCCCTTCACCTAGAAAATACCACTAAAAGATATTTGTGGCATTTAATTTTTCATAATTCTCATGCAAATATTTCCTTTTGGAAAAATCAACGGTGTTGGTTAAGACTGCAAGATCTAACGGTCTCCCCACCAACCCGTTGAGTTAATGGTGGGTCCCAGCTAAATCCCCTGAGGATATGGGGACTAGTGGAAAGTAATCAACAATGGACAGAGGGACTTATGGTGGCAACAAATGAAGTTATTGGTACATGATGTCACCTTGGACAGGTGGTAGAATGAGGGTGATCAATGAGAGTAATCAAGATGAAGTCGATGATCTAATGGTTCCTACTAACCCATGGCACATGTGGTGGGACCTTTTCATATTTTTCAGGGTAATTGGGAATGGTGTAGATCAAACAAAGTGAATCGAAGGATGCATGACACATGGCATCATTGCTTCACATCGATGTTGTTAAGTGAATAAGTTGGAAGTAGTTGGGTGATAAGTGATCAAGACACATCGCATAAGCCCTCCATCCTACAAAGATCTTTTGAGCCCGTTTTCAATTCTACCAGGATAGCAGAGAATTGCATAGATTGATTGATGGGAAATCCAATGGTGATTGCTATATCAAAGAAATGGAGGTGAATGTTCTTGAAGGAAATTATCAACTAAGGATATTTAAAGGATTGTTTATTAGATGGTTGTGTTTTAAAGTTGTGATGAAAAATGAAGAATGCAGGATTGTGGTGCAAAGGAAGATCGATGGATCAGTTTTAAATGAGGTGATTATGAATGGGTAACTACTTGTAAATAGGGTTTCGCTTGCAGAATGACTTGGAAATAGAAATTTATTGGTCTAACTGCCTCAACGTAGATGTAATGTGATTGTATGCACATAATAGCGTTACAAATGGCCATAGAGACAAAAATTACCAAAATCATATCATAGGTTCAGAAGAGAGCATTAACTACATATCCATTCTTAAGGTTTGAAATGATGGAAAGGAAGGAAAATTCTCTCCACCAAAAATTAATTTTGTGTCTTAGTGTAGCAGGAGAATAGTGAAGAAGATATTCACCCTAATAGAAGATCTGATCATGGTAGAAGAATCTTGAGGAAATCATGATCAATGTTCTCTACAAAAAATAGATGTGAAGTGTGTGTAAGTAAGTAGAAGAGAGAGAAAAGAAAAGTGGTTTTGAGGGCCCCTAAATCAATTAGAGAATATACAAAAATAGAAAAGGAGATTTGCAAAAGAGTACAGTAGTGCATTAAAGCGAATAGAGAATGCACTAAAGGAGAGAAACATAGTTGAAGTTGTTGGGTGCAGAGTAGTGAACAAATTTGTTGTGACAACAACAAAGAGTTGAGTAATTATAGAGTTAGTTGTAACATTGATAATATTTCCTTAGGAACAAATTGTAATCATCTTATATATTGTAAGTCTGATTGGTTGGTGTTATTAGATAACTGATTTTGTGCTCAGCTTAGGGGATAGGTTTCTCCTTAGGGTTGGTTCCCTTAAAAATTGTAACAAAGGATTTCATTGTGAGACTACATTAGGACAGTAGCTCCTAGTGAGAGCCAGTGATCCCACAATAGTGGTTTACAATTTTTGGCCAAACTGGACACTGAAATTATTATTTTTAACTAAATCTTCACATTCGAACACCTATAATGGATAAACCATGAGGAATTTGAAGATGATGAAAACTAGAGTCTCATCACATTTTGTTTGTAGATTCTAAAAATATTTTTTTCAAAATTTTTGGAATCAAGTTGCACTTCTTTTTCCATCTCCCACGAAAATTGTTTTTTTTCAAAAAACAACATTTTTAAAAAGTGACGCACACCGTATAACGCATAACTTTTTTTCCATAAAGGATAAAATTATAATTCTTTTGAATTTAGATTTTTAACTCTGATATCTAGTGCGTCCACTTGGTTAGATAGTTTTTTAATGAATATTTTT
>VDFB02000363.1:136995422-137012639 GCA_007258455.2 Sequoia sempervirens | reverse complement strand
GGTGGGAGAGAGGGTGGGATAGGGTGGGATAGGGTGGGAGTGGGTTGGAGTGGGTGTACACTATAAATCTTTAAAAAAAACTGTAGACATGAAAAATTAACATTATGCATTCGATCGGATTTAGTCAAATTAGATGTCGCATTAGGACCATTCATCAATTAATTAGGTACACTTTCATCCATTCATTAGGTAATTTCATCTCCTCAGATCATTTATTTAAAATCAAATAAACATTATCATCAACCTTTTAATAAATCAAAAATCCATTTAAATCAAATCCTAAATCATACTTTATCCTTTTCTGAATTAAATAAATCAAATATCAAAGTCTTAAAAGTCAAAATCATCTAATCAGCATTAAATCAGCATTTAATCTAACCCTGATTAAATGTTAATCCCATCCCACTTGCATTCTCTAGATATCTCCACTTGCATAATAAATCAATTTTATTGATTTATTTAAAAAACCTCATTTTCCCTCAACATGACAAGTCAAACATTGCATTTATTGTTGTTTTTGTTGTCCCCCTCTCAAATTTATTGCAAATTTGAATTCAAATTCTCCCTCTCATGGGCACTCTTCCCAAATCTTGCACAACCATTGACCTATCATCATTTGACAAGTGTCATCTTCTCATTAGAGGATCTTTAATCCCACATTCACCATCTTGGCCAATCTCTCATCAAGAAAATCTATAAAATAGGGCCTTCAT
Organism: Sequoia sempervirens; assembly: GCA_007258455.2. Lineage (NCBI taxonomy): Eukaryota > Viridiplantae > Streptophyta > Pinopsida > Cupressales > Cupressaceae > Sequoia > Sequoia sempervirens. Next base: position 137,011,926 of record VDFB02000363.1, on the reverse strand, counting down.
TCTCATTCATGGAGCCAAAATTTTATGCAAGGTTACTCTCTTGGTTTGAGAAATAATCTTGTTCTTCATCTCCATTGCAATATATCATCATTTAGCTATTGATCAAGGGTTGGGAAAGGGTCACTAGCACATGTGACACCAATCCAACATGGAATAGGTGATTATCATGCTTTTGAAATGTCTTCTTGATGTTGTTTTTGTTACTTGTGGCATTTCTTTAGCATAGGTATTTTATTTCATGGAGGTATTTACAGATTTGTATGTTTAGACTAACCCTTCTAATGAGTATTTGAGGTTGGTTTTACTTGCAGATTTAGGGTACTTCATTATGGGGCTAGAAGGAGGGAAAATCTAATGTTTTTCAAAGAACTAACATCATGATATTGTGTTAAGATTTCTGACCATTTTCAGATTTGATGTCCACAAAATGGCGCTAATAGATGATTGTATTATCGAATGCATTGATTTGACTTCATTTGAATAGTTTTAATCTATTGATCTGTGTTATGCCATATAGATAATAGATAAAACAACATTAAATCATCTCTATGTTAGGGGTAGATTCATGTTATTTATCTATCATTTTTCTCATAAGCTCAATCAAAAGTACAAAATTTATACCTAGGAAAGAAGTAGACTGAGTATTGAATGATCGATGCTTTGAAAGTTTGCAACCTTTCTAACGTGCTCTGTCTATGCTTCAGATTTGTACTTTGAATGTTCACTTTTTTTTTTCTATTGTGCTTTGTCTATCTATATTGAATGTGTTTGCCTCTTTTCTAGCATGCCTTGTCTACGCTTCTGCATTTTGACTGCATTCTGAAACACAAGATCATATCATTAGAAATTGGGCCCTGCACCATTTAAAGAGGAAACTTGTGCAAGAATAGTTTGCTTTCTTTGGTAAGCACATGCTATCCAGTTACCACTGCAGATTCTCCATCTAGTGTAGCTCTCAAGCTTTCTAGATCCTGGATGTTGGAATGGCTGGGGAGTTTGGCCTTACACTTGAGAGATTCAGTCAAACTCTTCATGTGACTTGTTTATGCTTCCATATTTTTCATGCATGACATTTGTTGAAACTGCAGTTCTTTGAATCATTCTATCAAAGAGTTTATGGGCCTTATCTGTGCTTCCCCCATCTTGCATACATATATGTCGCCCTCATATTTCCAACTATTAGCATCTGACAAAAACTCTGTATACTTTGTGTTCTAATGGATGTCTGTTCCCTTCTACTAAAATTCACAGGAAGAATGTTGCACCAAGGTTTAAGAACTTGGCTTTATGCCTGTCAATTGAGTTAGCTTATGGTCGTTGTCTTTTCTTAAACCTAGACTTAAAGGCTTCCTAGTTTAGCTTTACACCTACCAATGTCATTCATCTTAAAGCTCTTGAGTGTCTTGGGGCGCGATTCACCTACCAAATACATTTGCTTGAAAGCTTTTTAAGAACCCTATTGTCAATCTTTAAAGCTTATGTCTTTTTGAATTTTCATCTACCAAATACATGTGTTGCTCGATATTTTTTCCAATACGTTTAATACAGTGGATACCCTACTGCATCCAGCATAGTCAAGTAAAGTGTCGTAGCTCTTAAGTCTGCCGCTAAAATGAAACCACATCTTTGTGAGGCAGTCTGCAGGACAGTGAGTGCTTTCTTCATTGTTACTTTGGTGAGTGTCATTCAATGAGACCACAGTATTTGGGATTTCTCTAAACAAACTCATGCGCATCCCTTTGTCATTGCATTGGCTATGAGTAAAGACCACCGTATCTGCCCTGATGGATACTCTTTTCTCATCATCTGTGCGAGCTCGACTAAGTATGATTGTGACTATTGCACAGCAGTGAAAGTGGTATACGTTTCATACCCACTGACGTATGAGGGCCCATATGAGAGCCTAGAAATGATGTCGTCCAAGTTGGCATCAGTACGTGTGGGCCCTTCTAGATCAAGCGATGTGGTGCCCATTGGCAAAGTCTCTATATACAAATAAAATGCTGCTCTATTTCTCTTGCGAACATAAAGAAAAACTTATTCTTCCTCTAACACTCCATGCATAGCACTAAACAAACACACATTCTTACAAAAATGAGCATTTGAATCTCTTGAATTTTGTTGTGTCAACTCACGCCATTCACCTCTCCCGCATGTTATAGGACGTCAAATCCCTTGAAAGCTTTGTTTGAATTATAATTGATTTTGAAATGTGCTTATGATTTCCTTTCTCTTTGGCTATGTCAACTAGCGCCATTCACCTCTCCCACATGTTATTGGACGACAAATCCCTTGAAAGTTTCAATTGAATTATAATTGATGGGTAGAAAGGACGCTGGAAAAAGTGGTAGGTTGGTTGAGGATTATTGGGAATTTCTTTTTCTTACATACGTCTTTTCTTGACTAATGAAGTTATTGAAAAGAGATTTGAGTTCTACGTTACAGCTGTGAAAGATTTCTTTAATTTGTATAGCATTTACTGCAACCACGTTCCTAGCAGCACCTAAAACAAGATATTGTATAATATATCAAGCTGAATAAAAAGTGATGTACTAGTTTGATTGCCTTTTATAAAGCTTAATGCTTCCATGTGCTTTCTAATCTGTCAAATCAAGTCTGCAAGGGGAATCTTCCTGCTGAAGATCAATTAATGCATATTAGTCCAAGCGTAACCAATTAACCACTTTTTTATTTTAGAGTCAATCAATGAATACTTAGCTATTTTCCAACATTGAATGTTTGAATATTGATTGGAATGTCCAACTTGGAATTGCTTAGATTATGATTTCTATTTCTAAAATAAATAAATAAAACAACATTTGTAAACCATTATTTTACAGAACTTTTTATGAAAAATGAAAGTTATCTTTGTGAGAATAGTGGTGTATTCTTGATCTTAAACATAGTTGTGATGATCAAGAAAATCTAATTTTGTGTTTTTCACTTTTATAGGTGAAGGTTGATGTCAAAGTCGAACATTGGAATCAAGTGAAAACGAAGGAAAAATCAGAATTAAAGATTCAAGCATCAAACTTGAAACCCAAAAGCATTTTTTAATGCTAAGGAACTTTTATTTCATGCTTTAATTTTTTGTTTTAAGCCAATTAGATCATTGTTTGTTTCCAAAGTTGGATTAAAATTGAACTTAGAAACTTACTAGCTTTTCATTTTTGGCTAAAATTGAACAAGGCAAACTTCACACTTCATCTTGGTGCTTAAATCAAACTCACAATTGCTTTGGAAGGATAAAATGAATGTGTGTTTGCTTTATTTTGTGGTTACTTACTTAAACTAAAGTCATTAAAAAGGATGTATGCGCTTCTCTCACGCTTCCAAGCAATCTTGAGAATCAAAAGGCCTTTTTGGTGTTTTTGGCGTAAGATAAAGTGATCACCTCCACACTTTGATTTGGGCTTAAAAATTGAACATCTTGTGCGAGTGTGAGTAGGGGAATTTTCATGTACATTCTCTTTCTTTGTGCCATCAAAGATTGATCGAGTTACGGACTGTGTTTTTTCTTGCTTTTGTTTATCTTAAAGGAATTTCCTTGGGGAAAAAGTACTCATCCACGGGAACGACTCAACCGGTAACACTCTAAAGCCAAGAGTATTTCTAGCCGGGATATAAATGTGGATATTGGTTAAATGCCATTATCACACAGTTGGCTCCGATAAGATGGATCTGACAGGGGACTCTTGCCCTATGGGTCAATCTCCATGAACGGAAAGTCCTTACTAGAACCCATGTGCTAGAATTTACCAAAATCCTTAATCTATTTGTTGGTGCAAGAACGGTCATTCTGAAGCCACCCCACACTTTTACGGTCTTTAGTAGAAATGGAAAACATGCCATGGGAGTTTCATGGGTGTTGATGCTTGGCTGCCCCGATTGAAGTTAATGAGCCGTGGAGGGGAGCCAGTGGGGTCAAGCATCTAACCATTCGCTAAAGATAGGTGTAGCTAGACTTGTCCAAGTGGGCATTCAACAAATATTGTCTTACACATCCATAGGGCTTGTACTTGTTCTTCGTTTGAAAACAAAGTGCGTTTATCAAAAACATTGCAAAACCAACATTCAACATCATCATCAAAATTTCAAACCCCTTAGTTAGAGAAAATACCTTTGACAAAGCCCAAGAACTATTGCTTACCCTTGGGATTATGTCCTTAGAGGTTCCTATGTAATTGGGTTTACATCTTAATTTTCTCTTACAAAGGTCAACATTAGGCAACCCTTGTCCTAATTTCTTGGAACTTTCACATAGCACTTTGTGGGACAAAAAGAAGTTGTGACATGGGACATTCAATTTGAAACCTAATCAAGAAGTGTGTTTGTGGTAAAAAGAACTCATTAAGCAAAGATAACAAATTGGACCCCACACATGTGCTTGATATCTTTTGGTCATATTGGTCTTTTGATTGCTCTTAGAGAAAAGTGTGTTATTCAATACCTTGGCCTAGTAAACAAAGTCTCTCTAAGTCTTTTAGTTTCAAATCAAACACTTCATCCATCTCACACATTCATCAAAATTCATCCATCCAAAACAACTTTAGAGCTTTTCAAAACATCATTCTAGACTTGGGTACATCCTTAAATCATCATCAAATTCACCTTGTTTAGTTAGGTGTATGGGAATGAATCCTTTCTCATACATTTAATTAAATTAGCAATCCTTTTAACAAGTTCATCCTAAGATAACATCTTACATCTTAGGGTTTACAAGTCCATTATCCAAATCCAAATCAACCAATCAAAATCAAACCCTAAGTCTAGCATTCATCCAAAGTTCCTAAACGTTTGTCATTCATATCATTCACATTTCATCCTCCATCTCGTCATTGGTCCTAAGAACCTTAGAAGTCACTTTCATAACAAGGTCAAAACACAAGGAGAACATGGAATACAAACTTGATCCATACGTCTTGAGTAATCCAAATCAATTGAATCTTCAAAGCCTTACAATTCCAATTGATTATCAAAACTCACACTTATACAATCCATACATGGGACCATTACCTTCGACAAATGTCAATAGAACAACAAGTGTGAGTGTACCCAAGTCAAACTTTGGAAAACATTTCCCAATGATAGATCTAAGTCCAAACCTACAAATCCACCAATCGAATAATCAATGCATGAGCCTTGAAATGAACAATGTCATTCCACCAAATCCCTACAAACCAAATGTGGATGTACCAAGTGCAAGTTTTTGAAACATGAATCCTAACTCGGAAAACTTTTAAAAAAATTATTCCCAATACCAACAATGTTCATCCTATCATGCCAAATTTGAACATCATCCCAAATCAGAACATTATCCAAAGTCAATTTTCCCATAATCCCATTCAAAAACTACAAGTAGGCATCCCAAATCTGCTTAAACAAAAGCCAAATCAACTATCTCAAGTGAGTCAAGATCAAAATCAAGAAAAAATTTGGTGAGATCAAATTGCGGAACTTTCCAAAATAGTTGAGGCATTGCGCCAAGGGAAATCTCCACCACCATTACCAACATCATTCCTTGGTTTAGGGCTTCCCCCTTTACCTAGCACCAATCAATCCACCCAAATCAATCCACCTAACATCAATCAAACCATCATGTCAAATCCTTTGAATATACCATCGACATCACACCAATGGATGGTATCTAATCAAACAATAACATTGATCCCAAATTGAAATATGGTCTCCCAAGGACCTATCACCTCTTTCATTCCAATCATCCCTATCACTTCGATCATTCCAACCACCACTATCACGCCCATCACATCTCAAACCCCCACAATCAATCCAAGCATATCCCAACCACTTGTCATTACATCCAACATGATTCTGAATCCACCACCACTACAACCAAAACCAAACGTAGCAAGACAATATGGCATTGCTCTAAAAGCTCACCAGTCATACCAAAAGGCCATCGAACAATATCTAGCCACACAACAAGCAAGACAAGCTCGAAAAGGGCAACAAGCCTATCAAGCTGCCCAAGCCTCTCAAGCTACCCAACCAACACGAGCACAAACACAAAAGATGACAACTATTGAAAACATGGATCAAGATCAATCCATCACTGAGCACATGTTTACTTCATCCAATGATCAAATCGACATATGTCAAGAGTCACTTTTGAATCATGATCAAAATCCACCAACAAAAATCGACAATGAGCCAATTCAAGAAATATTAACATCACTTGACTCTATGGTCGAAGACATTCACAATCTCTCCACCACAATTGTTGAAAACAATGATCAAAACCTCTCCATCGAGGAGCACATTGAGGATGTATCTACACAATCTGATGATCAACTCACCATACATCAAGAGCCACTTTTTAGTGATCTCTTTCAAGGAGTGTTAGGACTATTTGATCCAATTGACATAATGCACGATCCATTGACCTATAATCATGTTGAAAATGTCTCTACATCACCTTATGAGCTAGAGGACATATCTCAAGAATTTATTTCAAAGCATGATCAAAATCCTTCACCAAAGTCTAGCAATGGTCCTTTTCAAAACATGTTGATCCCCTTTGACCTCATGGTTATAGATGTTGAAGGAACCTTGAACATGACCATGCCTAATGTCGACATCCAAAAGTCCTTTGTAAGAAATCCATCCTTTGAAGCTGCCCCATGTCAAGAACTTGATCCAAAGCATGTCGAAAGTAACTCCAAAATTAATCAAGATCAAGAATTTGTATCTTCAAGATACTACAATAATCTAATGAACACTCTCTTATCCATGCAAGATGATCATATCCATGTAGCACATACTCCTCCATCTACCCATGAGATGCTTTCTACATATGGGCACGTAGATGATCTTCATCTAGAACAAGATTTTGTTACACAAAAAGAGAAGATTCTTAACTCCTACAATCAAACGGAGTTGTCAACATCAGGATCAAATATGTCCCAAACTCAGATTGAGGACATCATGAATAAAGATATCCATCATTATCCGCTCAACAAAACAAGTCAAATAGAACATCTAGAGTTAGCAGAGCAGCAAATTGAAAGAACGTCATCTACAATGGTCATTTGTCAGAGCATGTTTACTGAAAAAGATATCTCAAAACAAGCAGAATCAAGGAATAAAGGTGATACTATCACCATACTAGGGGCAACTTTGTCTCAAGCAAAGGTCAACATAGGGAGCATGAAGAATCCTTATGATGAAACCGATGTCAATACTACAACCAGTCATGCCATGAATCTTCATCCACCCATCACCCCATCCATGAATTAGGACCAACGTCAAAAGAAGAATTTGAATCAAAGTACGAAGAACGTTATCAAATCAAAAGAAACTGAGAAGCATAATAGACAAATCAAATACACATGGATACCAAAAAATATAAATAAAGATCATCCCTATCAAACTCCATCAGTCAAAGAAACTGTGGGGAAAACTAAAAGAGGGAAAGGTATCCATCAAAGATGTCCACAAAATCAAAAGCAGGCTTTTCAAGCAACGTACAAAGTGTATCAAGCAGTTGGTCCTAATTCCATGCACACTTTCGTATCCACCTATCATTGCTCATCTTCCCAAGTTTGGAGAGTCAAAGGCTCCAAACTGTCAACCAATCCATCTCTTATCCCTAAACACACTCCATCCATGCCTCCATGCATAATATCCAATTCTTACATTGACCATGTATTGGCAACAAACCTTCATCATAAGGATTCAGAAGGCAATCTATCGCGATGTGCACACAAAGACAAAGTCAACTCTGGTATTAATGAAGCAGATCAAGAATCCCAAAAGTTGCATTCAAGTGCACGTATCTTAGCAAAGCAACTCCTTCAGGAAGGATATCGATGGCACATCATGACAGAGGCATCTACATCAGCAACACCTTGTGATTCAACATGAGCTTAAAATCTTTTAGAAAAATACAAAAAAATCAAAAAATATGAAAATCCAAAAAAAATCAGAAAAAGGATTGAAAACAGTAAAAATAAAAATCGTCCTCTAGTGAAAATCGCATGGCCAGCGCTTTGGGCAAGACCATGATGAAAACTTGGCAAACAGGTGTCATGCATAGAATCGAGCATCTATGTGCACCAATTTAGATGAATGCATCTCATCCCATCCATAATAAATCCGTTCATCCATAAACCATTGATCCAATCCATTTTCATCCATCTACATCCATCATCTTCGTTATCTTGATCTTGATGAGATTTTGGAGCACACTTTACGCTTGCTTACGGTGAACATCTTGACATGGTTTTTTTTCATTAATCCTATCCTATGCAACATTATCTGAGCTATGAAGCATTATCCAAATGAGTATTCTTTATCCAAGCACCTTATCTTATCGCAAGATAATCCTTGGCATCCTTTGCGTACTTACCTTATCCATCCATCCATACACCTATCCAAGCATCCATCCCATCACATTCCATATATTGCTAGACAATGGGGGTAGATATGTACATCTTGCTTTGAGAATAAATCTTGGTCTATATCCTCCAGCTTATGTGGCAATCCGAACATTGGAAAACATGAAATCAAATTAGTCCACCACTTGTGAGCAAAAATCTGAATCACTAGCCCATGGCATATTTTGACGAAAAAATGTTCCTTATCAAGCGTCATCTTTCATCAAACATCTATCCAAGAAATCACTATCAAGTGCATCTAAGTTACACACCAAACACCACATCAAATCATTCGAAACAACTTTTGTTCCAAAATCAAGCTTCATCAAACATGATCAATCAAATCAAAAAATCATCATCTCAGGATATCATTGTGTTGCTTAACACTATCCTTGCATTATTGTGTATCCTCAACAATGTTATCATCATCATCAATCCCATCAACATCTCAATCCTTGTGTTGCTTAACACTGTCCTTGCATTGTTGTGCATCCTCAACAATGTTATCATTATCATCAATCCATCGACCCAATCGATCAACCTTAGCTTGGTTTTCAACCAAATCCCAAATAGAGCACTGATATCATCACACATATCCATATCCAAATCGTCAAAATCATGCGAAAATCCAAAAACATTCAAAATATCAAACAAACCAAAAACATTAAAAAAAGTAGAAAACATCAAAAACATTGAAATCCGAACTACGTCGTCTCTGAGCTTAAACATAGGAAAGGCTAATCTTTGATCATCCCCCGAGGCATCAAAATCCAAAAAAATTCGAAAAACATCAAAATCCAAAAAATATTCGAATCACATCAAAAATCCAAAAACATTCAAAAAACATCAAAATCCAAAACATAAGAAAATTGAAAAATCAAAAACATCACAAAATCCAAAATCCAAAAACAGCCTCAAAACATTTCAAAACATCAAAACATCCAAATATTTGAAAAATCCATCCGCCATCTCGCTTGCACCCTAATAAACACCATTCATAATAAATTGATCGTCATCATCAACCTTTGGTGAAACAGTTAGAAACAAGTCTAGCAGGTGTTAAAAGTAAAACTCAAAAGCGTCAAGTCTCAAGTCTAGTCAGTACGTAAACAAGTTGGTCAAGTCTTTGTGTCGATAGTCCATCATCCAAACAATCTCATATCAATCATCTGATAACATCATGTCGTAGGATGAATCCTTCCTACAAGGGGCATTATTTATCAGAAATAACATTTTGGATAAATGAAATGACGTGCCGCCATCCACTAACATGTCCTAGGATGTATCCTTCCTACAATGGGCATTATCTTTTGGCAATAAGTTTCGGTTCTTATCCTTAAAAACACATTCCCTTTTGGTTAGCGGTATTGAAGAACATCAACTTGTTTGTGTACTTGGTCTTTTTCTTTTGACTTATCTTATTGCACTCATTCCAAGGACCTCTCGATGATATCTGAATGAAGGATTTAGAGAGATAGGAATGGGGCAACGATCATTATCTTTTGTCTGTTGTGCTTGTTGGACGTTCTTGTAAAATACCTTGGCGAATACTTGCTTTGTTAGATATGTATGGAGGATGTTTTAGATAGCTTATTGACTATTGCATTGATTGGTTATACCTTTCCATGTTTTGGTCTGAGATATTTGAGACTTCTAAAGTGCATCCTAGCAAGGTTTTCGTATGTCAGGTGTGAACAAGAATACTCCTATCTATTTGTCGATTCAAAGTCCATCACACTAAGTGCAAAGCCATCCTGGTCCTTTATACCTTGATGCATCGTGCTTAGGTGTGTTATCAAACATAAAGTAAGTGACCCTTTGAAAATCCCAATCCTTGATAAGAAAATCATCATCATCATCTATCATCATCATCTCTAATAAAGTCTCGACCAATCATGGACTTGCTGGATCCTCTTGTCATCATCTCATTTTTGTGCTAACATAACATCACCAAGGCATCGCTAATGCATCCATCATGCATCCATTATGCATTCATCTTCCATCCACAAACCATTAGTAGTCTGCATATCATCTCATACAACATATCATCATCATAATATAGATCTGTTAGTCTCAGCATACCACATATCATCCATATCATACATAATAGGAAACATTGATAATTTCACATGCATTGCATAATCATTATCATAATATAGATCTGTTAGTCTAAGCATCTCATAAATCATCCATAGCATATCACATCATCAATCTCATCCATCTCATATCATAGCATCATTTAAGTTGTTTAGGATAATATAGATTTGTTATTCTAAGCATCTTAAGATCATCTCATTTGCATCATCATCCATAGCCATCCATTTTTAACCTCTTTATCATGAGATCGACCCTCAAATTGAATATTTCGCTCGATCTCTCGAGGGGGCAATGTACCAGTGTACTTTCTGCTGGGGCATCCAAAAAATTAGAAAATTTTTAATTTCGATTGCGGCAAGTTTATTCTTTGAACCAACGCAACAAGTACATTGCTTCAAAGAGGGGTAAAATGTAGACATGCACAATTAACATTATGCATTCGATCGGATTCAGTCAAATTAGATATCGCATTAGGACCATTCATCAATTAATCAGGTGCACTTTCATCCATTCATTAGGTAATTTCATCTCCTAGGTTCATTTATTTAAAATCAAATAAACATTATCATCAACCTTGTAATAAATCAAAAATCCATTTAAATCAAATCCTAAATCATACTTTATCCTTTTATGAATTAAATAAATCAAATATCAAAGTCTTAAAAGTCAAAATCATCTAATCAGCATTAAATCAGCATAATCATCATCTATTTAATCTAACCCTGATTAAATGTTAATTCCATCCCACTTGCATTCTCTAGATATCTCCAATTGCACAATAAATCAATTTTATTGATTTATTTAAAAAACCTCATTTTCTCTCAACATGACAAGTCAAACATTGCATTTATTGTTTTTTTTCTTTTCCCCCTTTCAAAATTTATTGCAAATTTGAATTCAAATTCTCCCTCTCATGGGCACTCTTCCCAAATCTTGCACAACCATTGACCTATCATCATTTGACAAGTGTCATCTTCTCATTAGAGGATCTTTAATCCCACATTCACCATCTTGGCCAATCTCTCATCAAGAAAATCTATAAAATAGGGCCTTCATTCTCATTCATGGAGCCAAAATTTTATGCAAGGTTACTCTCTTGGTTTGAGAAATAATCTTGTTCTTCATCTCCATTGCAATATATCATCATTTAGCTATTGATCAAGGGTTGGGAAAGGGTCACTAGCACATGTGACACCAATCCAACATGGAATAGGTGATTATCATGCTTTTGAAATGTCTTCTTGATGTTGTCTTTGTTACTTGTGGCATTTCTTTAGCATAGGTATTTTATTTCATGGAGGTATTTGCAGATTTGTATGTTTAGACTAACCCTTCTAATGAGTATTTGAGGTTGGTTTTACTTGCAGATTTAGGGTACTTCATTATGGCGCTAGAAGGATGGAAAATCTAATGTTTTTCAAAGAACTAACATCATGATATTGTGTTAATATTTCTGACCATTTGAAGATTTGATGTCCACAAAATGGCGCTAATAGATGGTTGTATTATTGAATGCATTGATCTGACTTCATTTGAATAGTTTTAATCTATTGATCTGTGTTATGCCATATAGATAATAGATAAAACAACATTAAATCATCTCTATGTTAGGGGTAGATTAATGTTATCTATCTGTCATTTTTGTCATAAGCTCAATCAAAAGTACAAAATTTATACCTAGCAAAGAAGTAGACTGAGTATTGAATGATCGATGCTTTGAAAGTTTGCAACCTTTCTAACGTGCTCTATCTATGCTTCAGATTTGTACTTTGAATGTTCACTTTTTTTTTTCTATTGTGCTTTGTCTATCTATATTGAATGTGTTTGTCTCTTTTCTAGCATGCCTTATCTACGCTTTTACATTTTGACTGCATTCTGAAATAGAAGATCATATCATTAGAAATTGGGCCCTGCACCATTTAAAGAGGAAACTTGTGCAAGAATAGTCTGCTTTCTTTGGTAAGCACGTGCTATCCAGTTACCACTGCAGATTCTCCATCTAGTGTAGCTCTCAAGCTTTCTGGATCCTGGATGCTGGAATGGCTGGGGAGTTTGGCCTTACACTTGAGAGATTTGATCAAACTCTTCATGTGACTTGTTTATGCTTAAATATTTTTCATGCATGACATTTGTTGAAATTGCAGTTCTTTGAATCATTCTATCAAAGAGTTCACGGGCCTTATCTGTGCTTCCCCCATCTTGCATACATATATGTCACCCTCATATTTCCAACTATTATCATTTGAAAAAAACTTTATATACTTTGTGTTCTGATGGATGTCTGTTCCCTTCTACTAAAATTCATAGGAAGAATGTTGCACCAAGGTTTAAGAACTTGGCTTTATGCCTGCCAATTGAGTTAGGTTATGGTCGCTATCTTTTCTTAAACCTAGACTTAAAGGCTTCCTAGTTTAGCTTTACACCTACCACTGTCATTTGTCTTAAAGCTCTTGAGTGTCTTGGGGCGCGATTCACTTGCCAAATACATTTGCTTGAAAGATTTTTAAGAACCCTGTTGCCAATCTTTAAAGCTTATGTCTTTTTGAATTTTCATCTGCCAAATACATGTGCTGCTCGATATTTTTTCCAATACGTTTAATATAGTGGATACCCTACTGCATCTGGCATAGTCAACTAAAATGTCGTAGCTCTTAAGTCTACCACTAAAATGAAACCACGTGTTTGTGAGGCAGTCTGCAGGACAGTGAGTGCTTTCTTCATTGTTACTTTGGTGAGTGTCGTTCAATGAGACCATAGTATTTGGGATTTCTCTAAACAAACTCATGCGCGTCCCTTTGTCATTGCCTTGGCTTTGAGTAAAGACCACCGTATCTTCCCTGATGGATACTCTTTTCTCATCATCTGTGCGAGCTCGACTAAGTATGATTGTGACTGTTGGACAGCAGTGAAAGTTGTATACGGTTCATACCCACTGACGTATGAGGGCCCATATGAGAGCCTGGAAATGATGTCATCCAAGTTGGCATCAGTACATGTGGGCCCTTCTAGATCAGGCGATGCGATGCCCATTGGCAAAGTCTCTGTATACAAATAAAATTCTACACTATTTCTCTTGCGAACATAAAGAGAAACTTATTCTTCCTCTAACACTCCGCGCATAGCACTGAACAAACACACATTCTTACAAAAATGAGCATTTGAATCTCTTGAATTTTGTTGTGTCAACTCTCGCCATTCACCTCTCCTGCATGTTATAGGACGTCAAATCCCTTGAAAGCTTTGTTTGAATTATAATTGATTTTGAAATGTGCTTATGATTTCCTTTCTCTTTTGTTGTGTCAACTCATGCAATTCACCTCTCCCACATATTATTGGAGGACAAATCCCTTGAAAGCTTCAATTGAATTATAATTGATGGGTAGAAAGGACACTGGCAAAAGTGGTAGGTTGGTCGAGGATTATTGGGCATTTCTTTTTCTTACATACGTCTTTTCTTGACTAATGAAGTTATTGAAAAGAGATTTGAGTTCTACGTTACAGCTATGAAAGATTTCTTTAATTTGTATAGTATTTACTGCAACCACATTCCTAGCAGCACCTAAAACAAGATATTGTATAATATATCAAGCTGAATAAAAAGTGGTGTACTAGTTTGATTGCCTTTTATAACGCTTAATGCTTCCATGTGCTTTCTAATTTGTCAAATCAAGTCTGCAAGGGGAGTCTTCCTGCTAAAGATCAATTAATGCATATCAATCCGCACATAACCAATTAACCACTTTTTTAGTTTAGAGTCAATCAATGAATACTTAGCTATTTTCCAACATTGAATGTTTGAATATTGATTGGAATGTCCAACTGGGAATTGCTTAGATTATGATTTCTATTTCTAAAAAAAAAAACAACATTTGTAAACCATTATTTTACAGAACTTTTTATGAAAAATGAAAGTTATCTTTGTGAGAATAGTGGTGTATTCTTGATCTTAAACATAGTTGTGATGATCAAGAAAATCTAATTTTGTGTTTTTCACTTTTATAGGTGAAGGTTGATGTCAAAGTCGAACATTGGAATCAAGTGAAAACGAAGGCAAAATCGGAATTAAAGATTCAAGCATCAAACTTGAAACCCAAAAGCATTTTTTAATGCTAAGGGACTTTCATTTCATGCTTTAATTTTTTTTTTTAAGCCAATTAGATCATTGTTTGTTTCCAAAGTTGGATTAAAATTGAACTTAGAAACTTACTAGCTTTTCAATTTTGGCTAAAATTGAACAAGGCAAACTTCACACTTCATCTTGGTGCTTAAAACGAACTCACAATTGCTTTGGAAGGATAAAATGAATGTGTGTTTGCTTTGTTTTGTGGTTACTTACTTAAACTAAAGTCATTAAAAAGGACGTATGCGCTTCTCTCATGCTTCCAAGTGATTTAGAGAATCAAAAGGCCTTTTTGGTGATTTTGGTGTAAGATAAAGTGATCACCTCCACACTTTGATTTGGGCTTAAAAATTGAACATCTTGTGCGAGTGTGAGTAGGGGCATTTTCGCATACATTCTCTTTCTTTGTGCCATCAAAGATTGATCGAGTTACGGATTGTGTTTTTGCTTGCTTTTGTTTATCTTAGAGGGCCTGCCTTGGGGAAAAAGTACTCATCCAAGGGAACGACTCAATCAGTAACTCTCTAAAGCCAAGAGTATTTCTAGCCGGGATATAAATGTGGGTATTGGTTAAACGCCATTATCACACGGTTGGCTCTGACAAGATGGATCCGAAAGGGGACTCTTGTCGTATGGGTCAATCTCCACGAATGGAAGGTCCTTACTAGAACCCATGTGCTATAATTTGCCAAAATCCTTAATCTATTTGTTGGTGCAAGAATGGTCATTCTGAAGCCACCCCACACTTTTACGGTCTTTATTATAAATGGAAAATATGCCATGGGAGTTTAATGGGTGTTGATGCTTGGCTGCCCCGATTGACGTTAATGAGTCGTGGAGGGGAGCCAGTGGGGTCAAGCATCTAACCATTTGCTAAAGATAGGCATAGCTGGACTTGTCCAAGTGGGGATTCGACAAATATTTTCTTACACATCCATAGGGCTTGTACTTGTTCTTCGTTCAAAAACACAGTACATTTATCGAAAACATTGCAAAACCAACATTCAACATCATCATCAAAATTTCAAACCCCTTAGTTAGAGAAAATACCTTTGACAAAGCCCAAGAACTATTGCTTACCCTTGGGATTATGTCCTTAGAGGTTCCTAAGTAATTGGGTTTACATCTTAATTTGCTCTTACAAAGGTCAACATTAGGCAACCCTTGTCCTAATTTCTTGGAACTTTCACATAGCACTTTGTGGGACAAAAAGAAGTTGTGACATGGGACATTCAGTTTGAAACCTAATCAAGAATTGTGTTTGTGGTAAAAAGAACTCATTAAGCAAAGATAACAAATTGGACCCCACACATGTGCTTGATATCTTTTGGTCATATTGGTCTTTTGATTGCTCTTAGAGAAAAGTGTGTTCTTCAATACCTTGGCCTAGTAAACAAAGTCTCTCTAAGTCTTTTAGGATCAAATCAAACACTTCATCCATCTCACACATTCATCAAAATTCATCCATCCAAAACAACTTTAGGCTTTTGAAACATCATTCTAGACTTGGGTACATCCTTAAATCATCATCAAATTCACCTTGTTTAGTTAGGTGTATGGGAATGAATCCTTTCTCATACATTTAATTAAATCAGCAATCCTTTTAACAAGTTCATCCTAAGATAACATCTTACATCTTAGGGTTTACAAGTCCATTATCCAAATCCAAATCAACCAATCAAAATCAAACCCTAAGTCTAGCATTGATCCAAAGTTCCTAAACGTTTGTCACTCATATCATTCACATTTCATCCTCCATCTCACCATTGGTCCTAAGAACTTTGGAGGTCACTTTCATAACAAGGTCAAAACACAAGAAGAACATGGAATATACACTTGATCCATACATCTTGAGTAATCTAAATCAGTTGAATCTTCAAAGCCTTGCAAT
>VDFB02000363.1:136965537-136995322 GCA_007258455.2 Sequoia sempervirens | reverse complement strand
ATTATGCATTCGATCGGATTTAGTCAAATTAGATGTCGCATTAGGACCATTCATCAATTAATTAGGTACACTTTCATCCATTCATTAGGTAATTTCATCTCCTCAGATCATTTATTTAAAATCAAATAAACATTATCATCAACCTTTTAATAAATCAAAAATCCATTTAAATCAAATCCTAAATCATACTTTATCCTTTTCTGAATTAAATAAATCAAATATCAAAGTCTTAAAATTCAAAATCATCTAATCAGCATTAAATCAGCATTTAATCTAACCCTGATTAAATGTTAATCCCATCCCACTTGCATTCTCTAGATATCTCCACTTGCACAATAAATCAATTTTATTGATTTATTTAAAAAACCTCATTTTCCCTCAACATGACAAGTCAAACATTGCATTTATTGTTGTTTTTCTTGTCCCCCTCTCAAATTTATTGCAAATTTGAATTCAAATTCTCCCTCTCATGGGCACTCTTCCCAAATCTTGCACAACCATTGACCTATCATCATTTGACAAGTGTCATCTTCTCATTAGAGGATCTTTAATCCCACATTCACCATCTTGGCCAATCTCTCATCAAGAAAATCTATAAAATAGGGCCTTCATTCTCATTCATGGAGCCAAAATTTTATGCAAGGTTACTCTCTTGGTTTGAGAAATAATCTTGTTCTTCATCTCCATTGCAATATATCATCATTTAGCTATTGATCAAGGGTTGGGAAAGGGTCACTAGCACATGTGACACCAATCCAACATGGAATAGGTGATTATCATGCTTTTGAAATGTCTTCTTGATGTTGTTTTTGTTACTTGTGGCATTTCTTTAGCATAGGTATTTTATTTCATGGAGGTATTTACAGATTTGTATGTTTAGACTAACCCTTCTAATGAGTATTTGAGGTTGGTTTTACTTGCAGATTTAGGGTACTTCATTATGGGGCTAGAAGGAGGGAAAATCTAATGTTTTTCAAAGAACTAACATCATGATATTGTGTTAAGATTTCTGACCATTTTCAGATTTGATGTCCACAAAATGGCGCTAATAGATGATTGTATTATCGAATGCATTGATTTGACTTCATTTGAATAGTTTTAATCTATTGATCTGTGTTATGCCATATAGATAATAGATAAAACAACATTAAATCATCTCTATGTTAGGGGTAGATTCATGTTATTTATCTATCATTTTTCTCATAAGCTCAATCAAAAGTACAAAATTTATACCTAGGAAAGAAGTAGACTGAGTATTGAATGATCGATGCTTTGAAAGTTTGCAACCTTTCTAACGTGCTCTGTCTATGCTTCAGATTTGTACTTTGAATGTTCACTTTTTTTTTTCTATTGTGCTTTGTCTATCTATATTGAATGTGTTTGCCTCTTTTCTAGCATGCCTTGTCTACGCTTCTGCATTTTGACTGCATTCTGAAACACAAGATCATATCATTAGAAATTGGGCCCTGCACCATTTAAAGAGGAAACTTGTGCAAGAATAGTTTGCTTTCTTTGGTAAGCACATGCTATCCAGTTACCACTGCAGATTCTCCATCTAGTGTAGCTCTCAAGCTTTCTAGATCCTGGATGTTGGAATGGCTGGGGAGTTTGGCCTTACACTTGAGAGATTCAGTCAAACTCTTCATGTGACTTGTTTATGCTTCCATATTTTTCATGCATGACATTTGTTGAAACTGCAGTTCTTTGAATCATTCTATCAAAGAGTTTATGGGCCTTATCTGTGCTTCCCCCATCTTGCATACATATATGTCGCCCTCATATTTCCAACTATTAGCATCTGACAAAAACTCTGTATACTTTGTGTTCTAATGGATGTCTGTTCCCTTCTACTAAAATTCACAGGAAGAATGTTGCACCAAGGTTTAAGAACTTGGCTTTATGCCTGTCAATTGAGTTAGCTTATGGTCGTTGTCTTTTCTTAAACCTAGACTTAAAGGCTTCCTAGTTTAGCTTTACACCTACCAATGTCATTCATCTTAAAGCTCTTGAGTGTCTTGGGGCGCGATTCACCTACCAAATACATTTGCTTGAAAGCTTTTTAAGAACCCTATTGTCAATCTTTAAAGCTTATGTCTTTTTGAATTTTCATCTACCAAATACATGTGTTGCTCGATATTTTTTCCAATACGTTTAATACAGTGGATACCCTACTGCATCCAGCATAGTCAAGTAAAGTGTCGTAGCTCTTAAGTCTGCCGCTAAAATGAAACCACATCTTTGTGAGGCAGTCTGCAGGACAGTGAGTGCTTTCTTCATTGTTACTTTGGTGAGTGTCATTCAATGAGACCACAGTATTTGGGATTTCTCTAAACAAACTCATGCGCATCCCTTTGTCATTGCATTGGCTATGAGTAAAGACCACCGTATCTGCCCTGATGGATACTCTTTTCTCATCATCTGTGCGAGCTCGACTAAGTATGATTGTGACTATTGCACAGCAGTGAAAGTGGTATACGTTTCATACCCACT
Source organism: Sequoia sempervirens (assembly GCA_007258455.2). Classification (NCBI taxonomy): domain Eukaryota; kingdom Viridiplantae; phylum Streptophyta; class Pinopsida; order Cupressales; family Cupressaceae; genus Sequoia; species Sequoia sempervirens. The sequence goes on along the minus strand of VDFB02000363.1, from coordinate 136,992,832 downwards.
GACGTATGAGGGCCCATATGAGAGCCTAGAAATGATGTCGTCCAAGTTGGCATCAGTACGTGTGGGCCCTTCTAGATCAAGCGATGTGGTGCCCATTGGCAAAGTCTCTATATACAAATAAAATGCTGCTCTATTTCTCTTGCGAACATAAAGAAAAACTTATTCTTCCTCTAACACTCCATGCATAGCACTAAACAAACACACATTCTTACAAAAATGAGCATTTGAATCTCTTGAATTTTGTTGTGTCAACTCACGCCATTCACCTCTCCCGCATGTTATAGGACGTCAAATCCCTTGAAAGCTTTGTTTGAATTATAATTGATTTTGAAATGTGCTTATGATTTCCTTTCTCTTTGGCTATGTCAACTAGCGCCATTCACCTCTCCCACATGTTATTGGACGACAAATCCCTTGAAAGTTTCAATTGAATTATAATTGATGGGTAGAAAGGACGCTGGAAAAAGTGGTAGGTTGGTTGAGGATTATTGGGAATTTCTTTTTCTTACATACGTCTTTTCTTGACTAATGAAGTTATTGAAAAGAGATTTGAGTTCTACGTTACAGCTGTGAAAGATTTCTTTAATTTGTATAGCATTTACTGCAACCACGTTCCTAGCAGCACCTAAAACAAGATATTGTATAATATATCAAGCTGAATAAAAAGTGATGTACTAGTTTGATTGCCTTTTATAAAGCTTAATGCTTCCATGTGCTTTCTAATCTGTCAAATCAAGTCTGCAAGGGGAATCTTCCTGCTGAAGATCAATTAATGCATATTAGTCCAAGCGTAACCAATTAACCACTTTTTTATTTTAGAGTCAATCAATGAATACTTAGCTATTTTCCAACATTGAATGTTTGAATATTGATTGGAATGTCCAACTTGGAATTGCTTAGATTATGATTTCTATTTCTAAAATAAATAAATAAAACAACATTTGTAAACCATTATTTTACAGAACTTTTTATGAAAAATGAAAGTTATCTTTGTGAGAATAGTGGTGTATTCTTGATCTTAAACATAGTTGTGATGATCAAGAAAATCTAATTTTGTGTTTTTCACTTTTATAGGTGAAGGTTGATGTCAAAGTCGAACATTGGAATCAAGTGAAAACGAAGGAAAAATCAGAATTAAAGATTCAAGCATCAAACTTGAAACCCAAAAGCATTTTTTAATGCTAAGGAACTTTTATTTCATGCTTTAATTTTTTGTTTTAAGCCAATTAGATCATTGTTTGTTTCCAAAGTTGGATTAAAATTGAACTTAGAAACTTACTAGCTTTTCATTTTTGGCTAAAATTGAACAAGGCAAACTTCACACTTCATCTTGGTGCTTAAATCAAACTCACAATTGCTTTGGAAGGATAAAATGAATGTGTGTTTGCTTTATTTTGTGGTTACTTACTTAAACTAAAGTCATTAAAAAGGATGTATGCGCTTCTCTCACGCTTCCAAGCAATCTTGAGAATCAAAAGGCCTTTTTGGTGTTTTTGGCGTAAGATAAAGTGATCACCTCCACACTTTGATTTGGGCTTAAAAATTGAACATCTTGTGCGAGTGTGAGTAGGGGAATTTTCATGTACATTCTCTTTCTTTGTGCCATCAAAGATTGATCGAGTTACGGACTGTGTTTTTTCTTGCTTTTGTTTATCTTAAAGGAATTTCCTTGGGGAAAAAGTACTCATCCACGGGAACGACTCAACCGGTAACACTCTAAAGCCAAGAGTATTTCTAGCCGGGATATAAATGTGGATATTGGTTAAATGCCATTATCACACAGTTGGCTCCGATAAGATGGATCTGACAGGGGACTCTTGCCCTATGGGTCAATCTCCATGAACGGAAAGTCCTTACTAGAACCCATGTGCTAGAATTTACCAAAATCCTTAATCTATTTGTTGGTGCAAGAACGGTCATTCTGAAGCCACCCCACACTTTTACGGTCTTTAGTAGAAATGGAAAACATGCCATGGGAGTTTCATGGGTGTTGATGCTTGGCTGCCCCGATTGAAGTTAATGAGCCGTGGAGGGGAGCCAGTGGGGTCAAGCATCTAACCATTCGCTAAAGATAGGTGTAGCTAGACTTGTCCAAGTGGGCATTCAACAAATATTGTCTTACACATCCATAGGGCTTGTACTTGTTCTTCGTTTGAAAACAAAGTGCGTTTATCAAAAACATTGCAAAACCAACATTCAACATCATCATCAAAATTTCAAACCCCTTAGTTAGAGAAAATACCTTTGACAAAGCCCAAGAACTATTGCTTACCCTTGGGATTATGTCCTTAGAGGTTCCTATGTAATTGGGTTTACATCTTAATTTTCTCTTACAAAGGTCAACATTAGGCAACCCTTGTCCTAATTTCTTGGAACTTTCACATAGCACTTTGTGGGACAAAAAGAAGTTGTGACATGGGACATTCAATTTGAAACCTAATCAAGAAGTGTGTTTGTGGTAAAAAGAACTCATTAAGCAAAGATAACAAATTGGACCCCACACATGTGCTTGATATCTTTTGGTCATATTGGTCTTTTGATTGCTCTTAGAGAAAAGTGTGTTATTCAATACCTTGGCCTAGTAAACAAAGTCTCTCTAAGTCTTTTAGTTTCAAATCAAACACTTCATCCATCTCACACATTCATCAAAATTCATCCATCCAAAACAACTTTAGAGCTTTTCAAAACATCATTCTAGACTTGGGTACATCCTTAAATCATCATCAAATTCACCTTGTTTAGTTAGGTGTATGGGAATGAATCCTTTCTCATACATTTAATTAAATTAGCAATCCTTTTAACAAGTTCATCCTAAGATAACATCTTACATCTTAGGGTTTACAAGTCCATTATCCAAATCCAAATCAACCAATCAAAATCAAACCCTAAGTCTAGCATTCATCCAAAGTTCCTAAACGTTTGTCATTCATATCATTCACATTTCATCCTCCATCTCGTCATTGGTCCTAAGAACCTTAGAAGTCACTTTCATAACAAGGTCAAAACACAAGGAGAACATGGAATACAAACTTGATCCATACGTCTTGAGTAATCCAAATCAATTGAATCTTCAAAGCCTTACAATTCTGATTGATTATCAAAACTCACACTTATACAATCCATACATGGTTTTACTTGCTGATTTAGGGTACTTCAAAAACTAACTTCGCTATAATGTGAGTGTGTTATTAATAAATAGAGAGATGGCCATGGGAGAGAGGGTGGGAGAGTCGTAGATCCCAGGAAAGGGTGGGTGGGAGATCAGGCAGATCAAATCAAGGAGGGGTCAAAAGTCCAGGGTGGGGGATCAGGCATCAAAGGGGTCAGGCATCAAATCAGGGGTCTGGAGAGTCAAGGAAATCTCAAGATCAACATCAAACGTCAAAAAAATCAATCGAAATCAAATCAGCAAATCAGAAATCATCAGAAATCAAAATCAAGATCGAACATCAAATCAAAAAAAATCAATCAGGCAAATCAACAAACATCAGCTGCTTGCGGAAATCAGACCGCATCAAAATCAAAATCATCAAAATCAAACAAAATCAAATCAGAAATCAATCAACGATCAATCAATCCTCGGCGTCCAATTTTTCGCGCAAGATCCGTCATCAAACAAAATCAATCAAAATCAAATCAAAATCCGCGAAATCAGAAATCAAAATCACTTCCGATCGGCGCGGATCCGGCAAATCCGTCAATCAAAATCATCGAAAAAATCAAGATCGAAAGATCAAAATCAGATCAATCCGTCAAAATCAAAAATCAAAATCTTTCAAAAATCTCAAGATCAAATCATCGAAAATCAAAAATCGCAAAAATCCAGGATCAAAAATCGTCAAAAATCAAAAATCAAAAAAATCCAAATCGAAGAATCAAAATCAAATCCGAAATCGGAAATCGAAGAAATCGATAAATCGAAATCCGGCAAATAAATCACGCGTCATCAAAATCAAAAATCATCGAAAAGGATCTCGTCAAAAGTCCTGAAAAATCGCAAAAAAAATCGGCAAATCCACGATCCAAAATCAGATCGAAATCCGAGATCGCATCAAAAGAAATCAAATCAACGGCAATCCCGAAAAAATCATCACGATCCAGAAAAATCAAAATGCAAGAAGTCATCGAAATCAAAATCAGGAAAAATCAAAAAGTTAAAATCAAAATCGAAAAATCAAATCAGCATCGACATCAAAATCAAAATCGATCATTTTCGCTATCAAACTCAAAATCAGCGCGAATCAGAAATCGAAGATCAATCCAACGCATCAAGCAGGATCGAATCATCAGAAATCGAAAATCATCAAGCGCAGAATCGCAACAATCAAACGCTCGATCACAAACTCGAAAGCGACTCGAAAATCAAACGTCGAGATCAATCAAAATCCATCGGATCAATCCCGTCATCAGGAAATCAAAATCAGAAATCTCAGAAAAGCAGTCCGATCAAAAATCGAAAAGATCAGGCGCAGGATCGTCATCAAAAAATCGAAAATCAATTTCAAAATCAGCCAGAAAAAATCAGAAAAATCGAAAACGTCAAAATCGCATCAAAATCGGCAAATCAGCAAAATCCGAAAAGGATCAAAAAATCAATCAGAAAAATCAGCGCGCGATCTCAAAATCATCAAAGTCAGATCAACATCGAAGCAGGATCAAATCAATCAATCGCAAATCAAAAATCGAAAATCACATCAATCAAAATCAAATCATCAAAATCGGATCGAAATCAAACAAACGCGCATCAAAATCAAAATCGCTGCGGATCGAAAGAATCAATCAATCAAAATCCGCATCAGGCGTCAAATCGAGAAATCAAATCAATCAAATCAATCATGACATCGGCAAATCAAAATCAATCAACATCTTTTTCATCTTTTTTTTCAAATCAAAAAATCATTTTTAAATCTTTTTCGAAAAAAATCAAAAAATCATCAAAATCAACAAATCTTGCAGAATCAATCAAAATCAGATCAAAAGTCAGAAATCAAATCAAAAATCAGGCGCAGCATCAAAATCAAAATCAAACAAAAAAATCGGCAAAGAAAATCAAATCATCGATCAGGATCGGCAAACAAATCTTTTGCGAAATCAGGCAAATCGAATCGAAAATCAGGCGCAGGAGATCGATCAAAAAATCAAAATCGAATCTTCAAAATCAGGCGCAAAAATCAAATCAATCAAAATCAGATCATTTCAAATCAAACTCAAATCAAATCGGCGCAAATCAAAATCGGCTCTTTAAAAATCAAATCAATCCGGCGCGCTTCCATCGAAATCAAAATCAGTAAATCAAACAAAATCATCAAAATCCGCATCGGCAAAAATCAAAATCAAAAATCAAATCAGGTCGAGATCGGCATCAAACAATCAAACATCGAGATCAGATCGTTCGAAAATCGAAAAATCAAAAAATCAAAATCAATCAAAATCAGAAGGTCGATCGAGAGAGTGGGAAAATCAAACGTCAGTAAATCGAGGCTCAAACACTTCTTGAGAGAGTCAGGAGAAGGGGAAGTCAGGGAAGAGGAGTTACCCGAGGGTAGAGAGATGGAAGAGTCTGAGAGGAGAGAGAGTTGAGAGAGGGAGAGAGTGGGAGAGGGTTGGAGAGAGGGTGGGGGAGAGTGGGAAAAAGTGGGAGAGAGTATAGACAAAGAGAGATAATAAATCTATAAAAAAATCAACTTTTTCATAATGCGAGCGCATTTTGAAGATGTATAGACATGACCATTTTAGCAAGAATGAATGAGTTTCACTTTTTTTTTCTTTTAATATGTAATAACGCGAGCACGTTATAACATGCTCGCATTATGGGCTCATTGTGGCTGAGCCTTAGGATCGGCACACAAAGACATAACGTGCGCGCTATAACGTGCTTGCATTATAGCGTGTTCAGGTTATGACTTTTCAAAACTTTTTTTGAAAGTGGCCAAAAATGTGCTACCCATCTCCATGCACCCGCCCTCTTATCAAAAAATTTATGTGAAATAGAGGATGGCCAAATATTCTATAGGACAACATGCTTGGATGGTTCATGCGAGCATTGCAGTGGCTTGCAATGAATGCCAACATGTAAACATATGGAGAGCACAAATGAGGTGGGACAAAAACTATTAGATTTTGAAAAGTATAAAATAGTGTCATATGTTACAAAAGATGGGTCTCAAGCAAAAAGGTGTGATTTGGTTATTCAGAAGATTCCAGTGTATTAATTTATGTCCATGTTTTGTGACAACATAGTGTATGAGTATGCAAGGCATACCCATAGAGCTCGATGGTTAGACACACAATTCAATCTATGCAAGGACACCTTTCTAGTTGGCATCATAGTATAAGTTGTTGACTTTGAAGAGAACTACACTGTGTAGCCACAGTGTGAGGTACAGTCACAGTATTACAACTCCACACAAGTTTCAATATTTGTGCACATAGCATTCATTCATTCAGATGATAGTATAGATGACCAAAGGAAGGTATTGAGGGAGTATCACTTTTATATTAGTAATGATCACACACATTCTCTAGAGTTCGTGCAAGGTTGCTTCCAGATGTTCTATAGTGATTTGGCTCAGAGGGGCATAGCATATGGTTTCCATATGATATGGTTGGATAACTGTACAACACAGTTCAAGAATGCGCACATGTTCTACTGGTTGTGCAGGATGCATCTCACCATAAGTGTTCAACATATGTGGAACTTTTTTGATACTGAGCATGGAAAGTGGGAGCATGATGGTGCAAGAGCATGTGTGAAAAGAGAATTAGTAGGAGAAGAGTTAAAGTATAAATACAATGCAAAATTGACAGATGCAAGATCAATCATTGAGTGGTGTAATGTTTTGATGGGTCTAGGTAATGAAGGTAGATCTTCAGTTCGTATATTTTTTTGGTTGATAGATGTTACTAACATTGCACCATATGAGGATTGTTGTACACTAACAGGATCAAGTGAGCTACACTCTTTCCTTAGCTCAAATGCAAGTTCATGGAGTATCAATACATGGAAGATGGTATGATTTTGTTCTTCATGTACAATGCAAGCCTAGAATGATTGTGAGTTAGGGGAGTGGGTTGGAAAATGTTTGACAAGTTATCTCAGCCCACTTCACACATATCACCCTCTGATGACATTGGAACACTTCACACATATCTCCCTCCAACGACATTGGAACTAACACGGATTGAATCATTGCTTGACTTTGACCACATATCAGATCTAGTTAAACTAGGTAATATATCTACTTGCTTAGTATTTGAAATTCCCTATTGTTATCCTAGTTTGTACTGTATTCGTAATATTGACTAATTTCAAGATATATTTTGTACATATCAATGCAGGGCATGTTTATGCAGTTATTGCAGATGAAGACAACGAAGAGGGAACAAAATATTACTTATGTCGTGTTGAGGCCAAAAAATAAATTGGAGGGCCCAATTATAGATGGAGAAAACATCAAATACCCTCCAGGCTCAGTTGTTGTTACTGGAATGTGGCTTATAAGGTACCCACATAAGAGTGTTAAACATTGGTTGTTTCTAGACTTTGACATGCATCGTAAGATTCTTCATTACTTGAACCTTGTTGTGGCATCTAATGTTCATTTGACAAAATATGGGGGTAGACCTTTGAATAAGACCTTGTGGAAGGTCTGTGAGTCTGACCATGAGGAAATACTTGACACAACAAATAGTAGAGCAAACCTAGATGGTTTGTTGGATTAATTTGTAAGTATATCCACATTGGTTCTTATTAGTTTTATACATGTATGCACATTAATTTGTTTGATGCCAATGCTATCATCTTCTTTTACTTTTCCTATTTGTAAGTAACCTACTAAAAATTGATTGGTTTCCATTTGTAGAAAATGCAAATTTATGAGCCATCCAAGAGAATCTCAGCCAGAAAAGTAATGCAACATCCTTATTTTAACAATCTTGACAAATCTCAATTATGATTTTAAGCCATTAAAAAAGTGTGTGTGAAGCTTGGTGAGGGAATTTCAAGTTATTCATTTGAAGTTAACCTTATCATGAGCACCTATGATGTAGACATTATAAGAGCATCTCGAATTTCAAATTATTCTATTCATGAGAGGTGTTGTGTGCAATAGGTATCTTGGAACTCCCAGTGAAGATGTATGACCAGGAGTGACTAAGTTGAGAAATTGGCATGCCTATCTTTAAGTTCCTTTCATCTATTTTCATTTCATTTCCTTTTTGGATGTTGTTTATTTTTCTTCTTTTACTTTTCCTATCTATAAGTAACCTGCTAAAGATCGATTGGTGTCCCCTTGCAGATAATTCAGATTTATGATCCATCCAAGAGAATCTCAGCCAAAAAAGAGATGCAACATCCTTATTTTGATGATCTTGAAAAATCTCAATTATTGTTTAAATACATTGCAAAAGTTTTTGTGAGGCTTGGTGAGGGAATTTCAAGTTATTCATTTGAAGTTAACCTTATCATGAGCACCTATGATGTAGACATTATAATAGCATCTTGAATTTCAAGATATTCTATTTCTGAGAGGTGTTGTGTTCAATAGGTATCTTGGAACTCCCAGTGAAGATGTATGACTAAGAGTGACTAAGTTGAGAGACTATCATACCTATCTGTAAGTTCCTTCCATCTATTTTCATTTCATTTCTATTTTGGATACTCTTTCTTTTTCTTCTTTTACTTTGCATATCTATAAGTAAACTACTAAAAATTGATTGGTCTCTCCTTGCAGAAAATGCTGATTTATGAGCCATTGAAGAAAATATCAATAAAAAAAGCAATGCAACATCCTTATTTTGATGATCTTGACAAATTTCAATTCTAATTTGAAGCCATTATAAAAGAGTGTGTGAAGCTTTGTGAGGGAATCTCAAGTTACTCATTTGATGTTAACCTCATAATGAGCACCTATGATGTAGAAATTATAAGATAATCTCAAATGTATGAGTAACATTGTAAAAGATGCATGAGAACAAAGTTCCGAAGGCATTGTAATGAGATTTACTAAAATAATGAAATTTGGTGCAGGGGCACCAAGGTTATTGAGCAAATTTGGTTCATGGAAGTCTTAAGTTAGTTTTGTGTTTTGAGTTTTTTCAATTGAATAAGGTCATATTAAACCAATTTATAATGTAATAAGTCATGTTAGTTGGTTTTGGGGTCATTTTCAAGTTCATGTTGCATATTTGTCATAATGATGTATAATTGCAAAAAATTGAAAAGTTGTCAATGTGAAAAAAATGCAAAAAAATGTAAACTTGAAGTGATTCTCATAGGAACTGATTATGATAGCAATACAGGGAGGCAATCAACTCACTTCCACAATAGAAAAGGATTCCAACTCCTTCCTTCCCTCAAAACTCAATCTTGGCTTATTTTCAACTTTGCACCTAGTCACTCTTGTAGGTTTGCAGATCTATTTTTCCCACCTTAATTCTTAGAATTCCTTAACAACCTCTACAACAAACCACTATTTTAGGCACCCATTTAATCCTTCTTCAACATACATCAAACCCTCATAAGAATCTTTTGGATCAGCTTTCACAAAACAAGCAACCCCCTTTATTCTTCTTATCACACACAAACCACCATTGGGAAGCATTAACCAGTCTGCCAAACCACGAATTCCTCCACTTTTAGGGCATGATAAGCCCTCTAACATAACAAACCCCAAGAACCTCTTCTTTCACAAGTTAGGAAATGGTTTATTGAAAACCCATACTCCAAACCTTCCCATAGCCAACCAAATCTTGAAAAACCTTCAAAAAGGTCTGCACAAGCTTAAAAGTTCAAACGATATCACTGCCCCCAAAGATTTCTTCAAACCCTAGCACTAAACCACCATTTTCCACTAAAAAAAACACCATTTGACATCTAGGGCATCACCTAAAAACCCTCTATTCGCCTCCCTAGTGCAGGAGCACCTGGCAAAGTTGGAGCACCTGGCAAGGTTTAAGCTTTATTGTAGTTTTTGGTTAAAGTTTAATTTTGTTGTGTTATGTAAGGTCTTGAACACCATCTTAATTGTGATTGAGGACCTTTTCTTCTTAGGTTAGAAGTTGAATAAGTTTTTCTATCCATTTTGTGGTTGTTTTCTAAGCTTGAGACCAAGGTTGTTAAACACATTGTGTTTTCCAACACTCAACTTTTGGTCGTTCTTGAGCTCGAAAAAGGAAACATAACTATTTCCAAGGATTTTTAAAAGGGAGCTCTCGACCTGTTTGAAAGGTTGGAAGGTTTGGAACATTTGCAGTTTTTATGAGAATAACAAAGAAACAGTGATTTTGGTGTGGAAGTTTCTATTTTTCTGTTCTTGTTGTGTGACAGCTGCTATATGAATTGAAAGAGGCATTTTGTAGTTTTTTTTGGCATGTAGTGAAGCTTCTGGTAGTTTTTTTTTGGTTAATTAGTTAATTCATCGCTTTCATCCATTCTTGTAAATTCTCTATTTTCTCCTTATTATTGTCTTGACTAGAAACTGTATAAATATGGGGATTTAGGCTGCATTCCCTCTGTACCAGGAAGTATGGACTTGATGGGAATGTGGCCAGGATCCATGCCTATACATATCTTAGTTGTAGAAGTTAGTAGGAGTTATGGAATCATGATCAAAGTCTTTCCCTAGGCGAGTTTGTTGATACCCGGCTTGGGAAGACAGTGAAACACACAGTCCTAACGTGGTAGGGGTGATGAATTTTTGATAAGGAAATGCGTGTAGTGGTTGCAAGAGCCTTCATAAAGGTTGTCAAGAAGGTAGAGTTCTTGACTGATCATTTAGAGGTTGGAAAGAGTAGATAGACCAAGAAAATGGTCTATAAAACCCTAGTTTTTGGAGAAACCTGAGTTCTGCCTATGTACGGATAGAGAGGGTCCCAAACCCTAAAAATATTAAAGAGTTTGGAAAAAGAACTAGGGTGTCAGAAGGGAGTTTGGCACAATCTGATAAAGGTGAGGAGTTCTAACCAGCTTACTTGTGTAAGGAGGCCTTAAAGGGGCTCAAGGCTAGTAGCCCTGCCCAAACCCTAAAATAGGGTTCTTGGTTAAGCAATGGACAAATGTTGATGGCAGGTCAACAAAGAATCCTTGTGTGATGGTTTTCATGCCATGGGAGACATTTCACACACCTGCAACAAGATTAGGAAGCATTTGGAGGTGAGCTAGTCTTTAAGAGTATTAAGGGCGAGGAAGCGAATGAAAGGAAGAGCACCAAGTTTGGCTTGGTTTATGGACTTGAATTGATAGCAGGGTTTGATAGAAGGATCAGGGGTGCCTAAATAGTATAGGACCTATAGGTTGAGTGGTGGAGAGTGACACCAAAGGAGGCTCATCAAGGTGAGACCTAGAGCATTGAGACAGTGATTGTCTTAATCCAACCCTGTCCCTATCACTCCCTTGCACACAAAACTTTTCACACATGTATTATAACCCTAAATAAGCCTTTTCATCAAGATACAAAAGCATACAATGGGTGGAAGGCTTAATATGACATTTTAATGCAATCAAAACCCTTAAAACAAGGTATACAAATTGACCCTTAGTAATTGGCTTCTAAAATGCACAAAATCACTTGGAATCAGACCAAACCAAAACTAAAATGGAGTTAAGTCTACTGCCCACCTAATTCCATCAAAAAGAGAGCACAATCGCTCTGAGCTACATTCAATTGGCTCGATCCCTTAAGGGTCCAAAGTGCAAAAGGGAAGAAATATTTGATGAAATATTATATGGAAATGGTGGTACTTACAAAATCTCTGTCTAAACCTACGAGATGATGTTTGGCCCCTCTACAATAACCTTTCTCAGTTTTTGTTATCTCAGAGTGGTTTTCTTGTGGTTTCTAGTTTTCACTTGATGGAAAACATGTCAAATGCAAGCAGTGCAAAGTTGCAAAGTGGTGCAACTTTTGTTTTGCAACTCGTGTGACCAAATAGACTATTCCAACACATTTAAATAGGTATTTTTATGCTAGGAATGGTCCTATTTCACACTGAAATATGTGGAATCAATCTAAGCTATGTTCAATTGGATCGATCCCTTAAGGGTCCAAAATGCAAAATGACTGCAAACTTCAACATGTTGTTACTCGGATACCATGATGCTTAGAAACTTATTGTCTAATCCTACAAGATCACATTGGGCCCCTCTACAATAAACTCTCTTAGTTTTTGTTATCTCAAAGTGGTTTTCCTGTGGTGTCTAGTTTTCATTTGATGGAAAAAGTGTCAAATGCAAGCAGTGCAAAGTGGTGCAACTTTCATTCTACAACTTGTGTGACCAAATGGACTGTTCCAATGCATTTGAATAGGTATGTTTATGCTAGGCATGGTCCTGTTTTGCACCTAAACACACGAAATTAGTTTGAGCTATGTTCAACTGGATCGATCCCTTAAGGGACCAAAATGCAAAATGGTTGTAAAGTTCAACATATTGTTACTCAGATACCGTGATGCTTAGAAACTTCTCATCTGATGTCACAAGAACATGTTGGGACCCTCTACAATAACCTCTCTCAGTTTTTGTTATCTCAGAGTGGTTTTCTCATGGTGTCTAGTTTTCACTTGATGGAAAAAGTGTCAAATGCAAGCAGTGCAAAGTTGCAAAGTGGTGTAACTTTTTTTCAGCAACTCGTGTGACCAAACAGACTGTTCCAATGCATCTGAATGGGTATTTTTATGCTAGGAATGGTCCTCTTTCACACCCAAACACGCGGAATCGGTCTAAGCTACGTTCAACCAGATCGATCCCTTAAGGGTCCAAAGTGCAAAATGGATGCAAACTTCAACATGTTGTTATTTGGATACTATGATGCTTAGAAACTTCTTGTCTTATCCTACAAGATCATGTTAGGCCCCTCTATAATAAACTCTCTTAGTTTTTCTTATCTCGAAGTTGTTTTCCCATGGTGTCCAGTTTTCATTTGATGGAAAAAGTGTCAAATGCAAGCAGTGCAAAGTGACAAAGTGGTGCAAATTTCATTCTACAACTCGTGTGACCAAATGGAGTACTACATGTTTGAATAGGTACTTTTATGCTAGGCATGGTCCTCTTTCACACCCAAACACGCAGAATTGCTCTGAGCTACATTCAACCGAATCGATCCCTTAAGGGTCCAAAGTGCATAATGGCTGCAAAGTTCAACATGTTATTCAGATGCCATGATGCTTAGAAAATTCTTGTCTATTTCTAAAATATCATGTTGGGACCCTCTACAATAACCTCTCTCAGTTTTTGTTATCTCGGAGTGGTTTTCCTGTGGTGTCAAATTTTTACTTGATGGAAAAAGTGTCAAATGCAAGCAGTGCAAAGTTGCAAAGTGGTGCAACTTTCATTTTACAACTCGTGTGACCAAAAAAATTATTTCAACACATATAAATAGGTATTTTTATACTAGGAATGGTCCTCTTTCACACCCAAACATGCAGAATTGGTCCAAACTATGTTCAACTGGATCGATCCCTTAAGGGTCTAAAGTGCAAAATGGCTACAAAATTCAACATGCTATTACTCAGATACCGTGATTCTTAGAAAATTCTTGTTTTATCCTATGGGATCATGATGGGCCTCTCTACAATAACCTCTCTCATTTTTTTCTATCTCAAAGTCATTTTCCAGTGGTGGTGAATTTTCAGTTGCAGAAAAAGTTGTCAAATGCAAGTAGTTGAAAGCTGCAAAGTGGTGCAACTTTTATTTCGCAACTCGTGTGACCAAATAGACTATTCCAACTCATCTAAATAGGTATTTTTACACTAAGCATGGTCCTCTTTCACACCCAAACACATAGAATCACTCTGAGCTATGTTCAACCGGATCAATCCCTTAAGGGTCCAAAGTGCAAAATGGCTGAAAACTTCAACATGTTGTTACTCAGATACTGTGATGCTTAGAAACTTCCTGTTTGATCTTATGGGATCACATTGGGTCCCTCTATAATAACCTCTCTCAGTTTTTTCTATTTCGGAGGCATTTTCCCGTGGTGGCAAATTTTCACTTGGGGAAAAAGTTATCAAATGCAAGTAGTTGAAAGTTGCAAAGTGGTGCAACTTTTGTTCTACAACTCATGTGACCAAACATATAGTTTCAATGCATCCAAATAGGTATTTTTACACTAGGAATGGTTCTCTTTCTCACCAAAACACACGGAATTGCTCTGAGCTACATTCAACTGAATCAATCCCTTAAGGGTCTAAAGTGCAAAAGGGAAGCAATTGTTGATGGGCTATTACTCAGAAAATGTGATGCTTATGAACTCTTCATCTAAGCCGATAGGATCACATTGGGCCCCTCTACAATAACGTCTCTCAGTTTTTGTTATCTCAGAGTCATTTTCCTGTTGTGTCCAATTTTCACTTGATGGAAAAAGTGTCAAATACAAGTAGTGTAAAGTTGCAAAGTCGTGCAACTTTCGTTTTGCAATTCATGTGAACAAAAAAATTGCTTGAACGTGTCCCAATAGGTATTTTTATGCTATGAATGGTCCTCTTTCACACCCAAACACATGGAATTGCTCTGAGTTACATTCAACTAGCGTGATCCCTTATGATGGCATGCAAAACAATCAAAAAGAGAAACATACACATGATGGTTGAGAAGTCTAATTTTTCCACACAAAAAGTGTATGATCATTGGAAACTAAAAGTTAGTGGTTGTTGAAGAGTTTCAAGGAGAATATCAATCAAATATCTCAGTTTCTTTATTAATTTGCATGCATTTTCTTCATTTCTAGCCTATGTATTGGTCTGTACAATAGGTGTTTTCTCTAAGATGACCTGAATCTATTGTAGATTTTTTTAGCTTTGCTTAGAATCCATTCTTGTGGAATTCTATTAAGTTCCAAGAAACTTAGAAGTAGATTTCTAAAACAGGTCTGAACTTGCTCATACAAGGGTTTGAGTGTAATATGTTGAAATAGGCCATTCCACCTATTTTTTAGGTTGTGTCTCAGTGTAATGGGCCTAATGTGAGCAGGATAGGGACTAGTAATAAGAAAATAACATTGGTAAAGGCATTGGAAGAGATTACTAACGCTACCACTGTTGAAAATTTAGAATTTAGGCCTTAAAAGCAAGGCTAGAAGAGGTGAAAAGAAGAAATTGCTTGAGAATAAGTTAGAATAGGTTGGAAATAGAATGAGATTATGGAGTTTGATGTGTTCAAAAGGTCTGCAAGCACAAGGAAGGTCAAAATTATGTTATGGCATGATGCTCTAGTTGGGAAAAGAGGGGTTCTCAATGAAAAAGAGAGATTTGAGGGAGTAAAAGATGGTAAAGTCAGGGGGAAACATAATTTGGTGGTTAATTAAGTTTGTGTAGGAAGAATGACGAATGTTGGAAGAGGTTTTGAGGTTGTATGACATTCGGGTTCAGGTTTAGGGGTTTGGTTCGCCAGTTCGGCCAAAAGTTTTTGGAGGGGGGTTCAATTTGTTTTGGGTTCATTAGTACAAAAAACATGTAAAAACATATATATATATATATATATATATATATGCACCCTAGAAGCATGAATTAGGATTAGAATATCACATAACATCATATAAACAACAAAACCACCATAAAATTGAATGTCATTTAAAACATGCATGATAAATATTCATCGTTGAAACTTGAATTGTGGTAGCTTGATATACATAGTCTATTGATGCCAAGGTTCAATTTGTATGATTTTGAAAAAAGAAGCCAACTAAGTAGAGTTATTAGCATTCTTTAGAAATCATAAGAATTTGTTTAGTACACTAGCCATTTAGATGTCTTCTTGTAGTCTCAAACATGTATTATTTTGTATCATTGTTACATTGGTCTTGAGAGTGGTAGCTTAATATAGCTCCACAATACAAAATTTGGTTTACCTGTGCAGTGTAACAGTGGCATAGGAAAAAATTTCTTTGAAAGAACCAAAGGGTGACTGCACAGTTGAAGTGTATAAACACATATTTTTGTAATATCAAGGATACTTTTTGAAATATTTTTATGAATCATTTAATGGAATACCAATTGAAAGCATTTTTTTTCTCTTACATAAAGTTGTTTAGCATTAGTCAATTAATATTCAAGACAAACCATGAAGGACATCAATGATCAATGCTAGGGCAAACCAATTAATAAGTATACACATAAGTCAAGCATGTACATGTGAATAAGGGAAGCAAAGTACTCAAAAAAACATAAGCCTTGAAGTATACACACGAATGCATGTAGTATACACAAATTAATCAAAATTATATGCACGAATACAAGGTATACACATGAAAACATGTAAGTCACAAAGTATATATTGGAACACACCTAAGTCACAAAGTATACACATAACTTGTAAAGTATACACTTGAATACACATAACTCATATCTATTGAACTGTGAATTTATAATGCAAATATGGAAACCATCGATAAAAAAAGATTTGCATTAACCAAATAGCCATGTACGCATACATCAATATAGGTCAATATAAGTATAAAATATGGGTACAAAAAAGCCATATAGGTTTACGAGAATGCAATATAGGAATACAATGTCAAATATATCCAATACAAAATTTCCATGTAGGCATACAACAAAGGGCTCTGGAATCAAAAGTCATTGCTCTCCATGCTTTGGAAATAAATTATTTTCCTTTTCTTGTTAATCAGATGGTGATAGGTCTATCACTCATCTGTGTTGTGCTTGAGGAATGCTCCTCCTACTCCTAGTGTTTAGTTCTTGGTGAAGTTTTAATAGTTACAATAAGAAGTAAAGACATTAATATATAGAAATTACATTATAAAAAATGATATGTTTAACAAAATAATCACTTATTTCCATCTCATGATCACTCTCCATGAGGGAAATATTCACACACCCATGTTGAGGCATGCTCAAGCCCTATATAAACCATCCAAATATAAATTAAACTATGAATCAATAATGGTTTGATTTTTCACTAACTAACATCTATAACAACGAATGTAAATTGAAATTTAGTAATTTTCCTCATACCTCCCATGTTAAAGCAATCGAGGATTCTATAGCAGATGAAACACTGATCTCCATTGCCCTCATCACATTCAAAGGTGTTTTGGCTTGCAACATTTGAAAATAAAACAACAAATTATTCAATCACAAAAACTACAATATTGATCCACGTGATAACTTATAATATATGAGATAATGAACAAAATTTTGAGTACTTATTAAACTATATATTTATGACTATCATGCTTACTATTTTCCCTATCCATATCTTGTTTGAAAGCACATGTTTTTTAGGGTTTTATCCACAGTAGCAAGCCGCTGAACCATTTGATAAAATTATTTCATAGACATGTACAATAGTTGTGGTGGCATAGAGAAGGCAGTGAATCATTTGAACAAATGCCTCAAAGAAAAGGGGTCTCGTGGTGATGGAATGCCATTACAAACAAATGCACATCATGGCATTCCATCACCATAAGACCACATCTCTTTTATGCATTTTTTTAGACAGTTCATTGCCTTCTCTATGGTATTATTTATTACTATTATGATTTGATAGAAATTTTTCCAAGCATCCATAGTTTCTTGGAAAGAACCTATTTTAGGCTTTTAGCCATAGTAGCAAGGAAGTGAGTAGTTTGATAAAATGCTTTGTTACACATGTATGGAAAATTTGGTATCATAAAAAACATGGTGAGCTATTTCAAAAAAAGCCTCAAAGAAATGCAGTCTCATAGTGATGGAATGGAATTCCATCGCCACGAGACCGCGTTTCTTTGAGGCATTTTTTCAACCTACTAACTGCCTTGTCTATGCTATTGCTTACTATTATGATCTGATAGATTTTTTCCAAGCATCCATAGTTTGTTGGAAAGCACCTTTTTTAAGCTTTTATCCATAACAGTGAGGAAATGAACTTTTTGATAAAATGATTTGGTAGACATGTATGGAAAATGTGGTAGCATAGAAAAGATGGTGATCCATTTGAAAAAGTGGTGCAAGTGCACCTTTACAAGAGCATGCCTCCATGAGGAAATTTTAGGATTTTGAGGTTGTATAGGTATTTTCATGATGTAATAAGTCTTAAATAGCCATTTTTGAATTTTTAATGGTCTTTGGTAGTCATCTTAGGCATAAATTGTAAATTTGTAGAATCTTAACAAAAGTTGTTAATCAATGTTGTAAAAATGCAAAAAGGTGTCAAGTGGAGGAATATGAAGAGTCAAGGTAGTTGTAGAGGAAATATTAGGTACTTAGGAAGTTTTAATTATTGGGAAAGTGTTTAAAAGATGTGATTCATCATTGTTAGCTATTGTTGAATCATTTTAAAGGAGAAAACTAATAAAATATCACTGTTATACTACTATTTTTTGTGTTTACCTCCATCATCTACCAGTGTACGGTTTTGTACAGGTGGTAGTGCATCTATAATGTGTTTGAATTGAAGGATTTAGGTGTGTGCATCAATTTAAAACAAATTTGAGCATTTGATATTGAGTTTCAAGCTTTTAGTGGCCTGATTTCTCTAGGCAGTCAGAAAATAGGGGCTAAGGGTTTGATTGCCCAAATGAACTAAAAAGTCCATTCCACCTTTTTGTAGTAACTGTTTCTTGGTGGAATGGACCAGTATAAAGTAGGAGTATGTGTAGAAGGTAAGGAATTCACTTGGTGAAGTTTTTGTGTGAGTTCTCCTCACTGCCCTAGTGAAAAACTAGTTTTGGTGCCTTTTAAACAAGGCTAGAGTGAGTGAAATGAGGACAGGGGTTTAGAAGTGAATAGAATCCCCTGAAAATTTTGAGAGAAAGTGAATTGGGGGTTTTTTAGAAGATCTTAGAGGTTGTAAGTGGTCAGAGAAGTGAATAAGTGAGAAACCCTAGGTGAAAGAGGGTGAAAACTAGTGAAAAAGAGTGATTTTGTGAAGTGTATGTAGAAATTTGGGGCAGCACTATTTGATAATGGAATGAACATGTATAGGAATAAATATGCATAATTGAAGTGATTATAAGCTTGTGAGAGGTAAGGACATAATATTTTTAATAAGCCCTAATTGATTACAAGGAAAGTGAGGGTTTTATGAAAAGGGGTCTAAATGAGTGAGAGGAGACCTAAAAGTTGAATAATCTGAGGTTTTCTTGGCTGTCTTTTGACTTTTTGGAGGTTTCAAGTGTTTTTTGTGTGTTTGGAGAGGTTCCTCTTTGAAAAAGATTCCTAATTGTGGCCTAATTCAATGTTAAAATCTAGATTTGGGATAGTTGCTCCAAAAGAGTTGCTAGTGAGTTTCAGATATGTGAGAGTGGGCCATAATGGGTGCCTAGTTTGGAGCATAGACAAGGCAGTGAACTATTTGAAAATATGCCTCAGTAAAATGTGGTCTCATGGAATGCCATGACAAGTAAATTAAAATGGAAGTTTCTCCTAGACTTATTACTTATGCTATGTGAAGTAATTGCATCATTACTTATGTTGAATTTCTAAACGACTATATTTTAGTTGAAATTTTGTCATCTATCAACATCTAGTTATTAGTTATGGAATGTGAAGTAATGATTTGAGTTTGAATGATGTGGAATGCAACATAATCAATGATATGAATATAAACTACACAAATCTATTAAGTACAATTCATTAGTTAAACTCTTTATTCTATTACCTACATGAAGGTTTGACTAAATGCACTTGCACTAGGAGTTGTTCCCTCAAAACCTCCAATATTATCCTATTCAGCATCCAAAATCACATATTAAAATACCATTCATAAAAAAATGCTATTAACATGTAATAAATTTATAATTTTTTGCTAGTTACATACCTCGCAAATAGGTGTACTACAAAAATAAGTAGGTGTAGGGCTGGTGTATCTAGTATCAACACTTTGACCCTGCAAGTTTATTAAAATCATAAAATTAAACTAGTTAATCTTGCATTTCAAAATCAAAATTTAATAAATTAAATTCAATGAACAAGCTAACTTTTACCTAAGTATCAATGCCATACATGTCATACAAAATGTTAGTTTCCCTCTCCATCACCATAGCTGCAGACAAATCCTACGCAAGAGCCTCCTAATTGTTTGTGGGGTCATATGAACAAGTCACCCCGCAAGATTGACACACATGGGATCAAATCCCACCTGTCGAAGACTCCCTTAGATGGCATTATACAAGAGGAATAGCATGCTAGTTGACACTCTTTGTCAAAGATTTGATGGCCTACAGAGTCTCTACATCGACACTATTGTTCACGATGGAAGGGATGACAATGTGCTCATGAGACAGCCTAGCGAGAGGTCATCTCGCTTGTCGTATAGGATCTGACTGTGCACTGGGTCTATCTTGCACTCACCCCCCCCCCTCTCCCATGGAAGTCCCCCATATCAAAATAATTTTGGATTTTGTTCAAGATGAACTCCATGTATAGTTTCCTAAGGAAATACTATGGGACTTCATAATTGTTGCATGGTAGGTCATCAAAACCATGTACCACCTATCCCAAAAATATTTCCTAATCTCTTGGTGGTGGCACCAATGAATAGGAAACCTCTTTGCATTGAGGGAGAGATTTGTATTTGACCGTGGGTTAGTGAATAATGTGCACAAATCACCTTTTGTAATTTTTAAATCTTTTACATCTTTATATGATAATTTATCTTGGTAAAAGCTCTAGCTGTCTACCTCTTATCCCGCCAACTAGTTAATTTTTTTCTAATTGAAGCTACATTTTTTAACATATCTTGCAATGAAGTTGCTAGGGTCATTATTTCCATAGTTGAACCGTTTGGATTGTTCAACCTCCCGATTAAATCCTCAATTTTTTTTTATTGTTCTCAATTTCAGCCATTAAATTTTGTTGAGTGTCAAGAAGGTATTGAGGGATTGGTGGAGGAGGTTGTTGTTGTGGTTGAGGATTTTTTTCTTGCTATGGATTTTGAGGAGGGTTTCCAAGTTGATTAACATCTCCTACAAATTCAAAAAATAAATATCAAATACAACCTAAAACTATCAAATTCAAAAAAAAAAAAAACAATCCTTACCTCTTTGACCTCCTCATCGATGTGGTGGCATCCTTGAGATGAATCAACAACTGTTGATGAATATTTTTGAAAAAAAGCTCCTCCTAGAATGTGAGCGCAAATTCTAGTGTTTTTGGCCATGGGAAACAAGAAAAAAACAATCATAAATGAAAATGAATTCGACCTCTTTTTTTTTGCTTTTAATATGTCATAATGTGAGTGCATTATAATGCACTCACATTATGGCTTTGTGGTGGCTGATCCTTAGGCTTGAAACTCCAAGCCATAATGTGAGCACATTATAACATGCTCACATTATGAGTTTTCAAAAAACAAATTAAAAAGTGGCCACAAAATTGCTACCCATCTTCATGTACCCGCCCCAAAAACAAACATGATGCATGATGACTTTGACATGATGCTTGATCATGCTTGAATAATGCTCTAAATCACTTAATAATCTTCCCTTGAATGCTCTTGAATTCTCTTGTAAACACTTGAATTCTCTTGTGAACTCAAACTTGTGTTATGCATGAATACTTGAATGCTTGAGATGAAAATGAGTGAAAGAAACTTGTATTTATACTTGCTTATGTAAAAATTACTAAAATTACAACACTACAAGCTGAAATTAGATCTAGGAGGATAAAATACACCAATAATTTGAATTAATTTTGATTTTGGCCACACAGGACTCATATTCCCAAGGTGGCATATGAGTCCCATTAGGCATAATTATGGGACACATTTTCAAAAATGCTTAGAAAGGTGTGAAATCTAGATCGAGACCCAAAACCATAGGTGGAACTCAAACACCCAAGGTGGTGTATGAGTCCCAAATCACTAAATATGGGCCACACAACCTAAAAACACCTAAATTTGGATGTTGATTTATGTTGAGATCATCCTTGAAAAGATGCATTAAATGAGGTTTATGGATGCAAAATAAGGCTAATTAAGGCATAAAGTAGCCCAGATATTAATGAAAACCCTTGTTAAAACACTTTACAATACCTTAAATAAAGTATTATTAAGTTTATTTAGTTTACAAGGCCTCAAGAACTAATATGAGTGTATTAAACACATTTCAACACTGACCTAATGTGAGTGTGTTAAACACATTACAACACTAATTCAAGGAAATATTAAGCTCAACTTTACAAGGAGGGCCCAAACAAGTGTGAAAACTTCACCAACAACATTTTTTGACACTACATTTAGACCTCACTTTAGTGAGAGGATGAACTTGCTTCAAACTCACACTAAAGTAGATGAACTCACATCAAGAGGGTTCTAAGTGCACCAATTCTAGTAGGATAGAATGGCAATGATCAAGAGGGGTGATCAATCCCCCAAGATCAAGATCCCATAGCAAACCAACATAAGCACAAAATAACACATGTGAAAATGATATAAAGATCATCATTAAGGCACAAGCATACACTACCAAAGACAATGAGAAAAGAAAAATAAAAGAAAATTTAGGGTGGATCAATCTTCGACCATTTTTCCATCATGATGTGGATAAGATCTAGGATGTTTTTCCAAAAATGCATGCTCACTCTAAGGCAATGGAACATCATGCCATCCGCTAGGTGGGGATCAAAAAGAGGTGAGACACATACACACATGGTTGGTATGCAGTCACACACATGCGAGTGGCTATGGGAAAGTCATGCCTTAGCTAGGATTCTCAAGAAACCATACCAAAGTTATACCTCTTGATAACTTTGATAAGGTACCACACAAAAATGAACCTTGAGCTTCATGAGGAAAGAAAAGCTTTGTATTCTTGGAACTCATGAACAAACAAGATGGCTCCATAGGCATGCAAATTGTGCTATACAAGGTGGCCATATAACAAAAAATGCAAATGCAACAATAAGGTTCAAATGAGTCTTGCATAGTTCACATAAGGTATTTAACTTAGGGAACAGTATGCCTATTGTCTCCAAGAATGGACCAATCAAAGAATAAAAAATTCACCACTTAGGGGATGTAGTGTGTTGCATCAAGCCACTAAGAGGAATATAATATGCTAAGAGAGATCATGCTTTTGAAGGAAATCACACCCAATGTCACTAGAAAGCGAGAGATACATCACATGAAGTAAGAATATTACACCATGAAACAAAAAAAATGCAAAAGAATAATGTCAATGTATGCCCCCACTTTAAAGAAATTGCTAAACACCGTGCTATGAGAAATTACTTTAAAGTAGAAATGATAAATTCTAACAATAAAAAGTACATGAGATCCAACATGGAAATCCCTATGGAAAGTCATATGTTTCCAAATAAAGCTATGTCAAGCAAAATAAAAAATGGGGTTGCCCCCAAAATGAAACTCTAAACACACATAAGGGATCTATGGATTTGGGGTCAGTATGTTCTTGCTACAATGTTTTTAGAGAGCTTGAAACTATCATCATTCCACAAATACACATAGAACTAGAAGAATGACACAAAGAAAAACCTTTTGGGTCAACATTGAGGAGACATGAATTTCTTGATGCCTTGCATCATCCCCAAAAGGAAAACACAAGACAAATGAGAGAATAAAGACAATGGGGAAAAGCTTTTGGCATCATCAATGCCCAAAAGGAAAACACAAGATAAATGAAAAGAAATGAAGACAGGTAAGGGAAAAGATTTTGGGCCAACATGGAAGAGGCATGAATGTATCAATTCCTTGTATCATCTCCGAAAGGAAAAAAAAAGACAAATGAAAAAGATAAAAGAAAAAGAAAAAATATGTACGACATAGAGAAGAATGAAGGTACAAATAAAGGAATGCCACAAAAAGAGACACATCAAAGAGAACATCACAAGGGATCACATCACACACATATAAAAACAAAAAAGGAAAATAAATAATGCAAAAGACTAGTAAGGAACATGCAATTCAACCTATGAGAAGTTCATCCACATCCCAATCATGTTCATTGTATGTCAGAGGTGGAAAACTAGCCAAAGGGACAATAGCAAGTGTCGAACTAGGTTCATTGCCAAGTTCAACACTCTTCATAGAATAATTGTTGTTTAAGCTCATAGAAGAGGAAAACAATGTATTAAATTCATTATGCACCTCCTCATCAATTTTAGTAATCTCCTCATTGTCAGCTAAATTAATCACAATAGGAGGTTGAATGATAATGTCAAAAGAAGGGTTTAATTCCTATTGCAGTATAGGACCTTGTTGTTGCGGTGAAGGGGGAGACTCATCATGCATTGCTTTAGTCAAGTTTGGATTTTTATTTTATTTTCTTATTTCTTTATTTAGCTTTCCAACAAGGGAATGACATCTACACCTATGCTTCCTAGAACCTTTGTTTCTTTTAGTTTTATTTTCAAGCTGTGGTTGTGTAGGAGCAAGTTGATCAACCATAGGTTTCTTTTCTTCCCTAAGGGAAGGAACAGAAGGAACCATGGAAGGTTGTTTAGCCACTTTCTCTTTGACTTTATAAACTTGTTTTATTCTTGGTGGCATAATAGGATTGGTTTCATTATCTCCTGGTCTTTTGTAGGAAATATGTGAAGTTTTTTCCTGAGGTGGGTTTTGGTTATTTGGGATGTCTTTAGGTTCAATCATGGTTTCATTAATGATGTTAGGCTTAGTGGTGAGCAAAGGCATATTTCAGAGCGATAATTTTTCTATACATTTTTCCTTGAACTTTTGGTAGGATTTGAAAGAGAAGTCTTGTCAAGGTTTAATAGGTTCCATAGGTTTAGGCTAGAAGAATTCTAAGATAAAGTCTCCATGGGAAGAAAAAGGGTTAAAAACACTATGATGTATAGTAAAAAATTAATTATCGAAGGGAAATTTTCATCATTTATGCACAATTGATGGGACCACTTCCATGAAGTGTATCCATGGGTAATCAATCCTCACATAAAATTATTACAATGTCAAGATAATGGAGAATGAGACATCCAATGTTTTCAGTCCTACTGTTAAAGGTAGGGTGATCGATCCCATCATAGGGAAAGAAAAACCATTATGCATCTTGATCCATGCTTTTAGTTTGTCATATATTTCTTGATAGAGTTCATGTAGAAGTAATAATTCCTCAATGATCACATTCTCTCCATAAACGGGATCTATTAATATCCCATTAGTGATCTTATCATAGATACAATCGGCTATGTAAAGAGGACCATCAGGTGAATGTTTAAGGATATCTTTAGAGGAGAAAGAAATTTCAAGAGGATTTTTAGTTTCACCCTTACGATGTTGAGTTTTGACCAATGCAACCAAACCATCAATAGGATTGTGTTCCTATTGATTAGTATTCATAGGAATTTTTTGAATTATATCTATGTTCTCATCATCCATGTCAATATTCATCACATCATTCTTTGTAGTTTCACTAGCTTTGACAAATGGAATATTATGTTTCAGCATGGGGTTGGTAAATATTTTCAAGTTTTGATTAGGAGGGGAAATAGAATTATTTCCTTGATCATTAACAATGCCAATAGAAAGCTGGCCGGAATCAATGAGGTATTGCACAAGATGTTTAAGACAATTAAAATGTTCTATATCGATTTTTTCAGTGATAATGGAAATAAGCATTTGATCTAAAGTTTGGAGGTAGGGGTTTTAATAGGAGGAAAGGTGATCATTTGATGTTCTAAAAGTTAGGTCATTGAGTTATGAAGGGTGTCATGCAAGGGAGTGAATTTCCTTTTTGGGTGGACCCATAGTTAAAAGGTATCGTTGCTTTTATAACCGCTACTTTGGTATTGACTTGTTGAGTTTCTTGTTGAGGGGGATTTAGATGGAGGAAACCTTTATTTATTTTTCTAAAGGGTTGGTAATTATTTTGGTTTGTGGATTTGGACTTCTTAGTTTGGCTAGAAGTGGACTTTGCATCACGACTTCTAACCAAGTTTTCATAATCATGGATGGTAGTACATAAGTGCATGAAGGAGGGGAATTTCATCATTGTAAGCTTTTCTTGTATCTTAATTTTCAATTTTACTATGAACATCTTTTCAAGGTGAGGGTCAGGAACCTATACATCAATTTGGGAATAAAATGATTGATAGTGCAAAATAAAGTTGGTAAATCTTTTATTCTTCTTTTTGCTTACATATCATGAAATCAGAAAAGGTCATTTTAGGAGTCATATGAACTTAGAAATGGTTTATAAATGCCTCAAAAAGTTAATTGAAAGAACAAATTGAGTTGTTTGATAATGAAGAGAACCATTCCAAGTTAGTATCTTTCAAGGACCTAGGAAAATGTTTAGCCAAGAGTTTATCGTCAAGGAAAAAAGTCACTACATAGGATAGTATAGGCAAAAACATTGTTAGAAGGATCTCCCTTCCCCCCCATATTTCTCAAATCTAGGCACCTCTACACCTTGTGGCATCAGTTTTCACAATATCTCCAAGGATAATGGACTAATTTTTACATAATATATAGTTGGACCATTTAGATTTTGTTTGATAGTGGAAACTTGCTTTTGAAGGGATGAAGCAATTTGTAAAAGTTTATTTATGAGAGGGTCATTGCTTGTAATATGAGATGGAAGTGAAAAAGGTGAAGGTGTGTATGTGTTTCAAGGAAAAGTTAATGGAATACTTATAGGTGGTAATGTGGTAGGAGATATGACATACAATGCCACAAAGGTACTAGGGATGCTAGTGGAAATACCTAAGGAAGGAATCACATTACTAGTAGGTTGCATTGTTGTTGTAACTTGAGGGTTGGTATAGGTAGGAATAGAGGAAATTGCTATGGGAGGACGAATTTGAATTCCTCCTTGGATTGTAACATTGTTCATAGGTAAATGACTACCAATGGTTGAGGTAAGGTGTTTTCTAAAGATTTGAACTATGTTATGTACAAGGTCAAGTCCATCTTCACTTTTACGCAAGCGATGAATATCTATCATAGGGATGGCAGTAGTTGAAATGTTTTTATTTTCCACTTGATGTTGTAAGTTTTCTAATTCTTCATGGATTTGGATTATGTTTTCTTGCAAAAAACTAGCAACCATTATTTCAACATGCATCACACTACTTGAAAGCAAGGAATTGTTAAGGGTATGGTCCATAACTAGTGTACTAGTGTCAATACTAGGAGTGAAAGAGCTAGACAACTCAAGATCAATGACGATTGTGCTATCGTGGGATGATGTGAGTCTCAAACTTCATCTCACTATAGTATTAGTAATAGGACACCAAATACTCATGCAAGGGATACTAAATGCATGAGTAATGCAAATTAAATTTGAGCTAAGTATAATAAAATAAATATAACAAAAATTTTGTAAACTGAAACAAAAAGTTATTAATAGAAAATAGGAGCACAAAAATAGAGTTTTAAATTTTG
>VDFB02000363.1:136818667-136965437 GCA_007258455.2 Sequoia sempervirens | reverse complement strand
TTGCTACCCATCTCCATGCACCCGCCCTCTTATCAAAAAAAGTATTCTTGGATGGCCAAATATTCTATAGGACAACATGCTTGGATGGTTCATGCGAGCATTGCAGTGGCTTGCAATGAATACCAATATGTCAACATATGGAAAGCACAAATGAGGTGGGACAAAAACTATTAGATTTCAAAAAGTATAAAATAGTGTCATATGTTACAAAATATGGGTCTCAAGCAAAAAGGTGTGATTTGGTTATTGATAAGATTCCAGTGTATTAGTTTATGTCCATGTTTTGTGACAACATAGTGTATGAGTATGCAAGGCATGCCCATAGAGCTCGATGGTTAGACACACAATTCAATCTATGCAAGGACACCTTTCTAGTTGGCATCATAGTATCAGTGGTTGACTTTGAAGAGAACTACACTATGTAGCCACAGTGTGAGGTGCAGTCACAGTATTACAACTCCACACAAGTTTCAATATTTGTGCACATAGCATTCATTCATGCAGATGATAGTATAGAGGACCAAAGGAAGGTATTGAGGGAGTATCACTTTTATATTAGTAATGATCACACACATTCTCTAGAGTTCGTGCAAGGTTGCTTCTAGATGTTCTATAGTGATTTGGCTCAGAGGGGCATAGCATATGGTTTCCATATGATATGGTTGGATAACTATACAACACAGTTCAAGAACGCACACATGTTCTACTGTTTGTGTAGGATGCATCTCACCACAGGTGTTCAACATATGTGGAACTTTTTTGATATTGAGCATGGAAAGTGGGAGCATGATAGTGCAAGAGCATGTGTGAAAATAGAATTAGTAGGAGAAGAGTTAAAGTATAAATACAATGCAAAATTGACAAATGCAAGATCAATCATTGAGTGGTGTAATGCTTTGATGGGTCTAGGTAGTGAAGGTACATCTTCAGTTCGTATATTTTTTTGGTTGATGGATGTTACTAACATTGCACCATATGAGGATTGTTGTACACTAACAGGATCAAGTGAGCTACACTCTTTCCTTAGCTCAAATGCAAGTTCATGGAGTATCAATACATGGAAGATGGTATGATTTTTTTCTTCATGTACAATGCAAGCCTGAAATGATTGTGAGTTAGGGGAGTGGGTTGGTGAATGGTTGACAAGTTATCTCAGCCCACTTCACACATATCACCCTCTGATGACATTGGAACACTTCACACATATCTCCCTCCAACAACATTGGAACTAACACGGATTGAATCATTGGTTGACTTTGACCACATATCAGATCTAGTTAAACTAGGTAATATATCTACTTGCTTAGTATTTGAAATTCCCTATTGTTATCCTAGTTTGTACTGTATTCGTAATATTGACTAATTTCAAGATATATTTTGCACATATCAATGCAGGGCATGTTTATGCAGTTATTGCAGATGAAGACAACAAAGAGGGAACAAAATATTACTTGTGTCGTGTTGAGGCCAAAAAATAAATTGGAGGGCCCAATTATAGATGGAGAAAACATAGAATACCCTCTAGGCTCAGTTATTGTTACTGGAATGTGGCTTATAAGGTACCCACATAAGAGTGTTAAACATTGGTTGTTTCTAGACTTTGACATGCATCATAAGATTCTTCATTACTTGAACCTTGTTGTGGCATCTAATGTTAATTTGACCAAATATGGGGGTAGACCTTTGAATAAGACCTTGTGGAAGGTCTGTGAGTCTGACCATGAGGCAATACTTGACACAATAAAGAGTAGAGAAAACCCAGATGGTTCGTTGGATTAATTTGTAAGTATATCCACATTAGTTCTTATTAATTTTATATGTGTATGCACATTAATTTGTTTGATGCCAATGCTATCATCTTCTTTTACTTTTCCTATTTGTAAGTAACCTACTAAAAATTGATTGGTGTCCATTTGTAGAAAATGAAAATTTATGAGCCATCCAAGAGAATCTCAGCCAGAAAAGTAATGCAACATCCTTATTTTAACGATCTTGACAAATCTCAATTATGATTTTAAGCCATTAAAAAAGTGTGTGTGAAGCTTGGTGAGGGAATTTCAATTTATTCATTTGAATTTAACCTTATCATGAGCACCTATGATGTAGACATTATAAGAGCATCTCGAGTTTCAAATTATTCTATTCATGAGAGGTATTGTGTGCAATAGGTATCTTCGAACTCCTAGTGAAGATGTATGACCAGGAGTGACTAAGTTGAGAAACTGGCATGCCTATCTTTAAGTTCCTTTCATCTATTTTCATTTCATTTCCTTTTTGGATGTTGTTTATTTTTCTTCTTTTACTTTTCCTATCTATAAGTAACCTGCTAAAGATCGATTGGTGTCCCCTTGCAGATAATTCAGATTTATGAGCCATCCAAGAGAATCTCAGCCAGAAAAGAGATGCAACATCCTTATTTTGATGATCTTGAAAAATCTCAATTATTGTTTAAAGACATTGCAAAAGTTTTTGTGAGGCTTGGTGAGGGAATTTCAAGTTATTCATTTGAAGTCAACCTTATCATGAGCACCTATGATGTAGACATTATAATAGCATCTTGAATTTCAAGATATTCTATTTCTGAGAGGTGTTGTGTTCAATAGGTATCTTGGAACTCCCAGTGAAGATGTATGACTAAGAGTGACTAAGTTGAGAGACTATCATGCCTATCTATAAGTTCCTTCCATCTATTTTCATTTCATTTCTATTTTGGATGCTCTTTCTTTTTCTTCTTTTACTTTGCGTATCTATAAGTAAACTACTAAAAATTGATTGGTCTCTCCTTGCAGAAAATGCTGATTTATGAGCCATCAAAGAAAATATCAGTCAAAAAAGCAATGCAACATCCTTATTTTGATGATCTTGACAAATCTCAATTCTAATTTGAAGCCATTATAAAAGAGTGTGTGAAGCTTTGCGAGGGAATCTCAAGTTACTCATTTGATGTTAACCTCGTAATGAGCACCTATGATGTAGAAATTATAAGATAATCTCAAATGTATGAGTAACATTGTAAAAGATGCATGAGAACAAAGTTCCGAAGGCATTGTAATGAGATTTACTAAAATAATGAAATTTGGTGCAGGGGCACCAAGGTTATTGAGCAAATTTGGTTCATGGAAGTCTTAAGTTAGTTTTGTGTTTTGAGTTTTTTCAATTGAATAAGGTCATATTAAACCAATTTATAATGTAATAAGTCATGTTAGTTGGTTTTGGGGTCATTTTCGAGTTCATGTTGCATATTTGTCAGAATGATGTATAATTGCAAAAAATTGAAAAGTTGTCAATGTGAAAAAAGAGCAAAAAAATGTAAACTTGAAGTGATTCTCATAGGAAGTGATTATGATAGCAATAAAGGGAGGCAATAAACTCACTTCCACAATATAAAAAGATTCCAACCTCCTTCCTTCCCTCAAAACTCAATCTTGGCTTATTTTCAACTTTGCACCTAGTCACTCTTGTAGGTTTGCAGATCTATTTTTCCTACCTTAATTCTCAGAATTCCTTAACAACCTCTGCAACAAACCACCATTTTAGGAACCCATTTAATCCTTCTTCAACATACATCAAACCCTCAAAATAATCTTTTGGATCAGCTTTCACAAAACAAGCAACCCCCTTTATTCTTCTTATCACACAAAAAAACCACCATTGGGAAGCATTAACCAGTCTGCCAAACCATGAATTCCTCCACTTTTAGGGTATGATAAGCCCTCTAACATAACAAACCCCAAGACACTCTTCTTTCACAAGTTAGGAAATGGTTAATTGAAAACCCATACTCCAAACCTTCCCATAGCCAACCAAATCTTGAAAAACCTTCAAAAAGGTCTGCACAAGCTTAAAAGTTCAAACGATATCGCTGCCCCCAAAGATTTCTTCAAACCCTAGCACTAAACCACCATTTTCCACTAAAAAATGCACCATTTGACATCTAGGGCATCACCTAAAAACCCTCTATTCGCCTCCCTGGTGTAGGAGCACCTAGCAAAGTTGGAGCACCTGGCAAGGTTTAAGCTTTATTGTAGTTTTTGGTTAAAGTTTAATTTTGTTGTGTTATGTAAGGTCTTGAACACCATCTTAATTGTGATTGAGGACCTTTTCTTCTTAGGTTAGAAGTTGAATAAGTTTTGCTATCCATTTTGTGGTTGTTTTCTAAGCTTGAGACCAAGGTTGTTAAACACATTGTGTTTTCCAACACTCAACTTTTGGTCATTCTTGATCTCGAAAAAGGAAACCTAACTATTTCCAAGGATTTTTAAAAGGGAGCTCTCGGCCTATTTGAAAGGTTGGAAGGTTTGGAACATTTGCAGTTTTTATGAGAATAACAAAGAAACAATGATTTTGGTGTGGAAGTTTCTATTTTTTTGTTTTTGTTGTGTGATAGATGCTATATGAATTGAAAGAGGCATTTTGTAGTTTTTTTTGGCATGTAGTGAAGCCTCTGGTAGTTTTTTTTTGGCACATTAATTATTTAATTCATCGCTTTCATCCATTCTTGTAAATTCTCTGTTTTCTCCTTATTGTTGTCTTGACTGGAAACTGTATAAATATGGGGTTTTAGGCTGCATTCCCTCTGTACCAAGAAGTATGGACTTGATGGGAATGTGGCCAGGATCCCTGCCTATACATATCTTAGTTGTAGAAGTCAGTAGGAGTTTTGGAATCATGATCAAAGTCTTTCCCTAGGCGAGTTTGTTGATACTCGGCTTGGGAAGACAGTGAAACACACAGTCCTAACGTGGCAGGGGTGATGAATTTTTGATAAGGCAATGTGTGTAGTGGTTGTAGGAGCCTTCATAAAGGTTTTCAAGAAGGTAGAGTTCTTGAATGATCATTTGGAGGTTGGAAAGAGCAGACAAACCAAGAAAATGGTCTATAGAACCCTAGTTTTTGGAGAAACTTGAGTTCTGCCTCTGTATGGACAAAGAGGGTCCCAAACCCTAAAAATCTTAAAGAGTTTGGAAAAAGAACTAGGGTGTCAGAAGGGAGTTTGGCACAATCTCATAAAGGTGAGGAGTTCTAACCAGCTTACTTGTGTAAGGAGGCCTAAAAGGGGCTCAAGGCTAGTAGCCCTGCCCAAACCCTAAAACAGGGTTCTTGGTTAAGCGATGGAGAAATGTTGATGACAGGTCAACAAAGAATCCTTGTGTGATGGTTTTCATGCCATGGGAGACATTTCACACCCTTGCAACAAGATTAGGAAGCATTTGGAGGTGAGCTAGTCTTTAAGAGTATTAAGGGCTAGGAAGCGAATGAAAGGAAGAGCACCAAGTTTGGCTTGGTTTATGGACTTGAATTGATAGCAGGGTTTTCTAGAAGGACCAGGGGTGCCTAAATAGTATAGGACCTATAGGTTGAGTGGTGGAGAGAGACACCAAAGGAGGCTCATCAAGGTGAGACCTGGAGCATTGAGACAGTGATTGTCTTAATCCAACCCTGTCCCTATCACTCCCTTGCACACAAAACTTTGCACACATGTATTATAACCCTAAATAAGCCTTTTCATCAAGATACAAAATCATACAATGGGTGGAAAGCTTAATATGACATTTTAATGCACTCAAAACCCTTAAAACAAGGTATACAGATCGACCCTTAGTAATTGGCTTCTAAAATGAGCAAAATCACTTGAAATCAAACCAAACCAAAACTAAAATGGAGTTAAGTCTACTGTCCACTTAATTCCATCAAAAAGAGAGCACAATCGCTTTGAGCTATATTCAACCGGCTCGATCCCTTAAGGGTCCAAAGTGCAAAAGGGAAGCAATCTTTGACGAGGTATTATATGGAAACTGTGGTACTTACGAAATCTTTGTCTAAACCTACGAGATGATGTTGGGCCCCTCTACAATAACCTTTCTCATTTTTTGTTATCTCATAGTGGTTTTCCTATGGTGTCTAGTTTTCACTTGATGGAAAACATGTCAAATGCAAGCAGTGCAAAGTTGCAAAGTGGTGCAACTTTCGTTCTACAACTCGTGTGACCAAACAAACTATTCCAACACATTTAAATAGGTATTTTTATGCTAGGAATGGTCCTATTTCACACCAAAACATGTGGAATCAATCGAAGCTTTGTTCAATTGGATCGATCCCTTAAGGGTCCAAAATGCAAAATGACTGCAAACTTCAACATGTTGTTACTCGGATACCATGATGCTTAGAAACTTATTTTCTAATCCTACAAGATCACATTGGGCCCCTCTACAATAAACTCTCTTAGCTTTTGTTATCTCAAAGTGGTTTTCCTGTGGTGTCTAGTTTTTATTTGATGGAAAAAGTGTCAAATGCAAGCAGTGCAAAGTGGTGCAACTTTCGTTCTACAACTCATGTGACCAAATGGATTGTTCCAATGCATCTGAATAGGTATGTTTATGCTAGGCATGGTCCTGTTTTGTACCCAAACACATGGAATTAGTTTGAGCTATGTTCAACTGGATCAATCCCTTAAGGGACCAAAATGCAAAATGGTTGTAAAGTTCGACATGTTGTTACTCAGATACCGTGATTCTTAGAAACTTCTCATTTGATGTCACAAGAACATGTTGGGCCCCTCTACAATAACCTCTCTCAATTTTTGTTATCTCAGAGTGGTTTTCTCATGGTGTCTAGTTTTCACTTGATGGAAAAAGTGTCAAATGCAAGCAGTGCAAAGTTGCAAAGTGGTGTAACTTTTTTTCAGCAACTCGTCTGACCAAATAGACTGTTCCAATACATCCAAATAGGTATTTTTATGCTAGGCATGGTCCTCTTTCACACCCAAACACACAGAATCGGTCTGAGCTACGTTCAACCAAATCGATCCCTTAAGGGTCCAAAGTGCAAAATGGATGCAAACTTCAACATGTTGTTACTTGGATACCATGATGCTTAGAAACTTCTTTTCTTATCCTACAAGATCATGTTAGGCCCCTCTACAATAAACTCTCTTAGTTTTTCTTATCTCGAAGTTGTTTTCCCGTGGTGTCCAGTTTTCACTTGATGGAAAAAGTGTCAAATGCAAGCAGTGCAAAGTTACAAAGTGGTGCAAATTTCGTTCTACAACTCTTGTGACCAAATGGAGTACTACAACATGTCTGAATAGGTATTTTTATGCTTGGCATGGTCCTCTTTCACACCTAAACACGTAGAATTGCTCTGAGATACATTCAACCAAATCGATCCCTTAAGGGTCCAAAGTGCATAATGGCTACAATGTTCAACATGTTACTCAGATGCCATGATGCTTAGAAAATTCTTGTCTATTTATAAAATATCATTTTGGGACCCTCTAAAATAACCTCTCAGTTTTTGTTATCTCAGAGTGGTTTTCCTGTGGTGTCCAATTTTCACTTGATGGAAAAAGTGTCAAATGCAAGTAGTGCAAAGTTGCAAAGTGGTGCAACTTTCATTTTACAACTCGTGTGACCAAAAAAATTATTTCAACACATATAAATAGGTATTTTTGTGCTAGGAATGGTCCTCTTTCACACCCAAACATGCAGAATTGGTCCAAACTATGTTCAACTGGATCGATCCCTTAAGGGTCCAAAGTGCAAAATGGCTGCAAACTTCAACATGCTATTACTCAGATACCGTGATTCTTAGAAACTTCTTGTTTTATCCTATGTGATAATGATGGGCCCCTCTACAATAAAATCTCTTAGTTTTTTCTATCTCAAAGGAATTTTCCAGTGGTGGCAAATTTTCACTTGTGGAAAAAGTTGTCAAATGCAAGTAGTTGAAAGTTGCAAACTGGTGCAACTTTCATTTTGCAGCTCGTGTGACCAAATAGACTATTCCAACTCATCTAAATAGGTATTTTTATGCTAAGCATGGTCCTCTTTCACACCCAAACACATAGAATCACTCTGAGCTATGTTCAACTGGATCAATCCCTTAAGGGTCCAAAGTGCAAAATGGCTGAAAACTTCAACATGTTGTTACTCAGATACTGTGATGCTTAGAAACTTCTTGTTTGATCCTATGGGATCACATTGGGTCCCTCTATAATAACCTCTTTCAGTTTTTTCTATTTCGGAGGCATTTTCCCATGGTGGAAAATTTTGAATTGGGGAAAAAGTTATCAAATGCAAGTAGTTGAAAGTTGCAAAGTGGTGCAACTTTTGTTTTACAGCTCGTGTGACCAAACATATAGTTCCAATGCATCCGAATAGGTATTTTTACACTAGGAATGGTTCTCTTTCTCACCAAAACACGCGGAATCACTCTGAGCTACATTCAACCGAATCGATCCCTTAAGGGTCTAAAGTGCAAAAGGGAAGCAATTGTTGATGGGCTATTACTCAGAAAATGTGATGCTTACGAACTCTTCATCTAAGCCGATAGGATCACATTGGGCCCCTCTACAATAACCTCTCTCATTTTTTCTTATCTCAAAGTCATTTTCCTGTTGTGTCCAATTTTTACTTGATGGAAAAAGTGTCAAATACAAGTAGTATAAAGTTGCAAAGTTGTGCAACTTTCGTTTTGCAATTCATGTGAACAAAAAAATTGCTTGAACGTGTCCCAATAGCTACGTTTATGCTAGGAATGGTCCTCTTTCACACCCAAACACATGGAATTGCTCTAAGTTACATTCAACTAGCATGATCCCTTATGATGGCATGCAAAACAATCAAAAAGAGAAACATACACATGATGGTTGAGAAGTCTAATTTTTCCACACAAAAAGTGTATGATCATTGGAAACTAAAAGTTAGTGGTTGTTGAAAATTTTGAAGGAGAATATCAATCTAATATCTCAATTTCTTTATTAATTTGCGTGCATTTTCTTCATTTCTAGCCTATGTATTGGTCTGTACAATAGGTGTTTTCTCTAAGATGATCTGAATCTATTGTAGATTTTTTTTAGCTTTTCTTAGAATCCATTCTTGTGGAATTCTATTAAGTTCCAAGAAACTTAGAAGTAGATTTCTAAAACAGGTCTGAACTTGCTCATACAAGGGTTTTAGTGTAATATGTTGAAATAGGCCATTCCACCTATTTTTTAGGTTGTGTCTCGGTGTAATGGGCCTAATGTGAGTAGGATAGGGACTAGTAATAAGAAAATAACATTGGTAAAGGCATTGGAAGAGATTAGTAATGCTACCGCTGTTGAAAATTCAGAATTTAGGCCTTAAAAGAAAGGCTAGAAGAGGTGAAAAGAAGAAATTGATTGAGAATAAGTTAGAATAGGTTGGAAATACAATGAGGTTATGGAGTTTGATGTGTTCAAAAGGTCTGCAAGCACAAGGAAGGTCAAAATTATGTTATGGCATGATGCTCTAGTTGGGAAAATAGGGGTTTTCAATGAAAAAGAGAGATTTGAGGGAGTAAAAGATGGTAAGGTCAGGGGGAAACATAATTTGGTGGTTAATTAAGTTTGTGTAGGGAGAATGACGAGTGTTGGAAGAGGTTTTGAGGTTGTATGACATTCAGGTTCAGGTTTAGGGGTTTGGTTCGCCAGTTCGGCCAAAAGTTTTTGGAGGGGGGTTCAATTTGTTTTGGGTTCATTAGTACAAAAAACATGTAAAAACAAATATATATATATATATATATGTACCCTAGAAGCATGAATTAGTATTAGAATATCACATAACATCATATAAACAACAAAACCACCATAAAATTGAATGTCATTTAAAACATGGATGATAAATATTCATCATTGAAACTTGAATTGTGGTAGCTTGATATACATAGTCTATTGATCCCAGGGTTCAATTTGTATGATTTTGAAAAAATAAGCCAACTAAGTAGAGTTATTAGCATTCTTTAGAAATCATAAGAATTTGTTTAGTACACTAGCCATTTTGATGTCTTCTTGTAGTCTCAAACATGTATTATTTTGTATCATTGTTACATTGGTCTTGAGAGTGGTAGCTTAATATAGCTCCACAATACAAAATTTGGTTTACCTATGTAGTGTAACAGTGGCATAGGAAAAATTTTCTTTGAAAGAACCAAAGGGTGACTGCACAGTTGAAGTGTATAAACACATATTTTTTTAATATCAAGGATACTTTTTGAAATATTTTTATGAATCATTTAATGGAATACCAATTGAAAGCATTTTTTTTCTCTTACATAAAGTTGTTTAGCATCAGTCAATTAATATTCAAGACAAACCATGAAGGACATCAATGATCAATGCTAGGGCTAACCAATTAATAAGTATACACATAAGTCAAGCATGTACATGTGAATAAGGGAAGCAAAGTACTCAAAAAAACATAAGCCTTGAAGTATACACACGAATGCATGTAGTATACACAAATTAATCAAAATTATATGCACGAATACAAGGTATACACATGAAAACATGTAAGTCACAAAGTATACATTGGAACACACCTAAGTCACAAAGTATACACATAACTTGTAAAGTATACACTTGAATACACATAACTCATATCTATTGAACTGTGAATTTATAATGCAAATATGGAAACCATCGATAAAAAAAGATTTGCATTAACCAAATAGCCATGTACGCATACATCAATATAAGTCAATATAAGTATAAAATATAGGTACAAAATAGCCATATAGGTTTACGAGAATGCAATATAGGAATACAATGTCAAATATATCCAATACAAAATTTCCATGTAGGCATACAACAAAGGGCTCTGGAATCAAAAGTCATTGCTCTCCATGCTTTGGAAATAAATTATTTCCCTTTTCTTGTCAATCAGATGGTGATAGGTCTATCACTCATCTGTGTTGTGCTTGAGGAATGCTCCTCCTACTCCTAGTGTTTAGTTCTTGGTGAAGTTTTAATAGTTACAATAAGAAGTAAAGACATTAATATATAGAAATTACATTATAAAAAATGATATGTTTAACAAAATAATCACTTACTCCATCTCATGATCACTCTCCATGAGGGAAATATTCACACACCCATGTTGAGGCATGCTCAAGCCCTATATAAACCATCCAAATAGAAATTAAACTATGAATCAATAATGGTTTGATTTTTCACTAACTAACATCTATAACAACGAATGTAAATTGAAATTTAGTAATTTTCCTCATACCTCCCATGTTAGAGCCATCGAGGATTCTATAGCAGATGAAACACTGATCTCCATTGCTCTCATCACATTCAAAGGTGTTTTGGCTTGCAACATTTGAAAATAAAACAATAAATTATTCAATCACAAAAACTACAATAGTGATCCATGTGATAACTTATAATGTATGAGATAATGAACAAAATTTTGAGTACTTATTAAACTATATATTTATGACTATCATGCTTACTATTTTCCCTATCCATATCTTGTTTGAAAGCACATGTTTTTAGGATTTTATCCATAGTAGCAAGCCGCTGAACCATTTGATAAAATTATTTCATAGACATGTACAATAGTTGTGGTGGCATAGAGAAGGCAGTGAATCATTTGAAAAAATGCCTCAAAGAAAAGGGGTCTCATGGTGATGGAATGCCATTACAAACAAATGCACATCATGGCATTCCATCACCATAAGACCACATTTCTTTTATGCATTTTTTTAGATAGTTCATTGCCTTCTCTATGGTATTATTTATTACTATTATGATTTGATAGAAATTTTTCCAAGCATCCATAGTTTCTGGGAAAGATCCTATTTTAGGCTTTTAGCCATAGTAGCAAGGAAGTGAGTAGTTTGATAAAATGCTTTGTTACACATGTATGAAAAATGTGGTATCATAGAAAACATGGTGAGCTATTTCAAAAAATGCCTCAAAGAAATGCGGTCTCATAGTGATGGAATGGCATTCCATCGCCACGAGACCACGTTCCTTTGAGGCATTTTTTCAACCTACTAACTGCCTTGTCTATGCTATTGCTTACTATTATGATCTGATAGATTTTTTCCAAGCATCCATAGTTTGTTGGAAAACACCTTTTTTAATCTTTTATCCATAACAGTGAGGAAATGAACTTTTTGATAAAATGATTTGGTAGACATGTATGGAAAATGTGGTAGCATAGAAAAGATGGTGAGCCATTTGAAAAAGTGGTGCAAGTGCACCTTTACAAGAGCATGCCTCCATGAAGAAAAAATTAGGATTTTGAGGTTGTATAGGTATTTTCATGATGTAATAAGGCTTAAATAGCCATTTTTGAATTTGTAATGGTCTTTGGTAGTCATCTTAGGCATAAATTGTAAATTTGCAGAATCTTAACAAAAGTTGTTAATCAATGTTGTAAAAATGCAAAAAGGTGTCAAGTGGAGGAATATGAAGAGTCAAGGTAGTTGTAGAGGAAATATTAGGCACTTAGGAAGTTTAAATTATTGGGAAAGTGTTTAAAAGATGTGATTCATCATTGTTAGCTATTGTTGAATCATTTTAAAGGAGAAAACTAATAAAATATCACTATTATACTACTATTTTTTGTGTTTACCTCCATCATCTACCAGTGTATGGTTTTGTACAGGTGGTAGTGCATCTATAATGTGTTTTAATTGAATGATCTAGGTGTGTGCATCAATTTAAAACAAATTTGAGCATTTGATATTGAGTTTCAAGCTTTTACTGGCCTGATTTCTCTAGGCAGTCAGAAAATAGGGGCTAAGGGTTTGATTGCCCAAATGAACTAAAAAGTCTATTCCACCTTTTTGTAGTAATTTTTTCTTGGTGGAATGGACCAGTATAAAGTAGGAATATGTGTAGAAGGTAAGGAATTTGCTTGGTGAAGTTTTTGTGTGAGTTCTCCTCGCTGCCCTAATGAAAACTACTTTTGGTGCCTTTTAAACAAGGCTAGAGTGAGTGAAATGAGGACAGGGGTTTAGAAGTGGATAGAATCCCCTAAAATTTTTGAGAGCAAGTGAATTGGGGGTTTTTTAGAAGATCTTAGAGGTTTTAAGTGGTCAGAGAAGTGAATAAGTGAGAAACCCTAGGTGAAAGAGGGTGAAAACTAGTGAAAAAGAGTGATTTTGTGAAGTGTATGTAGAAATTTGGGGCAACACTATTTGATAATGGAATGAACATGTATAGGCATAAATAACCATAATTGAAGTGATTATAAGCATGTGAGAGGTCAGGACATAATATTTTCAATAAGCCCTAATTGATTACAAGGAAAGTGAGGGTTTTATGAAAAGGGGTCTAAATGAGTGAGAGGAGACCTAAAAGTTGAATAATCTAAGGTTTTCTTGGCTGTCTTTTGACTTTTTGGAGGTTTCAAGTTTTTCTTGTGTGTTTGGAGAGGTTCCTCTTTGAAAAAGATTCCTAATTGTGGCTTAATTTAGTGTTAAAATCTAGATTTGGGATAGTTGCTCCAAAAGAGTTGCTAGTGAGTTTCAGATATGTGAGAGTGGGCCATAATGGGTGCCTAGTTTGGAGCATAGACAAGGTAGTGAACTATTTGAAAATATTCCTCAGTAAAATGTGGTCTCATGGAATGCCATGACAAGCAAATGAAAATGGAAGTTGCTCCTAGACTTATTACTTATGCTATGTGAAGTAATTGCATCATTACTTATGTTGAATTTCTAAACGACTATATTTTAGTTGAAATTTTGTCATCTATCAACATCTAGTTATTAGTTATGGAATGTGAAGTAATGATTTGAGTTTGAATGATGTGGAATGCAACATAATCAATGATATGAATATAAACTACACAAATCTATTAAGTACAATTCATTAGCTAAACTCTTTATTCTATTACCTACATGAAGGTTTGACTAAATGCACTTGCACTAGGAGTCATTCCCTCAAAACCTCCAATATTATCCTATTCAGCATCCAAAATCACATATTAAAATACCATTCGTAAAACAATGCTATTAACATGTAATAAATTTATAATTTTTTGCTAGTTACATACCCCACAAATAGGTGTACTACAAAAATAAGTAGGTGTAGGGCTGGTGTATCTAGTATCAACACTGTGACCCTGCAAGTTTATTAAAATCATAAAACTAAACTAGTTAATCTTTCATTTCAA
This sequence comes from Sequoia sempervirens, assembly GCA_007258455.2. NCBI lineage: Eukaryota > Viridiplantae > Streptophyta > Pinopsida > Cupressales > Cupressaceae > Sequoia > Sequoia sempervirens. The sequence continues at coordinate 136,951,506 of VDFB02000363.1, read as the reverse complement.
AATCAAAATTTAATAAATTAAATTCAATGAACAAGCTAACTTTTACCTAATTATCAATTCCATACGTGTCATACAAAATGTTAGTTTCCCTCTCCATCGCCATAGCTGCAGACAAATCCTACGCAAGAGCCTCCTAATTGTTTGTGGGGTCATATGAACAAGTCACCCCACAAGATTGACACACATGGGATCAAAGCCCACCTGTCGAAGACTCCCTTGGATGGCATTATACAAGAGGAATAGCATGCTAGTTGACACTCTTTGTCAAAGATTTGATGGCCTACAGAGTCTCTACATCGACACTATTGTTCATGATGGAAGGGATGAAAATGTGCTCATGAGACAGCCTAGTGAGAGGTCATCTCACTTGTTGTATAGGATCTGACTGTGCACTGGGTCTATCTTGCACTGACCCCCCACCTCTCCCCTGGAAGTCCCTCATATCAAAATAATTTTGGATTTTGTTCAAGATGAACTCAATGTATAGTTTCTTGAGGAAATACTATGGGACTTCATAATTGTTGCATGGTAGGTCATCAAAAACCATGTACCACCTATCCCAAAAATATTTCCTAATCTCTTGGTGGTGGCACCAATGAATAGGAAACCTCTTCGCATTGAGGGAGAGATTTGTATTTGACCGTGGGTTAGTGAATAATGTGCACAAATCACCTTTTGTAATTTTTAAATCTTTTACATCTTTATATGATAATTTATCTTGGTAAAAAGCTCTAGCTGTCTACCCCTTATCCCGCCAACTAGTTAATTTTTTTCTAATTGAAGCTACATTTTTTAACATATCCTACAATGAAGTTGCTATGGTCATTCTTTCCATAGTTGAACCGTTTGGATTGTTCAACCTCCCGATTAAATCCTCAATTTGTTTTTTATTGTTCTCAATTTCAGCCATTAAATTTTGTTGAGTGTCAAGAAGGTATTGAGGGATTGGTGGAGGAGGTTGTTGTTGTGGTTGAGGATTTTTTTCTTGCTATGGATTTTTAGGAGGGTTTCCAAGTTGATTAACATCTCCTACAAATTCAAAAAATAAATATCAAATACAACCTAAAACTATCAAATTCAAAAAAAAATAAAAAAATCCTTACTTCTTTGACCTCCTCATCGATGTGTTGGCATCCTTGCGATGAATCAACAACTGTTGATGAATATTTTTGAAAAAAATCTCCTAGAATGTGAGCGCATAATTCTAGTGTTTTTGGCTATGGGCAACAAGAAAAAAACAATCATAAATGAAAATGAATTCAACCTCTTTTTTTTTTGCTTTTAATATGTCATAATGTGAGTGCATTATAATGCACTCATGTTATGGCTTTGTGGTGGTTGATCCTTAGGCTTGAAACTCCAAACCATAATGTGAGCACATTATAACATGCTCACATTATGAGTTTTCAAAAAACAAATTAAAAAGTGGCCACAAAATTGCTACCCATCTTCATGTACCTGCCCCAAAAACAAACATGATGCTTGATCATGCTTGAATAATTCTCTAAATCACTTAATAATCTTCCCTTGAATGCTCTTGAATTCTCTTGTAAACACTTGAATTCTCTTGTGAACTCAAACTTGTGTTATGCATGAATACTTGAATGCTTGAGATGAAAATGAGTGAAAGAAACTTGTATTTATACTTGCTTATGTAAAAATTACTAAAATTACAACACTACAAGCTGAAATTAGATCTAGGAGGATAAAATACTACCAATAATTTGAATTAATTTTGATTTTGGGCCACACAGGACTCATATTCCCAAGGTGGCATATGAGTCCCATTAGGCATAATTATGGGACACATTTTCAAAAATGCTTAGAAAGGTGTGAAATCTAGATCGAGACCCAAAACCATAGGTGGAACTCAAACACCCAAGGTGGTGTATGAGTCCCAAATCACTAAATATGGGCCACACAACCTAAAAACACCTAAATTTGGATGTTGATTTATGTTGAGATCATCCTTGAAAAGATGCATTAAATGAGGTTTATGGATGCAAAATAAGGCTAATTAAGGCATAAAGTAGCCCAGATATTAATGAAAACCCTTGTTAAAACACTTTACAATACCTTAAATAAAGTATTATTAAGTTTATTTAGTTTACAAGGCCTCAAGAACTAATGTGAGTGTATTAAACACATTTCAACACTGACCTAATGTGAGTGTGTTAAACACATTACAACACTAATTCAAGGAAATATTAAGCTCAACTTTACAAGGAGGGCCCAAACAAGTGTGAAAACTTCACCAACAACATTTTTTGACACTACATTTAGACCTCACTTTAGTGAGAGGATGAACTTGCTTCAAACTCACACTAAAGTAGATGAACTCACATCAAGAGGGTTCTAAGTGCACCAATTCTAGTAGGATAGAATGGCAATGATCAAGAGGGGTGATCAATCCCCCAAGATCAAGATCCCATAGCAAACCAACATAAGCACAAAATAACACATGTGAAAATGATATAAAGATCATCATTAAGGCACAAGCATACACTACCAAAGACAATGAGAAAAGAAAAATAAAAGAAAATTTAGGGTGGATCAATCTTCGACCATTTTTCCATCATGATGTGGATAAGATCTAGGATGTTTTTCCAAAAATGCATGCTCACTCTAAGGCAATGGAACATCATGCCATCCGCTAGGTGGGGATCAAAAAGAGGTGAGACACATACACACATGGTTGGTATGCAGTCACACACATGCGAGTGGCTATGGGAAAGTCATGCCTTAGCTAGGATTCTCAAGAAACCATACCAAAGTTATACCTCTTGATAACTTTGATAAGGTACCACACAAAAATGAACCTTGAGCTTCATGAGGAAAGAAAAGCTTTGTATTCTTGGAACTCATGAACAAACAAGATGGCTCCATAGGCATGCAAATTGTGCTATACAAGGTGGCCATATAACAAAAAATGCAAATGCAACAATAAGGTTCAAATGAGTCTTGCATAGTTCACATAAGGTATTTAACTTAGGGAACAGTATGCCTATTGTCTCCAAGAATGGACCAATCAAAGAATAAAAAATTCACCACTTAGGGGATGTAGTGTGTTGCATCAAGCCACTAAGAGGAATATAATATGCTAAGAGAGATCATGCTTTTGAAGGAAATCACACCCAATGTCACTAGAAAGCGAGAGATACATCACATGAAGTAAGAATATTACACCATGAAACAAAAAAAATGCAAAAGAATAATGTCAATGTATGCCCCCACTTTAAAGAAATTGCTAAACACCGTGCTATGAGAAATTACTTTAAAGTAGAAATGATAAATTCTAACAATAAAAAGTACATGAGATCCAACATGGAAATCCCTATGGAAAGTCATATGTTTCCAAATAAAGCTATGTCAAGCAAAATAAAAAATGGGGTTGCCCACAAAATGAAACTCTAAACACACATAAGGGATCTATGGATTTGGGGTCAGTATGTTCTTGCTACAATGTTTTTAGAGAGCTTGAAACTGTCATCATTCCACAAATACACATAGAACTAGAAGAATGACACAAAGAAAAACCTTTTGGGTCAACATTGAGGAGACATGAATTTCTTGATGCCTTGCATCATCCCCAAAAGGAAAACACAAGACAAATGAAAAGAAATAAAGACAAGTAAGGGAAAAAGATTTTGGACCAACATGGAAGAGACATGAATGTATCAATGCCTTGTATCATATCTATGAGGAAAACAAAAGACAAATGAAAAAGATAAAAGGAAAAGAAAAAATATGTATGACATAGAGAAGAATGAAGGTACAAATAAAAGAATGTCAAAAAAAGAGACACATCAAAGAGAACATCATAAGGGATCACATCACACACATATAAAAACAAAAAAGGAAAAGAAATAATGCAAAAGACTAGTAAGGAACATGCAATTCAACCTATGAGAAGTTCATCCACATCCCAATCATGTTCATTGTATGTTAGAGGTGGAAAACTAGCCAAAGTGACAATAGCAAGTGTCGAACTAGGGTCATTGCCAAGTTCAACACTCTTTGTAGAAGAATTGTTGTTTAAGCTCATAGAAGAGGAAAACAATGTATTCAATTCATTGTGCACCTCCTCATAAATTTTAGTAGTCTCCTCATTATCAGCTAAATTAATCACAACAATAGGTTGAATGATAATGTCAAAAGAAGGGTTTAATTCCTATTGCAGTATAGGACCTTGTTGCGGTGAAGGGGGAGACTCATCGTGCATTGCTTTAGTCAAGTTTGGATTTTGATTTTCTTTGCGTATTTCTTTATTTAGCTTTCAAGCAAGGAAATGACATCTATGCCTATGCTCCCTAGCACCTTTGTTTCTTTTAGTTTGATTTTCAAGCTACGGTTGTGTAGGAGCAAGTTGATCAACCATAGGTTTCTTTTCTTCTCTAAGGGAAGGAACAGAAGGAACCATGGAAGGTTGTTTAGCCACTTTCTCTTTGACTTTGTAAACTTGTTTTATTCTTGGTGGCATAACAAGATTGGTTTCATTATCTCTTGGTCTTTTGTAGGAAATAGGTGAAGGTTTTGTTTAAGGTGGGTCTTGGTTATTTGGGATGTCTTTAGGTTCAATCATGGTTTCATTAATGATGTTAGGCTTAGTGGTGAGCAAAGGCATATTTCAGAGGGATAATTTGTCTATGCATTTTTCCTTAAACTTTCGGTAGGATTTGAAAAAGAAGTCTTCTCAAGGTTTAATAGGTTCCATAGGTTCAGGCTAGAAGAAGTCTAAGGAAAAGTTTCCACAGGAAGAAAAAGGGTTAAAAACACTATGATGTATAGTAAAAAATTAAATATCAAAGGGAAATTTTCATCATTTATGCACAATTGATGGGACTGCTCCCATGAAGTGTAGACATGGGTGATCAAGCCTCACACAAAATTAATAAAATGTCAAGATAATGGAGAATGAGACATCCAGTGTTTTCGGTCCTACTGTTAAAGGTAAGGTGATCGATCCCATCATAGGGAAAGAAAAACCATTATGCATCTTGATCCATGCTTTTAGTTTGTCATATATTTCTTGATAGAGCTCATGGAGAAGTAAGAATTCCTCAGTGATCATGTTCTCTCCATAAACAAGATCTATTAATATCCCATTAGTGAGCTTATCATAGATACAATCGACTATGTAAAGAGGACCATCAAGTGAAATTTTAAGGATATCTTTAGATGAGAAATAAATTTCAAGAGGATTTTTAGTTTCGCCCTTATGATGTTGATTTTTTACCAATGCAACCAAACCATCAATAGGATTTTGTTCTTGTTGATTAGTATTCGTAGGAATTTTTTGAATTATATCTATGTTCTCATCATCCATGTCAATATTCATCACATCATTCTTTGTAGTTTCACTAGCTTTGACAAATGGAATATTATGTTTTAGCATGGGGTTGGTAAATAGACTTATTTCCTTGATCATTAACATTTTCATTAGAAAGCTGACCGGAATCAATGAGGTATTACACAAGATGTTTAAGACACTTAAAATGTTCTATATCAATTTTTTCAGTGATAATGGAAATAAGCATTTGATCTAAATTTTGGAGGTAGGGGTTTTAATAGGAGGCAAGGTGATCATTTGATGTTCTAAAAGTTAGGTCATTGAGTTATGAAGGGTATCATGCAAGGGAGTGAATTTCCTTTTTGGGTGGACCCATAGTTAAAAGGTATCGTTTCTTTTATAATCGCTACTTTGGTATTGACTTGTTGAGTTTCTTGTTGAGGGGGATTTAGATGGAGGAAACCTTTATTTATTTTTCTAAAGGGTTGGAAATTATTTTGGTTTGCAGACTCAGACTACTCAGTTTGGCTAGAAGTGGACTTTGCATCACGACTTCTAACCAAGTTTTGATAATCATGGAGGGTAGTACATAAATGTATGAAGGAGGGGAATTTTATCATTGTAAGCTTTTCTTGTATCTTAATTTTCAATTTTTCTATGAACATCTTTTCAAGGTGAGGGTTAGGAACCTAGACATCAATTTGGGAATAAAGTGATTGATAGTGCAAAATAAAGTTGGTAATATTTTATTCTTCTTTTTACTTACATATCATCAAATAAAAAAAAGTTCATTTTAGGATTCATATGAACTTGGAAATGGTTTATAAATGCCTCAACAAGTTAATTGAAAGAACAAATTGAGTTGTTTGATAATGAAGAGAACCATTCCATGTTAGTATCTTTCAAGGACCTAAGAAAACATTTAGCCAAGAGTTTTTCATCAAGGAAAAAAGTCACTACATAAGACAATATAGGAAGAAACATGGTTAGAAGTATCTCCCTTCCCCCCATATTTCTCAAATCTAGGCACCTCTAAACCTTGTGGCATCGGTTTTCACAATATCTCCAAGGATAATGGAATACTTTTGACATAATATGTAGTTGGACCATTTAGATTTTGTTTGATAGTGGAAACTTTCTTTTGAAGGGATGAAGCAATTTGTAAAAGTTTATTTATGAGAGGGTCATTACTTGTAATATGAGATGGAAGTGAAAAAGGTGAAGGTGTGTATGTGTTTGAAGGACAAGTTAATTGAATACTTATAGGTGGTAAGGTGGTAGGAGATATGACATACAATGCCACAAAGGTACTAGGGATGCTAGTGGAAATACCTAAGGAAGGAGTCACATTACTAGTAGGTTGCATTGTTGTTGTAACTTGAGGGTTAGTATAGGTAGGAATAGAGGAAATTTTTATGGGAGGAGGAATTTAAATTCCTCCTTGGATTGTAACATTGTTCATAGGTAAAGGACTACCAATGGTTGAGGTAAGGTGTTTTCTAAAGATTTGAACTATGTTATGCACAAGGTCAAGTCCATCTTCACTTTTATGCAAGCGATGAATGTTATCTATCCTAGGGATGGCAGTAGTTGAAATGTTTTTATTTTCCACTTGATGTTGTAAGTTTTCTAAGTCTTCATGGATTTGGATTATGTTTTCTTGCAAAACACTAGTAACCATTGTTTCAACATGCGTCACACTACTTGAAAGCAAAGAATTGTTAAGGGTATGGTCCATAACTAGTGTACTAGTGCAATACTAGGAGTGAAAGAGCTAGATAACCCAAGATCAATGACAATTGTGCTATCGTGGGATGATGTGAGTCTCAAACTTCATCTCGCTATAGTATTAGTAATAGGACACCAAATACTCATGCAACGGATACTAAATGCAAGAGTAAATAAAAGAAAATTCGAGCTAAGTACAATAAATAAATATAACAAAAACCATGTAAACTGAAACAAAAAGTTATCAATAGAAAATAGGAGCACAAAAATAGAGTTTTAAATTTTGGAAACTATAGTCTAAAATATTTACTAGGACTAAATTTCCCAGAGGGGCATATCAGTCCCAGTGAGGGTTTTTTTCATAATTTTCATAAAATTTCAAGTGATATTTATGATTTTTATGTTGTATGATCTATAACCTATGTGAAAATTCATATTTTATGTTATTTTCAATTATTTGAGATGAAAAAATGCAACCTATATGCACTTTCACTAATGTAAAATTTTGAAACCCTAGAATGATAAATAATTAATGCAAACCCTAATTCAATGTTAATGCAAGCAAGATCTAGGATGATGATGCACTCTAAATCAAAATTATGATTTTCTAAATGCAAGCTCACGAAAATGAAAGGTGGAAATTTGTTTGATTCTATGCTTGGGAGATAGAACACCAATTTTCCTCACTCTCATTCAAGGAAAAACTCTAGATATCTCAACCTCAAGTGTGTAAAGGAGAAAGAGATCTTGTAATAGGGATGTCCTAGGGTTTTATTATAAACTAATGAGGGGTTCACTAAAAATCTAGGGCTTGGAAAGACTAATGAAATGAAAGATGTAATGCTTAACCCTAATGTAATGCAATCTTTCACTAACTGACCAAAAAAAGTATGAAAAAAAAAAACAGGATGAGAAATGAAAGGTGTGCACCTGGAAATCTAAGGAAGAATTAAATATTTCCTAAAATGCTGAAAATATTTATTTTAAAGCCTACTATGACTCATATGCCAGATTGGGTGATTATTCCCTAGATCTAGGTTTCTAGGAAGGAACTAGTTTCTAGAAAAAGGGTGTTTGGAACTACAAAAATCTAGAAAATGACCTAAACTAGGACTCATACACCATAGATGGTATATCAGCCTAGTTAGTATTTTTTGGAACTTCAAGGCCCAAACCTAGTCTTTAATTCCTACTATGTCCTTTCCAATTGATTTTCAGATACGAAACCTTGATTTGCAGCCTATAGAAATCTTCCAATGATCTTCAATGCAAGGTGACAACTTTGACAACTTTGAGCACTTTGAAAACTTTCTCCAAAATTTCTCTTCAATGTGTCTTTAGCCTAGATCTGCAAATCACACACTAAAGAGAGGGAAAATTTTTGTTTTTTAGTAGAAAGGGGTTTTCCTTGGTCAAACCCCATTTTGGTAATCAAACCTTGAAATGCAATGAAATAAGAATGTAGAATGATGAATGAGAAAAATAAGATGTTGCAACTCACCCAACCCTAGCAATAAAGTGTTGTGAACATGTATGAAGCGAATCCAATGGACATGAATCTTGACTCTTGCTTGAATAGGATAGATCTTGAATGGAATGCTAGCTTAAATCATGAAACCCTACATCATAATTGTTAGCTCAAAAAAAAACATGATGCATGATTACTTTGACATGATGCTTAATGCTTGAACAATTCTCTAAATCACCTGATAATATGAACTTGAATTCTCTTGAATACTCTTGTAAACACTTGAATGCTCTTGTGAACTCAAACTTGCTATGTGCATGAATACTTGAATTCTTGAGATGAGAATGAGTGAAAGAAACTTGTATTTATACTTGTTTATGCAAAAATTCCCAAAATTACAACACTACAAGCTGACATCAGATCTAGGAGGATAAAACCCCACCAATAATTTGAATTAATTTTGATTTTTGACCACACAAGACTCATATGCCCAAGGTGGCATATGAGTCCCATTAGGCATAATTATGGCATATTTTCAAAAATTATTAGAAAGGTGTGAAATCCAGATTGGGACCCAAAACCCTAGGTGGGACTCATACCCCCAAGGTGGTGTATGAGTCCCAAATCACTAAATATTGACCACACAACCTAAAAAACCCTTAATTATGATTGGATTTTGATTTATGTTGGGATCATCCTTGAAAAGATGCATTATTTTTTGGCTTGTGGATGCAAAATATGGCCAATTAAAGCATAAAGACGCCCAATTATTAATGAAAACCTTAGAAAATTGTGAAAGTGTGTTACAACACTTTACAACACCTTAAATAATGTATGATTGAGTTTATTTAGTTTACAAAGGCCTAAGACCTAATGCGAGTGTGTTAAACACATTACAACACTAAGTCAAGACAACATTAAGCTCAACTTTATAAGGAAGTCTCAAACAAGTGTGAAAATGTCACCGACGACATTTTTTGACCCTACAGGTGTACGAGTCCCCCTAGGTGGGACCCATATGCCACAAGTGGAATATGAGTCCCATTTGCGTCCGTTTTAGGGTTTGAGTGGGAAATTTAAGTTTTTAATTCAAAATTTTGGTTGTTGTTGGCTTTTGAGATCTAAATAATGGTAAATTAGGAGTATTTCCTATATAAAAAAGCTTCTAAGTCATTATTTCATCTAAAACAATAATCTATAAGAGCAATTTCAAGATCCAAGGATTCAAGAGTATTCAAGCATTCTTCACAAGAGCATTCAAGAACAAGTAATCAACAAAGTTGAATCCTTGGAGCAACATTGTTGTGTTCTTACAGGTCTTCAAGCTTACTTTCATTCAAGATCTAGCATTGTCAAGGGTTGATTATGGTTGCCTATGGTGAATCTTGATGGATTCTAGGTTGGGGAGATGCAACTAGCCATCTAGCCAAACCTAATGAATTGTTTCCTAAGTAATTTTGTCCTCCATTATCACTCTAGTTTCAACCTAAGGAAGGTACATGCATATATTATGGCTTATCAAGGTGATTAGAAATATCCTAAAGTGATTCATTCATCTTCACGTCTCATTCATGCGTCTCATTCTAGCACAATAGAATAGGGTTGCATTGCATTTAAAATTTCATAATCTTAGACACACTTAAGGTTAGGGTTTGTGTTTATATTTACATTCAAGTTCCATTGTTTCCATCAAGGTTTAATTACCGAACTAGGGGTTTGAGCGAGAAAAACCCCTCATAAGAAAATGAAAAAATATTCTATTTTGCAAGTCCTTTTACAATTTCAAATCCAAAAACCAATTTTGAAGAGAAGAGTAGAGATTGGAGCATAGATCTAAATTTTGAATTTCTGAAAAAGTGGAACAATCTAATACACTAGAAGTGGCATATGAGTCCCACTGTAGGAAAGTTTCTACATTTTTGTACATCCTAAATCTACACTATCAAAAACCTATTCCAAATCATAAACCCTAGTATGGGACTAATACGGCCAAACTAGCGTATGAGTCATAATATACCCTAAAAGAATTTTTTTTTAGCATTTAAGAGTTGATTATGAGATCTTTTAGGTTTCTAGGTGCACTTCTGTGTTTTCCCATTTTTTTAAGATTTACACTCTTTTCTAGGTCATTTAATTATTTCTTGCATTCCATTAAGTATTATCATTAGGCCTTGCATTTCATTAGTGTTTCCAAGCCCTAGCTTGGTGGTGAACTTCTCTTTATTTTATAATTAGACCCTAGGACACCCTATTTCAATATCTCTTTCCACTACTTCATCATTGGATTGAGATCTCTAGGGTTTCCTTGAATGAGAGTGAAGAAGATTGTTGTTCTATGTCCTAGACCTTGAGAAATGATAATTTTCCACCTTTCATCTCCATAGACAAGATCAATTAATATCCCATTATTTGGCTTCTCATTGATTCAACTAGCTATGTAAAGAGGAGCATCAGGTGCATTTCTAATTATATCCTTAGTGAGAAAGCAATGCCAAGAGGATTTTTAGTTCATCCCTTATGAGGTTGAGTTTCAATCAATGCAGTGAAACCATCCATAGGATTTTGTTCATTATTGGAAATCCATAAGACCATGTTCAACAATATCCATTTTTTCATCATTGGTGTCAACATTCATCACATCATTCTTCTTAGTTTCACTAGCCTTGATAAATGAAATATTATGATTTGGAATGGGGTTCATAAATATTTAAAAGTTTTCATTAGGAGGGGCAATGGAATTATTTCCTTGATCATTAACACCTCCAATTTGAAGTTGACTAGAATTAATGAGGTCTTGCAAGAGATGTAAGGAACTTACATTGTTCTATATCAATTCCATTTTGTCAATGATAATGACAATGGGAATTCAATCTAAACTTTGGAGGTAAAGGCTTATTAGGGTCCAGATTTTTAACAAGAGGTAAGGAAATCATTTTTTGTTCTAGAAGTTGCACATTGTGTTATGGAGGGTATCGATTAAGCAACTAAATTATCTAGCTGGATCCTAAAATGTAAAAGGACTTTCCTTCTTTATAATAGACACTTGGGTATCAGCATGTTTAGTTGGTTGAGGGGGATTTAGTTGAAGGAAACCTTTATTCTGTTTCCTTAAAGGTTGATAATTGTTTTGATTTGTGGATTTAGAATTTTTAGGTTAGCTAAAGGTGGGTTTTGTTTCACAACTACTAACTGAATTTTGATAATCACGAATGGCAACAAACAAGTGTACAAAGGAAGGAAACTTCATTATACCAAGCTTATCTTATATCTTAGTTTCCAATGTTCTCAATGAACATCTATTGAAGGTGAGGATTGAGAATCTTTACGTCGATTTGGGAATAAAGCAATTGGTAGAGTGAAAGGAAGTTAGTAACCTTTTCATCATCTTTTTTCTTACATCTCATCAAATCAGCTAATGTCATCTTAGGAGTCATGTGCACTTGGAAATGGTTTATAATGGCCTCAACAACTTCATTGAATGAATGAATTGAGTTATTTAGGAGTGAGTAAAACCATTCTAAGGTGGTATCTTTCAAGGACCTAGGGAAAAGCTTAGCCAAGAGCTTATCCTCAAGGAAAAAATCACAATATAAGGCGGTATAAGTAGAAACATGCTTAGAAGGGTCTCCTTTCCCTCCATATTTCTTAAGCTTAGGAATATCTATACATTGTGGTATCGTCGTTCTCAATATCTCCAAGGATAATGGATTTATTTTGACCTAGTATGTAGGTTGGAAATTTTGATTTTGGTTTTAGGTGGAATTTCACTTTTGAAGGGATGAAACATTTTTCAAAATTTGATTTATGATGGTGGCATTAGTCATATTTTGAGATTGAGGTGAATATGAGGGAGGTGTATATGTGTCTGAGGGGTAAGTGAATGGAATTCTTATGAGATGTAAAGTGGTAGGAGATGTGGCATGCGATGCCACAAAGGTACAAGGATTAATAGTAGAAACGCTGAAGGTAGGAAAGACATTACTAGTAGGTTGCATTGTTGTTGTAACTAGAGGATTGGTATAGGTAGGAATAGAGGAAATGGTTGTGGGATGAGTAATTTGAGTTCCTCCTTAACTTTACACAGTGTTCAAAGGTTGAGCACAACTAGAAAGTTTTCCAAAAATGTGAGCTAGGTTATGCACAATTTCTATTCCTTCTTCACTTTCAATCACGTGATGTATGTTAGCTACGGTTGGAATAGAAGTGGTGGAAATGCTTATAGTACTCACTTGATGTTGCAGGTTTTCTAATTCTTCGTAGATTTGGATTATGCTTTGTTGAGGGATACTAGTAACCATTGTTTCAACATTTTTCATACTACTTGAAGGTAAAGAGTTGTTAAGGGTATGGTCCATACCTAGTGAACTAGTGTCAACACTATGAGTGAAAGAGTTAGATAACCCAAGATCCACAACGAGTGTGCTATCGTAAGATGACTTGAGTCTTGAACTACATATCACTATAGTATTATCAATAGGACATAAAGTTGTAAATCTCATGCAAGGGATAATCAATGAATGCAAGATGAATACAATGAACACAAGATAGATGATATTATTTAATTCTAATTCTTATGTTAACAAATGAACTTTAAATGAAACCAAATCTAGATCTAATGAAATGAATGAAATAGAAATTCAGTAATCCGAAACATAGATCTAAAAACAACAAATAGAAGCACAGAAGCAAGGTTTTTTTTGCTATAAAATACAATTTTAGATCTAACACAAAACTAAATCACCAAGAGGGGAATATGAGTCCTAGTTATGGTTTTTCAAGGGTTAAAATGCTGAAAAACAATCAACACAAAATTCCTAGAAATCAAGTAAAACAACTTGTACCAATACTGAATAGCCTAGAGGGGTGTATGAGTCCCATAATAGGGTTTTAACACTAAATTCAACAAATTGTGAGTGAATGCTAAGGTTTCTGGTTTTTATGTAGTCTAGACTATGTGCAATTATAGATTTTAAATAAAATTCAATGATGCAAGATGCAAAAATTCAACCTATATGCACTTTCACTAATGCAAGATTTTGAAGCCGTAAATGAAAATTAACTAATCCAAGATCTAATGGAAAGTTAATGTAAGCTAGATCTAGGACTATGATGCACTCAAAATTATAAAATAAGGTGTCCACTGGATAGGTTCACCAAAATCAAACCAAGGGAATAGGGGGTTGTATTCACCTTTTTGGAGATGAAGCACACATAGGGGAAAAGGGCACCTCCTCCCTATTTCGCTCTAGTTCATTCAAGGAAACCCTAGAGATCTCAATATAATGGTTCAATTGAGAGAAGGGTTTGATATAAGATCTTCTTAGTTGTGATTAAAGACAAAAAAGGGGGTTCACCACTAAGAAAAGGCTTAGAAAGAAGGAAATGTAAATGATATGCAAGTCTAGCTATGTAACTTAGGAAAACAAACTCAAAATATGAATAATGAACTGAAAATGACCAAAGGTGCACCTAGAAAACTAAAGATGCCTAAAAAAAGATCTGTAATCCTACAATTATGATTTTTTATGCACACTAGGACTCATACATGAGGTTGGTTGATTTAGTCCTGGATTAGGGTTTCGAGTTGGATCTAGAATCTACAATTGGTAAAGTAGGTTCTATAGAAAATGGTTGAAAAGTGGTATACTAGGACTCATATGATAGTTGTGATGATTTAGTCCTAGTATTATGGTTCATCCCAAAACTTTGATATCCTCTAGTGATCTTTTGTAGCTTCTCTCCCTTCTGATCTCTGAGTTTGAAACTTTGAATTTTGACCTGTAGGTGACTTTCTGTGAAGATGACAACTCCTTGAAAACTTTCAAAACTTTCTTCAAAATTAGAACTTAGTCTTCAAAGGATCTTCAAGCTCAAAACACCTAGATCTGCTATCAAACATGTAGAGGAGAGAAAATATTTATTTGTTAGTGGATAGGGGTTTGCCTTGGTCAAACCCTATTTTGGTAATCATACCTTGAAATGAATAGAAACATGGAAGGAATGATAAATGAACAAATATGATATGTTTCAACTCACCAAGCCCTTAGAAAAAATGTTACAATCTTGTATGAAATTGCTAGCATGAATGTAGATCTTGAATCTTGATTATTATTTGTGAATCTTAAATTGAATGCTTGCTTGAATCATAAAACCCTACATCACAAATGTTAGCTCAAAAATAAACATGATGCATGATAACTTTGACATGATGCTTGAATCTTGAATATAGCTCCAAAATGCTTGATAATAAACTCTTGAATTCTCTTGAATGCTCTTGTGAACTCTTGTTCTCATAAACTTGCTAGGATACTTGCTCATAAAAGTTGCTAGGAGAAAATATGTGAAATAACCTTGTAATTATACTTGTTTATGCCAAATTTCTCAAAATTACAAAACTATAAGCCTACATTATATCTAGGAGAATAAAATATTTCCAAGAGTTGAATTCAAAATAGGTCCAAGCTAAACAAGAATCTTACACTAGTTGGGGCATATGAGTCCCAATAGCCTAGGCTTGGGACAAAAATTTTAAGAAATGTTAAGTTCTATGCCAAATTCAAGATCAAGCCCTAAAACTTAGGTGGGACACATATGCCCAAAGAAAAATATGAGTCCTAGATCACTAGATCTAGGATACATAACCCCAAAATCATGAATTAAAATTGGTTATTACTTAAATGTTGAGATTATCCTCAGAGAAATGCATTAAATAAGACTCGTGGATACAAAATAGAGCCAAATAAGGCATAAAGAAGCCCAATTTTAGTAGGGAGGGACCAAAAAAATGTGAAAATGTAGAGGGATACATTTTTATACACTAAAATTTGATTTGCTATTATTTTTTTCTCCCAAAAGTGTTGTTTCAACTTGATGCCCATCCTCAAGCATAAGGAAATCAATATATTCTCACATTGAGTTGATTTGCCTTAGGTTTGTTAGTTAATTATTTTCAAGGATCTCATTTCCTAATGAATATAGAAAGATAGATCCATAATAACCTTATTCTATGTTCCATATTGGTGAACCTATTTTTATTTATTTCATTTTGGTGAACCCAACTTTTGAGCATCATAACTTTTTGATTTTGGAGTGAATTTTCAACCTTAGTGTTGATGTTCAATGTAACACAACAACGTTAAATAAAATATATCTACTCTATTTCTCTTGAAAAGGATAAACAACCTAAAGCTACCTATCTTCCAAGGTCTCTGAAGTTGGTTCTCAACTATGTTGATGTTGTTCAGTGGCCTATGCAAGTGTAATGTTCAAGGGGTCTTCTAGTAAATGGTTACAAACTGCATCATATAAATTAATATAACATTTGGAGGTGTAAAATAAATATCAAAAGATAGAATAGAGCTCAGGACAACAAAGCATAAATGTAGATCTCCTTCAATTTAGACATACAAACTTTATAATGAGCATCATTTCCAAACAACTAAACCATAAAATGATACAATACATAGAACAATCCATACCATTGCATTCATTCATAGTGCAAATTCAAGACATACAACCATTCACCATTTATAAACCTCAAAATCAAATAAGAACACACCACTAGATCATCATTAAAATTCATAGATCAGTAAACACAAGAAACCTCATTCACAGATAACTCAATGAAAATAGTCTCAAATTCAAAATATTCTATTGATTTTCATCAAATAAGAGAAATTTATGCACAAAATTCACTGGCATATGAATGACTATTGTTCATTGACATCACTATTAAAACTAAAACTTGAAAACAACATGAAATTGTATTTAAAACTGTAAATATTTCTAAGTATCTTGCATGAAAATTTGAAAAAGCTTCTAAAACTGTAAAAATTATCATAACTCTCCTTAGGCAGCCAATCCTTCTTCCATTAGCCGAACTTTACAACGTGGAGAGCAAAATTACATATAGACAAGCCCTAATACTAATTCCTGTAGTCAAAAATTGAGATATGCAAATTTAGGGAACCATTAGAGCCGCATGAGATGACTGCCTTATTGATCTTCAATTCAATTGTTGATGAACCTGTTATCAAAATCTGATACACAAGGAGAAGGTCAAAATGCTAGGAGATCTTTAGTTAGACTTTTGTTATGATCCTAGAAAATAGGGGAGAGGTATCTGACTGGCCATATCATTTGATGCTTTATTCAAAAAAGAATATTCCATACACTTAATCCCCTATCTTTTGTTCAAGAAAGTACTCATCATAACTATCCAACACTTGTTTAAGCATGTCCATATCTGACCCATCTATCCAACTATCCTCAAACTTTATTCTCTTTAATTATGCAAATGTGAATTTTTGCATATCATCTAATTTGGCAAGCTCTTTTTGAGCAATCTTCACTACCTCCTTGATGTCCATGAACCTATGAATCAACAAGTCATCACCATCATCCCCTTTCTATTTTTCCTCTAGGAATCTATTATCCCATTTGTTTCTTAACTCATCAAGAGGAAAACCATTCTTGATAGGGACATCCTCATTCAACATCATAGCAATAATTGCTTCCAACTCCACAATTTGATTATTCAAATCCTTGGCATCCTGTTATACCTCATTTCTATGGGAAAAATGAATGAATTCATGAACCTGTTGATTCTGATAGTTTTATCAATGAAATTTTCATTACCTTCTTCTAGTATAGATTGTTCCAAAATTTTTTGTTGGGATATTTTAGTAATTTCTTTTAACTTCCTTAAATTCTCTCTATATTCTTCTTCTTGTTTCCAAAGGTCCTTAGCATATGCAGTCACATCATTGGATGATTCCAATGCTTCTTTATGAACATTGTGAGCTTCAATAATTAATTCCTCCACCTCGTGGTTCAATCTATCAATCCATCTATCTAACATCTCCACCTTGCTTCTCATCTCAACAAAATCATCAGCCTCCTTTTTACTTAACAAAATTGGTGTTGTAGGAGTAGCAGATTGTATAGAAATAGGAGAAGATAGGTCCTTTAAGAAGCTATGTAACTAATCTTCAAAGGTTGGGGCTAAACTCTTTTTTTATTTTCTAGGTTGATCTTCAACCATGTTGGGGCAGGAGGAGGAGTAACCACTTGCTATGAAGAAGTAGTGGTACAGGAGAGAGGTTGCAGAAATGTTACCTTAGGTTGAGAATCAATCTCTTGTTTCCCTTTTTTTGCTTCTTCTTTTGCAAGCCTATCAACTTCAAATTTCTCTCTTTCCTCCTCTAATCTCCTCTATTCATACATGTCATCTCTTTGTTTCTCTAATTGTTTGACTTTATCCAAAATTTTAGCTACCTCTTGCTCATTCTTGGCTTGTTCTTCTACCTCTTTCTTCTTTAACAAGAGTTCCTTTTCATCTTTCTTCCTTTGAGCTTCCTCTGCAGCCTTGGCCTTGGCTTCAAGTTCCTCTTTTTCTCTCCTATGTCGAGCCTTTTCTTCTTCAAGACCATAGATCTTTTGTAGGAGAGATAATTTCTCCCTCTCTTCATTTTCTTTCCATTCACTTTCATTTTGTTGTTGTAGGAGGTCTTCCTTTTCCTTATGTTTCCTTGCAAGCTCTTCTGTCTTGGTTATGGATTTAGCCTCTTGTTGCTTTGCAAGTTCCTCAACTTCTACTTTGGAATCAACCTCTTTCTTTGCATCCTCAAACAATTTTCATTGATTTTCTATAGTCAAAACATGCTCAATCCCAACATCTTGAATATCTTCAGTAGTTGTGGTCACAAGAGGTTTGTGATCTGATCGTGCAGCCTCAGAATCAATATCAATGTCATGAATCTCAACTTCCTTTTGTTTATCCTTTTCATCCTAATCATGAAGGATTCCTTTAGGTACTTCCCTAGTGGACTCTTCTGGAAGGAGAGGTTGAGATGAAGCTCCTTCTCCAGTAGTAGCAACTTCTATACCTTCTGATTCATGAACTTCTTAAGAGGGTAATCCTGGATCAACATCTCCTCCAGAACTAGGAGGAAGGTACTCCAATTCTTCTTTAGGATTTTTCCTCTTTGTTCTCATGTATCCTTGAGTAACTATAGCTTTCCTCTTGTTTGAGGACTAATCCTCTAGCTACTTGATCCTCATAACTACCCATTGGATACTTTTATCCATCACTGTCCTGGAAAGCTATTTGATATCAATAAATGCTTCATCATCCCAATTGATTGGGTCTAGGAGTTTAGTGCCTATGTTTTCAGCTTTATACCCAAGGTCCAAAACTAAACCATCATCTTATAGTGTGTCAAGGATATCCTCTTTCACCCCATACTCAATCATCTATGGGATGGTAAGACTTTCATAGTTTCTTTTTCCAACATCATAATCATCTTGCATATCCATCCATAATTATTCTAATATATTAAAATGCTTCTCAAAATTTTTCAGAGACAAGCCATTCATCTTGTGCTCTGGGTCAAAAAATTTCTTGGATGTATGCAACTCTAAGTCTAGAAACCTCAACTCTTCACATAATGCCTTCATAGCCAACTTGTGAACACAAAAGTATTCTCCCAATTTCATGGGGAATTTGTGGATTGTAGGCTCGTGTTTATTGCCAAATCTTGCATTAACCCCCAAGGCCTAATAAATGAATTCCATAAGTATAATCCTATCATTGCAACATCTTGGTAGTTGATGAGGATGCCCATTAAATCCTTCCAATCTAAAATAGGAGAACTTGGGGTATTGGATGTACCAATGTCCTCATGCAGCAATAAAATCCATGGCCTCCCTACTCATTTTGAATCCAGCATCCCCTGTCAACTAGTTGATGATGAAATATATGAATGCATCAATGACCCTTCTATAGTGTAGCTCTAAATTTTGTAGGGTCAACTGATCATAATACTTCCATACCTTGTTTTTTCCAGGAGCCTCTCCTAATGTACCCACTACATTTAAACCAGGGAATATTCCCCTCCTCGCAACTAAATATATGACATAAGATGTCATGAAGAAGGTTTTAGTCTGCCCTACTTTAAGCATCTGGTTCTGCTAGTTGTCTAATAAAATCATACCCTAGTCAAATTTTTTCCTACCATCTAGAATGGTTTGAATGAATAAGACCATCCATTCCTTGAAGAATGTTGAATCCTTCTTTCCAAATACTGTAGAAAGCATTAGGATTAGATCATCTTTCTTTCTTGAAGTCTCCCCTCTTTGGCTATTTAAGAACCATGTCTAAAGACTTATTCTCAGTTCTTAACCAACTCTTATTCATATGGGATCTATTAGCTTCCCTTCCCTTGTTAAATAATTCTAATGCCTCTGGCTCGGTTAATTTCTTGGGGTTCTTTGGGGTAGGTGTATTAAACATGAACCTCATCATCTATGGGGATAGATCAATAATGAAATTCCCTTTGAGGTCAATACATTGCCTTTTTAAGGGGTTGTATGCCCCTGCTACTATGAGAATGAGCTCCAAGCATTGGATTGATAAGGGGAAAAGTGTAACATGTGCAAGCCCAAATTGGATATTCTTTCAAACCTTCCAATTACATCTTCATAGAAAGTATCCACAATCAGTTCTTCATAATTAAATGGGCCTAGATTGGTGTCAGTTATATCTTCCCATTCTGAATCTAGCTTACTAGCTATGAGAGTAGCCTTCTTATATTTGTATCTAAAAGTGTATGGAAATTGCTCCACCTTGATCTTTTTGGGTTTTACTCCTTTGGAACTTTCTGTAATTTTCCCTTCCTTCTGTGAGATTTCCTCTAATGCTCTAAACATTTTTTATTTCCTGCAAGACGAGCTTGGATTAAGCCAACAAAGGTATGAAAATAATTATCACAAGTATCATCCTTTCATACCTCTCTACTCTTCCCTAGGTAACCCTTCATACTATGAAATTTCAAACTTGTTGGTACCAAGAATGGGAGAAAATCAAGAACCGAAGAGGTGAAAGAAATAACATTATTGAAACTGGAATTAGGACCAAAACTGAAACTTGAAAAGTTTCAATATCTTGTAATACTCAATGAACCAACCTCGCTAAGTTGATAGGATCAGAATTGGGATTGGACATAGATCAGGACCTTATCAGAAGTTCAAAGGATGAATTTCATTTCGGCTTTAGTTCCACCATGCTCTATTAAAACTAAACAAATTTTCTCCACAAGTTGACACCAGTTTAGACATGAGTTAAAAAGGACACAGGGAGGAAGAGATTAAGCTCGAATCTGCCCAGACCACTAGGACCAGATCAAGAAATCTAGGGAAACTATGTGAAAAGGGCACAAAATGAAAACGCTAACTCGTACAACCCATTGAACTAAATGAAAACTAGGGTATCAAAAGCCCTACAATCACAATCTATAAAATTGACATAGACAAGATGGAGGGGTCCAAGAAGGGATTTAAAACAACCGCAATGCATAGAACCCCTTAGAAAAAGAAATCCCTAATCAAATATAGGGCACGATGAAATGAAAATGTCACCCAAAACGACAAAAATGATAGGTGGCAAAAAAAAAATAGAGAACAAAACAAACAAAAGTAAAATAGGAAAGCAAAAGAATCAAAACAAACAAAATAATAAACAGAAACACCAACAAACAAACAAAAACAAGCGAAGATTCATAGAAGAAAACCTAAAAACACATGAAGAACAACAAAGTAACAAAACGAAAAGGGAAAAACATGAAATGGAATGGAGAAATAACCTACCTCAAAATGTTACTAGAAAGGTTAACATCTGACAAGGATCCACCCTCACAAATTCACCCGCAAACAAATCACGCTCCTCAAGTGCTTTCAATTGTTTTCTTGTTAAAATGCTCTAATTATGTGTAATGAGCTAAATAACCTTTGATTAAGGTTTTAAAACCATTTTATGCATGTGGAGAGGTCACAATTAATGCATTTAATATAGTTGGTCAGGGGCAGAGTTGGGATGAAAGCAAGGACACAACCCATATGTAAGTTAGAGGTAAAATGAGAGCGGGAGTGAAGCAAAAATAGGACTAGGAACCTTGTGAAATTTCAATACTCTATCTTAAATCTAGTTCTAGTCCCATGGCAGGAAAAGAAGGACAAAGGATTGGGGGTGGAATTGGAACTAAATCCGGATCTAGAACTTGACAAAGTTGCAAGTTTAGAACCAATTCTGGTTCCCCTCCCGATAAAGGGAAAGAAAACCAATGGAGAAAACCGAAAGAATGAAGGAAAGTGGGATTTGGGCATAGCCCATCCCAACACAAAATGCAAAACAAGACAAAATAAAAGACAAACAAATGGAAGTGGGACTAGAATAAAACTCATACTTTGAACCTTTTGAAAGTTTCAGGTTCAGTTTTTGTTCCGATTTTGGTTTTTTCAAAGGGAAAATAAATTGAAAGGGGAAGAAAAAAAGAAAACCAAAGGGAGAAAACCCAAGAGTGGGAGGTAGACAAAACAACACAGAAAATGACAAGACAAGAGATAGGGCTAGGACATAAATGAAAAATAGACCCGAAACTTTGCAAAATTTCAAAGTCTAGTTTCAACCTGCCTTCCGAACCCACAAGAACAAAAGGAACAATTCCTTAGGAGGAAAAATAAAAAATCTAAGACCCAAACAAGAACACCAAGGACAAACAAACACAAGGGGGACCCATTTTGACCAAAAAAAAATTAGGGTGGTTATCAAGGCATAACAATTGGTGACTTGGCTGGGAAAATGGTTTACCCATTTTCAAGATATTGAAGAATTCAGTCACCTAGAACCTCTAGTTCATGCAAATTTTAAACTTTAGTATGATTAGTTATGGAAAACAAGGTTGATCTGGAATCTCAAATGTAAATCAGAAATAACCACATTGAATTTGAGTGTGTGCATGTATGTGCATCTATTCCAATAAAGGTTCTTCTCATCCTAGAATAATTGTATTAAAGATTTAGACTATGTGAGTTGAATCCATATCACTATCATGCAATGATATCTTGGGTATTGCTCTGCTACCAGAAATGTGTCATTAGCCCTGAGGAAGATGCCTCTAGTTCTCTCAAAGCATTGTTCTACTACTAGCTAGGCATCCATAGCCCCAGTAGAGATACTTGAATTACCATTCTCATATTGAGTTTTTCCATCACTTAATAGTTCTCTTTTCTTTTCTTTTATATAGGCTTACTTGAATAATTTCTCTTTTCATCTTTTCCTCAATATGCAGATATATTATTTTGAATGTTGGGTTGAGAACTACTATAGACACCAAAATCTGGTCTAAGCCCGTGACTTCAATATTCTTCATAATTCATATTCTTCATGGTCATGATTAAATAATGTCAATTATTTAATTATTCTCTAAAGTCTTCATTTCTTTATTAATTAAATAAATCTAACTATTTAATTAATTCACTTTAACTTTAATTCTTCTATTAATTAAATAATCTTAATTATTTAATTGATTCACATTTTCTTTATTCTATCTGATTAATTAAATAAATGCTTTTTATTTCATTATGTTACTAATTAACTTTATCCTTCTTGTCAAATTAAATAAACTCTTATTTAATTTCCCCTTTATCATATTTCAACTATAATTAAATAAATCCTTTATTTATTTAATTATTCATTTAATCCCTTCATCACTTAATTAAATAAATCTTATTTATTTAATTATTCTTCAAATATAAAATATTGAATTAAATGAATTATCTAATTCATAAAATCTATTTTAATGCATTCTTCTATATTTAGATAATTGTGTAAGTTATCTACGTATTCACTCTGACTCGACTCGAGATCTATTTAAATCAGTCAATTAACTTAGGATTTAATGTCTAGGTGGCTTCCACGAGTAATCCTTTTGTCATGACTAGTCAATCGTTTAGTTCTAACTCAATTGCGGGTACATGCATATTAATTAAATATTTCTATTTAATTAATTAAATATTTCGTGTGCATTTGAATAGAGAGTTTCTTTAATCCATCTTTATCTTTGTCATGCAAAGACTATTCTTCTATTTTCGAATACCAAACTCAAAGATTAAATCATTAATTTAATCTTTATTTCTATTTCTAATTTTTATCACTCATCTCACTACTAACAGTTATCAGAATGCATGTTTAATCTTTTGATCTCAACCATTCGTTGATATTTTGATCCTGACCTGTCATTTGAATGATCATTTTTCTATAAATTGATCTATCTTTTGTCATTTCAGCTTCTCTCGAAATCTTATGATGTTTGGAAGCATATCTATTATCTAAATCTTCAATGTTTTTTTGAATCACTATCATAGGCTATACTTGCACAAGAGAAATCTAAGGGCAATTATACTACAATGACAAAATGGAGAAGGGAAATCAAGATGATACATGGAATTACGTAGATATTGGGTGAGATTGTTCAGTTTATTTATGTTTTAGCTTTCCTTTGTTCTCTGTTCTTTAGCTTAGATTGCATTAGAGCTTAGATCGCATTGCACGTGTGATTTAAACCTTTCTTCTACATTTTCTAGATGTTACATTTGGTGAACCCGACATGAAGACACCATCTTGGCGTATCCGTAGAATTTTATTTGATTTTTGTAGGTTTTTGTACGGAACGACACATCTATTTGATGAAACGTCACAATTGACATTCTGAGACGTAGCTGCTTGAAAAAACAACACAATTGAATTACTTGACCACATCTGAGATCTAAATGATGCATCTAAAAAATACTCACGCATCTATTATTTTCTGAGCTACAACTGACTGGTAAAATCCCACAACGCATCTGATAGATAAAATGACGCATCCGACTGGTAAATTTTTAGGTTTAGACTTTCAATTTACAATTTCCTTTTGTGTTTTTTATTTTTTTTAATATTTTGTTTTCAGCGTGTGTCTTGAGGAGTTAATGAATTTTTTGCAGATCGATAGTTGAAGACCAATATCAAAACTACTAATGAATCTTTCTACATAATGCATGTCAAAGACCCTAGTTAAATTTTTGAAACAGATTGTTTGGTAGTGTAGAAAATCTTTCATTTGAATTAAAATTAACAAGTGTCTACTATGTTTGGTGCAAAAGCACAATTGTATAATTACCCTTTACGATTTGGTATATCGAAGTATCCTCTCCCCTTGCGCATTCATGTGATCCTGGGTGTAAGAGAAATGGTTACTAACTCTAGAACTTGGGCCTGTTCTGGTGGGAAAAAGTACTCACCCTAGGATGACTCAAACTGGTAGCACCCTAAACCCGAGGGACTTCCAGCCAGTATATAAAAGTGGATTCTTGGGGAAACCCCAAGAATTACGCGTATGGTTCTAACGAGATGGATTCAAAAGGGGAATCTCATTGCATGGATCATGCCCTATGAATGGAATGCTTGAAATAAACACCTTTGTTTGTAGTGTCCAAAATCCTTCTATTTACTGGTGTAGTAGGTCAAACTTGTGAAGTCATCTCATATTTTTACGGTTCATGTGTAGAGATGAAAGTATGCCATGGGATGTTCATGGGTACTGTAGCTTGGTTGCCCCAAATGATGTTAATGAGTTGTGGAGGGGAGCTAGAGGGGTCAAGCTACTAATCATCCACCTTGAATAAGCGTATTTGGGGAAACCCAAGTGAGAACTTAGTAAATATTGTCTTACATAGCCTAGGATGTGCTTGCCTATTGACAAATTAAACATTCTTTGAGTCCAAAATCAAACTAAAAACACTTTGTCTTATGATTTTCTTTGTTTTCCAGAACTTGATCATGGAAAACAACGTCAGTTTTATATCTTCATTCACTTAAAACACCAAACCGTCAACAGAGTCACAAATTTTCACCAAAAAGTCACAATTGATCTGTCGAGTCACATTTGTTTAGCCTAGAGTCGCATCTACCAGATTAGCTCACATTTGCTTTGTCAAAAACCACATTTTATTTAAAAAACCGCACTTGTTATATTCTACAATGGATCTGAAAAGGTGTGTCGCAACTGATGTTTGGAACGACGTATTTTCCACTATCATAGAAATTTTCCCATGCATAGAGTTTAGAAAGCCGCATCTGATATAGTCTGAGTCACAATTTTCATCACAAGTCACATCTGTGAGAAACTACACCGCATCTGTCTAATACTAAATATCAAATTTTACCATAAAAGCACAACTGATCACCAGGAAACCACATCTGTGAAACATAACTACATCTGTCAAATTTTGTGATGCATCTGCCTAAGTATTAGAAAACTAGAATTTATGGTCACAATCTAGTCGACACAATCATACCAGTCTTTGATCTATCTTTTCACAGTAGTCCTTGGACAGAAACTTGAAATGATTTGCTCAATTTTACATCCTTTAGGTATCATTTAGTCATTACTATAGTCATCCTAATTTTTAGTTTTCATCTTAGACTACATATTTCCTTTAGATCAAACTTCTAGGAGGGTCACTTTTACAAACTTTAGAATAGGTCCACTTTCTACACTTTAGAAAAATCATAGCGCTAATGAAATTTGTCGTTGAACCTAGTCTTGTCATCATATCCTTTGTCCTACAGAGAGTCCTCCTAGCTCATCAGTTTAGTTAAGAAACTCAACTTATCCTTGATCCTAGTCCTACATTGGTTCCTTGACATAACTAAATTGACACCTTGGTTAAACTTTAGGTGGTTGGTACCCTCGTCTCAGGTTTACAAAATTGATTACCTTAGAAGCTTGCTTAGACTTTTCATCTTTAGATATTGTCATTCTAGACTAGCGTCATCTTAGAACATTCCTTATTTTTCATTCAAAAAATCCAAAAAACATAGACTAGAGTCATACTATCTGTACATGTAGTTTTTCATTTCTCGCATATTGAGCTTATCTTACATGGTTGAAACTAGGTCTAAGAGAAGAGAGAGAGAAAAGATGTTGAACCCAAATGAATTCATCAATCCATTCTCGTTGAGACCTCAAAGGAATTTTTTGGACAAATTCACTACTAGAGACCCTCAAGGACACATTAGAACATAAGACATAGAGGTTGTTGCACAAGACCCTGAGTTTTCCTCTTTTGTAGATGAGTATCTAGCAAATGATCAATAATGCTACTTATCCAAATTGTTAGATAAAGGTGCTACCTTACCTACAATATTTGATATTAGCACCTTACAAACTCAAACTACACAGGGGACAACCTCAACGACTACTAGTACCTCTATACCTTAGGTTAATACAACTATACCACTAGCATACCTACACAGAGTATGACAGTCCATATGTCTCCATTTGGTACATCAGGCATGACATCGGGATTTAATTTCACTATATGGGCATCATTGTCCACTTCCTTCGGTCCTATTGTTGGGAATAAAAGATCTAAAACGTCAACTTCTAAACCGAATGTCAGTGTCACCAATACCATACCATAGTCCACAACCATACCTTGTGTTCATGTTGCTAGAACTATACCACATATCGCACAGACAGGAGGGATTCCCTCATTCCAATATGGAAACCCAACTTCTATACCGAATGTTAGTGTCACCAATACCATACCACAGTCAACAGCCATACCTAGTGTTCATGTCGCTAGTACTATACCACAAACTACATAGACAGGAGGGATTCCCTCTTTCCAATATGGCAATCAAAATCCATTCTCCCAGGTTGGCAGTCAGAATCCATTCTCTTAGCTTGGTAGTCAGAATCCATTCACATAGATTTTGAATCAAAATCCATTCTCACGGATTCCAAGTCAAAACCCATTCACACAAATTCCAAATCAGAACAAATTCACCAACATTCTAAATCCAAATCCATATTAAATACCAACAATCAATCAAAACCCATAACAAGACCTTGGATTTCAAAATACAAACATAGATCCATGTAATCCACCCAACACATCATTAACCCAGGTTGACATCTTGCAAACAAAAATGTAGGCACTACAAACAAAAATGGATAACATGGCGGTATCAACTTAGAAATATTTTTCAACAAAGGACATATGCCAATTTCCCTTTGATAAATCATTGTACATGACACCTTTCCCTCACGAGTATGTCATACCAAATCTCCCTAAGTACAATGGAAAACGAAATCTGATAGAACATATAAGGGAATTTTCTACCATGTACATAGATGTCACTTATGACCCCACATATCTTATGAGACTATTTCCAAGAAGTCTTGTAGGAATTGTACTCGAGTGGTTTTCAGGTCTAGACTATGGCATCAAATCATGGGGTGAACTGGCTAAGAAATTTGTCGAGCAATTCTCCTTCAACATAGACCACAAGATAAATATAGCAACCTTGTGTCACACAACACAAGACAAAGGAGAAAATTTCATCGCTTTCTTCCAGAGATGGAGGACTATAGCCAGTCGATGTCCTATTGAGATACCTAAAAAACAAAAAGTCACTATGTTCTAGGAAAACCTTCATGCAAAACTAAGGAGTAACTTAAGGGTATATTGTTGCACATCCTTTTCAGAACTAGTGGAAAAATGGGTTATAATAGAAAAGGATCTCATTGAAAAAGGAGAACTTAAGATACAGACATCCAATAGAGATCTAGTAGTGCAAAATGCCCCCAATGACAAAAATAGATTTTGGTCTTGGAACAAAAACATCACCAATGATGGGGTAGTTGATGCTAAAAATATACAAGTAGGACCGATCATCACATTATGAGGACCTAACCCTTCTTCCAACACACTTAACAATGTCAATCAACCTCCCAACATGGTCCAAAATACTCAACATCTGCAACAATAGAGGAGGTTTCAAAAATGTGAGTTCACTCCCTTAGGGGAATGCGTTGAGTCTGTATTTAAACAACTATTACAACACAATCTTATATAGCTTCAAGAGCCAAGACAGTACGATCCAGGAAAATTTAAACCAGTTTGGTGGGATGACAATGCATTTTGTGATTATCATAGAACTAAGGGACATAACCTACAAAATTTTTGCCAACTAAAAAATATCATACAGGATCTTGTCAAGAAAAGAATTATTGAAGTTAGCAGATAGAAACAAAAGTCATCAAACACTGATCATCAGGTATTTTCTTATCCACTACATGACCATGGGAAAGGAAATGTCCCTAGTTCAAGTAAAAAGACCAATATGTTAGCCAACTACACTAATATTAAGTATGATTATAATAGTGGAAAAATCATTAATCACCTTCGCGCCGCCAATGAGAATATCAATACCATTACCATCAATCCAACTCCCGAGTGTGATGTCAACACTCATCGTACTAAGATCACTATCCAAGGTCCTCCATTGTAGAAAACACCATAGCCTTCCAAGTCACAATATAACTTACTTGACCAGTTGTGGAAGACCCTAACCCAAATCTCAATCTTGGAACTGTTGCGTATCTCCCCTGAACATTGATCCATTTTAGATAAACTTTACAAAGCACCACTATCCCTAATGATCTCGATGTCAATCGTTTATAGGAAATGGTAGGCTACTTGACAAATAATCATCATGCCACATTCTCTAAACAAGATTACACAACTAAAAAGACAAATCATAATGAACCGTTATATCTTGAAGTCCTTGTTGACGACACCAAAGTTAGACAAGTTTTGGTAGATGGAGAAGCAGGGTTAAATCTGTGCACTTTAAAACTGATTAAGGAATTAGGTTTCTCGGAAGCATACGTAGACACAACCAAAAGTACTTTCATTAAAGATTATGATGATGAGGAAGAAAAATAAAAGGGGGTTGTAACACTTCCTATCAAAATTTGTCCTCTGGTAATGGAGACAATTTCAGGTCTTGGATCTCACCCTTCCATACAACCTTCTACTAGGTAGACCATGGATTC
Organism: Sequoia sempervirens; assembly: GCA_007258455.2. NCBI lineage: Eukaryota > Viridiplantae > Streptophyta > Pinopsida > Cupressales > Cupressaceae > Sequoia > Sequoia sempervirens. Next base: position 136,922,297 of record VDFB02000363.1, on the reverse strand, counting down.
ATGCCATGAAATCAATCCCTTCCACATATCATCGATGTATCAAATTCCCTTACAATAGCACTAAAATAACTATAGATGGTGACCCAGATCCATTCCAATATTTCACCAATCTAAAAGAGATACCCCAATGCCAAGTGCAAGTAAACCAAGAGGCTTCATCATCCAATTCATCTCACTATGTTGATCCATCCACTCTCACTAGAAGATCCACTTCACCTTTATTTCCTGCCACTCCTTGGGTTGAGATCCAAGACAAGGGTTGTGGAGAATATTACATGAAGACATCTTATTGTGTTAGCCATTTGATTCCTCCTAAGTCATATGGTTTACCTTCACCAGATAGGAGACAATATATTGTCACTATACACATTCCTCCGACAACAACTTTCACTAAATGGGGAGAATTAAGAAAAGAAGTCATAAATACAGAAGATGTCACCTCCTAGCTATATAGAGAAGATAATGAAGAACCTATCTCACTTGCACACATTCCTACAGATCTATATGGAAAATGTTTCACAATCATGTAGAGCAAGGGATATAATGGACAGAGTGGTTTAGGCTTAAATCAAGATGGGAGGATTGAGCCAATCTTTGTTTCTCAGTGGCCAAAGGGTTTAGGGCTTGGGTTTCAATTGATTCAGATTGGCGTTCCTAGTACTAGATCACCCTTAATCAAGGAAGTAAGTGCTTCAGATGATATTGAGACATCTCATGAACCATCTGAACAACACTACTGTGACTCCCCCGACTCAAACGAATGAGTGGGATTACTTATTGTCCACCTCTTCCATGAATGTTGACAAGCTATTTGGAGAACTTGACTTAATGTTGAGATCCTCACTAAATCCATTGAATTCTTGTCCACCAAAGAATATGACCAAAGAGTAATGGTTTAAACATTAAAATTGGGAATCTCTTGATCCTATCTCTTGGCAACCTGATATATCCATTTCAAATAACCAAACCTTGGCATTAGGTCCACCTCTCAATCCACCTAGATCTAAACAAAAGAGAAAAAGGACTTAGTACAAGACTTTTGTGACCATATGAACAAATCATTCCTTACCTTGACTCCATTAAACTTTGATAACTCTAATGATGACATGCCATTAGTTTATCCCCAACTCATTAATTGGGACCAACAAGACACTCTTGTCTTAGAAATTTTTGAGAATGACGAAGCAATTGTTGAGTTCCTAGGATTACGAGAAGGAATACCTAGTGGTGATCACAAGGCTGGTTTTACCATTGACTTGGAAAACAAAGCATATTTTGGGGAATCTATTCAACCCTCCAGTCACAAAAATGAGAAAAAAAATAAAAAAGATAAAAATGACGAGTCTCTAGGTGAAAACTAAAAGGCGCCTCTAGAAAATGAAAAAGTAAAAATAAAGGACTCATCCAAAGGTGAAAACCTCTCTGAGGTACCTAAGGATGGAGGTTTGAACATTCTCCCCATTTCACAAGAAAATTCACCCATGCTCATTAAAGAATCAATAGAAGTTAGCATAGGCACAAAAGAGAATCCTCGACTGGTTTATTTTGTAGCATCATTGACCACAAAAGAGCAGCCAGAATTCCACAACTTCTTTACACAGAGACAGATAAATTTTTCCTGGTCATATGTAGACATGCCTGGGTTGGATCTTGAACTTGTTCTACATCACTTTCCCTTACAACTAGGTGTCAAACTAGTGAAACAAAAATTGAGGAAAATGCACCAAAATATTGCTCTACTAGTCAAGGAAAAACTCAAGAAACTGTTAGATGTGGGTTTCATTAGATAAATTGACTATGCAGATTGGTTTTCCAATCTTGTCCCAGTCACTAAACCAGCAGGGGGCATTCACATCTACACATATTTCAGAGATATCAACAAAGCTTTCCCTAAGGATGATTTCCCTTTGCCTAACATAGACATGATAGTGGACATGACAACAGGGTACAAGATGTTGTCCCTTATGGATGGATTTTTAGGGTATAATCTGATCAAAATTGCAACTGAAGACCAACCTAAGATAGCTTTCACATGTCCTTGGGGAACGTATTGTTGGAATTTTATGCCCTTTGGAATCAAGAATGCTAGAGCAACCTATCAACATGCCATGACCACCATTTTTCATGATCTAGTACACACTCTTATGGAGGATAATTATGTGATGACCTAATAGTTAAATCCAAAACAAGGGAAGAACATTTATAGGTTTTAGACAACATATTTCAAAGGCTAGAGAAGTATAAAGTGAGACTAAATCCCAAGAAATGTGTGTTTGGGGTACAATCAAGAAAGCTTTTTGGGTATATCATTTCTAGGTGAGGAATTGAAGTGGATCTAGCCAAGGTAAAAGCAATCATCGACATGCCTCCACCAACTAATCTCAGTTAGCTAAAGACATTGCAAGGGATATTACAATCCATTAGAAGATTTATAGTGCAGTTAGCAGATAAGACACATCCTTTTCAACATTTACTTAAGAAAGGTGTACCCTTTGCATGGACAGTTAGGTGCCAAGAGGCTTTTCAACTGATCAAAGAATATCTACTCACACCATGAGTCTTAATGCCACCTATTGAAGGATGAGGACTGATTCTTTATATTTCAACAACCCATTCATCACTTGGAGCATTGCTTGCACAAAATGACAATGAAGGTCATGAAAGGGCAGTATACTATATTAGTCGCACTTTGGTAGGTTATGAGCTCAACTATAGTACCATTGAACATGCCTCTCTTGCAGTAGTATTTTCTACTCAAAAACTAAGGCACTATATGCTAAACCATCAAGAAATGTTGATTTCCAAAATAGATCCTTTGAAATATCTTCTAAGCAAAGTAGCATTAACAGGGTGACTAGCCAAATGGGTTATGATACTTAGTGAGTATGTTATCCAGTATGTAGAGAGAAAGGCTATTAAAGGACAAGTCATTACTCAACTATAGTACCATTGAACATGCCTATCTTGCGGTAGTATTTGCTACTCAAAAACTAAGGCACTATATGCTAAACCATCAAACAATGTTGATTGCCAAAATAGATCCTTTGAAATATCTTCTAAGCAGAGTAGCATTAACAGGGTGACTAGCCAAATGGGTTATGATACTTAGTGAGTATGATATCCAGTATGTAGAGAGAAAGGCTATTAAAGGACAAGTCATTGTTGATTAGTTACCTAATGCACCAATACAAGTAGATCACCCATTAGTTGTAGACTTTCCTAATGAGTTTATATTCACAATTAACACAAACACAACATGGAAACTGTACTTTGATGGCTCACATAAAAATCATGGCTTAGGGGCTCCAGTATACTATTTATCACACCACAGGGTGATTAAATCCCTATGTCATTCAGGATTGTATTTCCATGTACTAACAACATAGCAGAGTATGAGGCTCTAGTGACAGAGTTGCACATGGAAGTCAAGTGGAAAATTAAGAACCTACAGGTATATGGTGATTCTCAACTAGTAATCATACAGGAAAATGAGAAGCTTGCTCCATACAAATGCATGGAAGATAGTTTTAAGGAGTACTTTGATAAGGTTAACTTTCATTAGATACCTCATGTTCTAAATAGGGTAGCAGATGTTATGGCTACAATTGCATCACTTCTAGACATTCCTAGAAACATGCCTAAGTTTGAGTTCTTGGTAGAACAACTTTTGGTCCTAGCCTACAATATCCCAAATTCTGAGATGGTATGTGGCATTGTTGGTCCTAATTCCCCATGCTACAAAGAAATCTATGACTACCTCCATGCCAAAATCATACCCCCTGGCCTTTCAAATAACCAACATAGGACATTCCTCTGCAAGTCAGCCAAATACACCATTGTCGGAGACACCCTATATAGACGTGCCTTAGATAATACCCTACTAAGATGTCTTGATTCCAATGAAGCGCAAGCAACCTTGTGTGGGGTGCATGAGGGTATATGTGGTTCCCATTCTAGTGGTCCTACCTTAGCTAAAAAGATTATGAGACTGGGTTATTATTGGCCTACTATGGAAAAGGACTCATATATCTTTGTAAAGAAATGTCACCAATGCCAAGTTCATGGAGACTTGATACATGCACCAGCACATGAGCTCCATCGAATAATGTCACCATGGCCCTTCGCCCAATGGGGACTCGACCTCATAGGTAAGATCCATCCCACATCATCCAATGGCCACAAGTTCATCATCACAGCCACTGAGTATTTTACGAAGTGGATTGAGGCTATTCCCATGACATATATTACCAGTACATAGATCTCTAAGTTTATCCTAAACTATATCATCTATCGGTCTGGTGTCCCTCAGTCCATAATCATAGATAATGGTCACCCATTAAAGAACCAAGAATTCTACCATCTTTATGAAAAATTTCATATTCAACATCACTTTTCCACTCCATACTACCCACAAGGTAATGACCAAGCAGAGGCATCTAACAAAACTATAATTAGAATCCTCAAAAAGACTGTCAATGATGTTGGTCGTAATTGGAATTTACAACTTAATCCCACCTTATGGGCTTATTGCACAAGCATCCGTACTCCCACTGGGGCCACTCCATATTCACTCGTATTTGATTTTGAAGTCATTCTTCCTATTGAGGTAAAGATTCCTTCCCTCAGGGTATCCTTGAAAAGGAACATTGATGATGAAGAGTATTGGATATCAAGACTACATAATTCCTAGATGAACAAAGATAGAAGGCACTAGACCATCTCTAAGCATATCAGAATCATCTTCATCGTAGCTATAACAGGATGGTCTTGAACATAAACTTTGACATTCGTGATCTAGTTTTAATGGAGAACCCAAAGAATCAAGCAGAAAGAGAGAAACTAGGAAATTTTGAACCGAACTGGTTAGGACCTTATATTGTTATGGAAGGCTTTGGATTAGGAGTGTATCAACTCTCTACTCCTAAAGGGGAAACATTTTCCTCTCCAATCAATAGTCTTCATCTGAAGAAGTTCTATGCATAGCTTCTGAGAGCCTTGTCTTAATTACCGAAAAATACAAAAAAAACAAAAAATCAAAAAAATCGTTACCTAGGTGAAAACCTGGCAAACAGGCATCTTGGTAACACCAAAAAAATCAAAAAATACTAAAAATAGTAAAGAGAAATAATTCATCCATTAGTGAAAACCACTTTGGTGGTGCTTTGGATAAGTACCATGGTGAAAACCTAGCAAACAGGCACCATGTGTAGTTGACTCTACTCCTTTGTCTACTATTATTCTAATCTAACATCCCTCTACATAGTCTACATCCCTGTACATATCCCTTATCCCTGTATATATCACTTATCTTTCCTATCTATCACTTGTACATATCATTCATAATAAGTGGTAGTCTTTCCCATAACTTGGAACAATTGACATCGAGTGCATTTCATACCTGCCATTTTATCCTATTTAATATCAATTGGTCTTATACTCGGCTGGGGGAAACCACTTGATGTGCATCATATTGGTTCTTACATTGGCTATGATGAAGATGTAAAACCATAGAAAAATCCAAAAACATCACAAAATGACTCGAGAAAACACAAAAACATCAGAAAACTTCAAAAAGACAAAAAAATCAAAAAATGTCAAAAATCCAAAAAAAAAAGTCAGAGTCAGTCGCACTTGTTAGTCTTTGTTGTTTGTTGAACTATGTTGCCTCTATAACTGGATGTAGGCAAGGCCATCTGCTGATGTGCCCCTAAGGCATTAGGTCAGTCTTTTTAGGTTTGTTTATGTAAAATCATGACTCAATCCATATGTCTATATGACAAAGGTCATTGGTCGTGTCGAACTACGAGGTCTCTACGTGTATAATGTAGGCAAGGCCATCAATCGATGAGCCCCCAAGACCACACTAGGTTAGTCCATTAGGGTTTTTAATATTTACTATCACACACATCTTCTACTTGTAGTCAGTCTTGTTAGTCAAAATCAAGTTGAACTACGAGGTCTCTGCGTGTATAACGTAGGCAAGGCCATCAATCGATGAGCCCCCGAGGCCACACTAGGTCAGTCCTTTAGGGTTTGTCATCACACACAGTAAATTTTCCACACATCCTATCAAGTCATGCATCAATATGGTGAACAAGTCAGCAATGTCTCTAAGTCAAATCAAACAAATTTCCAAAGCAACAACCAAAACAACTCAACTTATGTCTGCTACAAGATGTGTCTTTCCTGGAAACAGACATCATCGAAACAATCAACCTATCTCTTATTCAAGATGAGTCCTTCCTGATTACTGATATCAATAAATCAACCCATGTCTTATACAGGATGAGTCCTTCCTACATATCGACATTTTCAAACAATCAACATAGCCTTACACAGGTTATCACATCAACAGCATCAAACTCAACGTATTATATGATACATGTCTTTCTGAAACCAGGCTTTGTCATGCCTTATACAGATAGTCATAACATTGAAACCAGACTCAAAGTCTTATCCGGTATGTGTATCTCCAGAAAATAGGCTCTATTAATCAATCCTTTTATCAATCAAAACAAATCAAACAAACAGATCAAGTTTTGGCAAATATTTTACTGGATTTTGACTTTATGGCTTATTTATCTTATCATTTCACTTGACTTCATGATGGGAATTATGTTACTAGCTTTCTCAAGGATGTCCCATGAAGTATTTAGAGAAGCAACAATGTATCACAATTCTAGTTTCTTTGACTGTTGTATGTGGATTATCTTTTATGATGGGAATCCTATTACTAGCTTTCTCAAGGATGTCCCATGAAGGATTTAGAGAAGCAACGATGTATCAGAATTCTATTTTCTTTGAGTGTTGTCTATCAACTATCTTTTAAATTTGATTTTGAGTCATGTTACTAGTTTCCTCAAGGATTTCCCATGAAGGATTTAGAGGAGCAATGATGTCTCATGACACGTCTTTTATTTATTTGTTGTTTGTGGTTTGTCCTAACAAAAAGACTGGGGCAACTTGTGCCCTTAGTATGATTTAACGACAATCCTTGTCTATGACTTTGTGTTGTTAGCAAGTGGATGACCTTGCACACCTTGATTTATGTCATATCATGGTGTTTTTCTCCATTTGTATTAGTCCCGCCCAATGATGATAAAGTGCAATGCCTTTTGTGATACAACGAAACATCGAAGATTGCTAATACTAACATCCATCTTATTTCTTTTATTATTGCTCAATCTTTCTTTCCGCACTAATAGTTCTTCTTTCTTGCATTATGATGGAGTCCTATGACACAAAAAAATATAAATCATCCTACATATACATTAATGTTAGATACATCATTTCAAAATCATACATCATCAATCATACATACATCTTTCATTTGAAATATACAAACATATAGGCATTTATCATAGCTAGGAAATCATGGCATAATAGACATTCATCATCATACAATACATATCATAAGCATTACATGTACATAACAAATGTAAATACATGCATCACATTCTAAATGCATAGCATCGCATGTAGAAATTATTGAGCATATAACATCATATCATATCTCATAATTATAAATTGCATACATAACATCCATCGACATCATCGATATTAATACATATAACATCACATAAAATCAACATCACATCATAGGCTGCATAAACACATCATAAAGTAGATATGATCATCCATCACATGTATAAATAAATGATTGTATAATCAATAAATAGAATTGCATATCATGAGAATCATCACCAAAATCATATATATATATCCCTCAAAAGTGTCACATCACAATGTCATAAAGTATCAATAATTGTGGAAGCCCACAGGCTATATGATGATAATACAATTTCTCAATACATATCAAGAAATGTCCCTATCCTGAACTGCCACCGCTATCATGACTACAGTGTGTGGATGAATGATGTCGAGATCCTAATGACTTGTGACCTAAATGTGGCATGTCATATGGACCAAATATGTGTGGTTTCTCAACACCCTTTGTGCTAACTATCCTGGTGTGGGTCCTAGTCTGGGACCTCTCACTGCATTCCTATAAAAAACTAAGGGCCTATCTCTATGGAGGAACTACTGCGTCATACAAATTTTGGTAATAAGTGGCCCTCTCCCTGGATCTGACTAACTCTTGAGAAAATGCCTCTACTGGCCCATTGCAAAGAGCTCTAATCTTTGTAAACCTCTGCTCAGTCTCCTATCTCCGTGTAACACCTCTCTAAACCCAGGCTGGTAAGATAGTATTTTGATTTATGATTTGATATTTTAAATGTTAAATGTTATTATAATTAGGTTAGATATTGTTGATTTAGTGAAAGGTTATTATGATCAGCTATGATGATGCAAGTAATTGATATATATGGTAGCTAACTATCATCAGGATGTAGTATGTGCTTCGGCTATGTATATATGTATATGCATAGGTACCCTGTTGTGTGTATGTTATAGGTACTAGGTACCGACTCCACCTGGCTTCACAGGCTGAGCATACCTTCCCTGATGGTGGTTACTAGAGGTAGTCATAGGCCGAATCTCCCCTACCCTAGTCCACTGTACCTTGTCAGGGTAGTTTTTTCCTTGTTGATGTCTTACCATCTGGTTACCTAACGATATGTTCCAGAGCACCTTTCAGCCATAAGTTCTGGCACACCTTTCAGTTGTATGTGCTTTTCTAGTATGTTTTGTTGAGATATTTTGTCTTGGTCGTCGGTGTCTTGATGTGGTTTCTTTGACGTCTTTTCATGATTTCATATATGGAATTTTAAAGTATTTTATTAATTTGAGATTTGGAAAGGTTTTATTCATGAGATTTAAATATGTTATCTAAAATGACTTTTATTGATCATTCGAGAGAATAATATATTTCATTTGGAAATTTTAAATGATTTTGTTAATCTTATTTGGGGAGCTTTGTATATTTGTTGATTTTAATTTATTTCCTTGGTGAGCGCTAATAGTTTATTTAATAAAATGATTTATTTCATTTTATTGTGTTGAAGATTTAATTAATAAATGGGGGCAAACTTGAAATGGGTTTATGAAAGAAATTTGTTTTGGGTTCTCTCTTATTGTTTTTTTTTCTTTTGCCCAATTTGTATGAAAAACTATGTTTTCTATTGCTGCTCATTACCTTGTTGATAAAAACAAAAAATATGGGTGGAATTCATGTTGGGATGCCAACACCTAAACTGGGGTTTTGGTAGACTTGAAATCTAGGTACTTTTAATTTTCTATGATTTTTTTTTGCTTGCCTTATGTGGAAAAAGACATTTTTTCTATATAGCACTTAATTTTGGCCTTGGACTCAAAATTTGAAGGTGGATTTCGACTAGAAATGCCCAAATCTGAACTGGGTTAGGATTAGATTCGTAATACGGGCACTTTAAATTTTCACTTGATTTTTGTGCCTTCTCTTCATGCTGATTTACGGCCATTAAACTTGTCTTTTACAACAATATAAGATTGGTTATTTTAAATGGTTTCTATGACTGAAAATTGTGGCTTTTCTTCATTGTTTCATATTTTCTTTTGGATTCCTCATTTGGTTAAACGAGAAGGCCCATCAGCCTGCAGGGCATTGAGTTATCCATTTGCAGGGCATTGATATGGGCATGATTGAGTCTCCTCGTCTGTATGAGAGGGGTACCAAGTTCCATGTGGTGTCATCACTTTGAGCTCACACGATGACATTTCATCTAGTCTTTACTCTTGTACCTTTTACCTCAGTAGTCATGATTAGTACCTATCATGTTCTTGTATGAGCAACTGCATGTTGCGACATTGTATTTAATGCATGGTATTCTATGTTTGCTTCGTGTCTGATGTGAGTGTTGGCCTTTTGTTACCCTTTCCTTTTTTTAAGCTTGGGCCTTGTGACTATCTCTGAGCATGGTGGGGTGGCCTCTTTTGAGTCCACATCTAGTAGGGAGGCGTTGCCACCGCCATTGGGGACTGGTGTACAAGTTATTGGAGCAGCGTTGGAGACATCCCCTCTTCCGTATTTACCTTTCTGATGATGTATTTTATTCATATATATACTATTGTATTCAAAATCACTTCCTTTATGCTCATTGTACTCACTTGAGAGTGAAAGAACTCATAAATTAATGAGAAGATATGTGATGATTATGTTTGGCTTTCGGGTTCCGTTGTTGGTATTGGAATCACATGTTCTATGATAATTCTTTTATGGATTCATTCTTAACTCATGTTAAATTAAAGCTCTAGATATATTTTCTTTCTTTTTGTATCATGTGGTTAAGTTTCCAGTGCATCACAACATGTTATTTTAATCTGTGTTGTTGTTGCCTAAGTTCCAGAGTAGCGCTGTAAGTTCTGGAGCAGTGCAGCAAGTTCCAGAGCAGCATTGTTAAGGTTCCGTAGCAGCACTGCAAGTTCCAAAGCAGCATTGTTAAGGTTCTAGAGCAACGTTGTTAAGATTCTGGAGAGCACTGCAAATTCTAGAGCAATTTTGTAAGGTTCCAGAGTAGTGCTATTAAGGTTCCAGAGCAACATTACAAGTTCCGGAGCAGCGCTACTAAGGTTCCAGAGCATTTTTTCTTTGGAGGGTAGATCAATCCTCTCCTTTGGGCTGCATTAGGCCATGCTTGGCCATGTTTTTATTCATTGTATCGTATTGGAAACTTATTTTTGTGTAAGTTATTCTTATGTTTTTCAAAAAAAAAAATATCTTGTCCTCTTTTGGCTCTTACCCTTCAGGGTTGCATAGCAGGATGTTACATCTGGTATCAGAGCACATGTTCACACACTAGGATCTCTGGCGTACTTGAGCCTTCTATGTATATGTTGTGTTTTGTGTGTGTGGCGTGAGCTTGTATATATTTTTTTCAGTCTTGTTGATCGACGTTTCTAGCTTAGTTTGGTGTTTAGATCATCCTTGTGATGATCTATTTTAATGTGTCCCTTATTTCTTTGGGATGGCCCTAAGGGAAAAGCCAGAGGCAGAGTTAGAGGTAGAGCCCATGTTGCAGCATAGGGATCCTTGCTTACGGTTGATTCCTGCATGGTGTGTTGTGTGTGGTGGATGGCAACAAGTGTTGTTTCCCGCCCCTTGCATACCCTATTGAGGAATGTTGTGTGAGGATCAGTTAGACCCTTAATACTACCAAGAAATGTGTTCTGATTGGTCTTCTTCTTGATGTGTGTCTCTTTCATTGTTTAAATTTTTATTATCCTTGAGTGATTCCTGAGTGTAGCTGTAGTGTGTTTGACGTGTGTGTTCCAAGTGCTTGTTGTGGTGAGATAGTCATAGGACCTCTTTCTTTGAGTGCCTTGTAAGGCATTTTAGAGGGTTGAGTTTCCCAACCCTGGCTTGTGTTGTGGAGGAATGACACCTCCTAGGTATTGCCTTACCCTATGGGATTGGAGTGATTCCCTTGTTTGAGAGTCTCCTGAGGTTGAGATTGATCACTTTCTTTATCCTATATTGTGGGTGGGCATGTTGGACTTTAGTTTGTTGGTGGGTTGTAGGTGACATGTGTTGCCTAATATTATATTTGCTTGGTTTCTTTGTCTATGCTATTGGAAGGTCTATTTGACCTTGAGAAGTGCCAAGAAGTTCCTTTTGTGTGTATTCTCTTCTTGAGATTTTTGTTTTCATTATCATGCAGGTTTCAGTGCACATCTTCTTGTGATTTACCTCATTGTGGAACTGATTGCTAGATTGACCCTGTGTGGCTTTGAAGTTTTTTTTTCGTGTTATATTCCACTGAGATTATTAAATATAATGATAGAAAATGAATGATCACATTGTTAGATTCATAGAGATTACTGCATGCTCTCACATGGTTGGTGCATTTGTGTGGAAATTCTTATATGATGATGAGACCATATTTGCATTCATGCCTATGTTAGAATTGTAAATATCTCTTTCCTTCTCTCTCCCAATGGTTAATGAAGATGCCTATCTTGAGTGTGTAGTGTATTGAAATTCATTGTATGCTTGTCTCTTATGAGCAAATGTTTATGCATTCATGAAGGTTTGTTTTATTAGAGCAACCTTGGGTAAAGGACCTAAGTCCCCAAGTTGCATTCTTAGTCATGGAACATGTATGAATATGAATAGAAAATCATTCTGCATTAAGTAAAGTTTAGAGAAAAAGGGAATAGTGAAACATTTGTAGGTTAATGATAATTGCATAATAGGTGCATCTTGTTGGTGAGGCCTATAGTCCCCAAATTTATTGTTAATTCTTATGAAATCATGTAGATGTTAAATTTGTGTACCTAGATTCAGAATGCAAAATGTTAAATGATTGTTGAAGTGATAATGTTGCATGTACCTTTTCTGGGGTAAACATTGTAATGATATTGCACCATGTGTAGGAAAGAAATGTGGTTAACATATATGTGTAGTAATGTGATTTACCACCTAATAAAAGTGAATTTGAATGTGGAATTTATTCTGGCATTGTTGATTTACTCCATGTAGCACTACAATGTATTGTATGGATGTTGGGAGTACATATTATTGGAAAGTTGTATTGACCTTGTATAATTTAGAGGTGGATAATGGTTTATGTTGGTAAGAGGAAATTGAAAAGGGTACTCCCTGTTATGTGAACATCCTGTGTTAGTGCACATGTTGAGTGTTGTGAATACCCCATACTTGTTTTATGTGCCCATGGGATGGTGAGACTATGTACCCACCCATGGAGGATATGTTGTATCTGGGGTGTGGGATTAACCATACCATTATGTGTACTTATATGTTTGTTACCTAATTGAGGGCCAACTCACGTGTGTTTGAAATTTACATATATATTAAGAACAACCAAAAGTTAGTTTCATAGAATCTCTTCTTTTGGTTCTCCAGTCCCTTAGTCCGTGATGGGGTAGTAGCAGCCAAAAGGTTCCTTGGGCAGAGTGTACAGTATACGCATAATGTGGCATAGAGTGTTCTCAGCTCAATCGATCCTGAGGAAAGTAATCACTACTTCCCCTTATGATGGATCAGGGTACTTGATCCATATGTGCTAGCCTAATCCCCATAGCTTTGTATACAACAACATTGGTTTTTTGGTATTGCCTGGCCATCCGTAGGGACATTGAGCTGGCATTAGTGAGTCGACCTCATCCACATGAGAGGTGAGACTTGTGTAACCCCATATTTATATACTCATATATGCATTATATATTCCTTATTTGCATGTGTCCTACCATGATGCCATAGATATGATGCCACATGCTTAGAAGCGTGAAGGTGCACTATGAGATTGTGTTATGGTAGCCTACTTGTGTGATGAGCATGATGGGGCCTCATACACTTGTAGAGGGACACTCATGTTTTCTCTCGACAGTGTTTGGGTCGGTTGGCATATGGGTATGACCTAGCCATGTATACCTCTAGCTACGACGAGTACTTGTATGTGCCCTTTTTGTGAGGTATCGCTATGCGGGGTGTGTTCTAAACGTGCCTACTTTTGTGGAGCCACAAACACACTGCCATGCAGTGTACAACCAGTTTGTGCCTTCTTCGGCTGGCGTATGACCATGCCATGCTGAGACCTGATGCAAGATGTGGTCGAGGTGCACATTCCATGCAGATAGCCAAGTAGTGCGTGGGCCACTTGGCAAGTCCATGCCGCGTGACGATGCGATGCAAGGTGTAGCCGAGGAGTACACTTCATGCCATGTGGTTGGTGTGTTCACTCTGCCACACATGAGGGGCTATTGCAATAGTTAGACGTTGTTCCCTCCTTCTTCGTTTGGTGACTAGTTAGTCACATAGTTATGTATTGTGCCATTTTGAAGATTGTGAATCTTGTTTTGGTTATTGATGATTTTCACTTTGATTGTGAGGACCAGAAAAGATTTTATTTATCTTGCTTGTGATGGTTTAGCCACAGATTGTGAAATTTCCTTGCTCGTAGCCCTTGAGGTTACATATGATTTAGTGTTGAAATTGCGCACATTTCTTGCTTTATTGCTACAATTGGATCTTTATTTGATAGTTATTTATGATCTTTGGTGGCTAAACTAGTTTTCTATTGTTGTTTTCAAATGTTGGTCTTGTGTTGTAATGTGATTCCTCATCAAGAATGGGAGAGACGGACTCGATTGAGTGTATACGAGGAAGTAGATGGAGGGAACCTTGAGGATGGGGGTATGTGAGGCTATTACATAGCTAGGACCCACTACCCACCTATGTGTGATGACTATCTCTTGGAGGCTAACCACCTTATTCAACAAGAGATAGGTCATTGTGGTTTTGTTTGGATGGTATCATCGTGTGTGTGTGGCCTAACACCATCAAACCACTGAGTGTGAGGTATGTATTATGTGAGATAGATATTGGCTCTTGGATCATGGATTAGTATGCTACTTACCGGTGTCCAGATGGACCCTTGTGTAGCCTTGTGTAGCCTTGTGATGTGATTCCCAGTGATGTAAGTATGTATATATGTATAAATGCATGTTTCATCTTGGATATGGTTTCATGTGAAAAGTTTAAAAGTTAGCTTATTGTGCTTTAAAAAGGGAAAATTGTTATATTTGGTTGAAAATGCTGTCAAATATGTTCTCATGTGTGAGAGTGGAAGTGTTTGGAAAACATATATTGTTGCAAATTATGGTATTTTGGAAAGAATTGAGTGCTTATGCATCTTCTGTACCCCTTTCCTAGTGGAATTAATGTGTATATTAACCTATCCTTGGATGAATGTGGATGCTAAAATAAATGCTTATTTTGAGAATTGTGACACATGTGATGTGAACAAGATTAACCATGTTATTTTGCTTCATGTTGAGACCTTATAAGTAAGACATATGTTAATATATTCGTAATGATTCTTAGAAAGGTGAATGATTTATGGATGCGCTTTCTATTCCGTTTAGTGATGAATGTTGTATATTTTAGTTCTCATCCTTGGAATGAAGTACAATCATTTAATGTTGATTATTATATTTTGAGTACTAATGTGTGACATGGCTGCATATTGAGTTTACATGAATTCCAGGAGTAAGTCAAATCTTAGGGAGCGAGGATGTAACACCTCTCTAAACCCAGGCTGGTAAGATAGTATTTTGATTTTTGATTTGATATTTTAAATGTTAAATGTTATTATAATCAAGTTAGATATTATTGATTTACTGAAAGGTTATTATGATTAGCTATGATGATGCAAGTAATTGATATATATGGTAGCTAACTACCATCAGGATGTAGTATGTGCTTCGGCTATGTATATATATATGTATAGGTACCCTATTGTGTGTATGTTACAGGTACTAGGAACCGATACCACCTGGCTTCACAAGTCTGAGCGTACCTTCCCCGATGGTGGTTACTGGAGGTAGTCATAGGCCGAATATCCCCTACCCTAGCCCATTGTACCCTATCAGGGAAGTGTTTTCCTTGTTAATGTCTTATCGTCTGATCACCTAATGGTATGTTCTAGAGCACTTTTTAGCCATAAGTTCTGACACACCTTTCAGTTGTATGTGCTTTTCTAGTATGTTTTGTTGAGATATTTTGTCTTGGTCATTGGTGTCTTGATGTGGTTTCTTTGACATCTTTTCATGATTTCATATATGGAATTTTAAAGTATTTTATTGATTTGAGATTTGGAAAGGTTTTATTCATGAGATTTAAATATGTTATCTAAAATTATTTTTATTAATCATTCAAGAGAATGATATATTTCATTTGGAAATTTTAAATGATTTTGTTAATCTTATTTGGGGAGTATTGTATATTCGGTGAATTTAATTTATTTCCGTGATGAGCCTTAATAGTTTATTTAACAAAATGATTTATTTCATTTTATTGTGTTGAAGAGTTAGTTAATAAAAGGGGGTAGCGTTGTTTGAATATATATATATACACTTTTATTCTTTTATTGGGAGGGAGTTATCCTTTTAGAAAAAAAATATAAAATGGAAGAAAAGTTTTATTTTGGGGGGATTCTTTTGGAAAGGAAGGGAGAAATTGTTGTTTTTGCATGGTGAAAGAAACCCTTGGATTTTGGTGATTGAGATGTGAGATTGTGAAAGTTTTCAGAGAAGAAAATTGTGGGCAGTAAATTATTGAAATCTGCCTGCCTATTCTTGCTTATTGTCAGATTTTGGAGCTTGTCTATGCCTTCTCCATTGAGAAAATTTTCCATTTTAGTTTTGGGGAAATTCATGTTAATTTTCTGATTGTTCCAAATTGATGCTTGGCTAGTAAATTTTCTTTCTTTTCTGGGTTATTGTTGTCCCTTGAAAATTAAGGAATTTCTTTGTCTTTGCTTAGTTTTGCTTGGAGTTGGATGTTGGTTTGTTTAATTGGTTATTGCTGCTATGTGGGGGTTTTGTGTGACTAAATTTTTAGATCTCCAGCAAACTTGAAATGGGTTTATGAAAGAAATCTATTTTGGGTTCTCTCTTATTGTTTTTTTTTTCTTTTGCCCAATTTGTATGAAAAACTATGTTTTCGATTGCTACTCATTACCATGTTGATAAAAACAAAAAATAAGGGTGGAATTCATGTTGGGATGCCAA
The DNA here is from genome assembly GCA_007258455.2 of Sequoia sempervirens. Lineage (NCBI taxonomy): Eukaryota > Viridiplantae > Streptophyta > Pinopsida > Cupressales > Cupressaceae > Sequoia > Sequoia sempervirens. The sequence goes on along the minus strand of VDFB02000363.1, from coordinate 136,905,827 downwards.
TACCTCAACTGGGTTTTGGTAGACTTGAAATCTGGGCACTTTTAATTTTCTGTGATTTTTTTTGCTTGCCTTGTGTGGATTAAGATGTTCTCTAAAAAACACTTCATTTTTTCCCTATACTCAAAATTTGAAGGTGGATTTCGACTGGAAACACCCAAATCTGAACTGGGTCAGGCTTAGATTTGTAATCTGGGCACTTTGAATTTTCACTTGATTTTTGTGCCTTCTCTTCATGTTGATTTATAGCGATTGAACTTGTCTTTTACAACAATATAAGATTGGTTATTTTAAATGGTTTCTATGACTGAAAATTGTGGCTTTTCTTCATTGTTTCATATTTTCTTTTGGATTCCTCGTTTGGTTAAACGAGAAGGCCCATTCACCTGCAAGGCGTTGAGTTACCCATCTACATGGCATTAATACAGGCATGATTGAGTCTCCTTGTCTGTATGAGAGGGGTACCAAGTTCCATGTGGTGTCATCCCTTTGAGCTCACATGATGAAATTCCATCCAGTCTTTACTCTTGTACCTTTTACCTCAGTAGTCATGAGTAGTACCTATCATGTTCTTGTATGAGCAACTGCATGTTGTGACATTGTATTTAATGCATGGTATTATATGTTTGCTTCGTGTCTGATGTGAGTGTTGGCCTTTTGTTACCCTTGCCTTTTTTTCTGCTTGGGCCTTGTGACTATCTTTGATCACGGTGGGGTGGCCTCTTTTGAGTCCACATGGTAGGGAGGCATTGCCACCGCCATTGGGGACCGGTGTACATGTTATTGGAGCACTGTTGGAGTCATCCCCTCTTCTATATTTACCTTTTTGATGATGTATTTTATTCATATATATACTATTGTATTCAAACTCACTTCCTTTATGCTCATTGTATTCACTTGAGAGTGAAAGAAATCATAAATTAATGAGAAGATATGTGATGATTATGTTTGGCTTTCGAGTTCCGGTGTTGGTATCAGAATCACATGTTCTATGATAATTCTTTTATGGATTCATTCTTAACTCATGTTAAATTAAAGCTCTAGATGTATTTTCTTTCTTTTTGTATCATGTGGTTAAGTTTACAGTGCATCACAACATGTTATTTTAATCTGTGTAGTTGCTTCCTATGTTCCGGAGCAGCACTGTTAAGGTTTTAGAGCAGTACCGCAAGTTCCAGAGTAGTGTTGTTAAGGTTTTGGAGCAGCACTACAAGTTTTGGAGCAACATTGTAAGGTTTTGAAGCAGCACTGCAAGTTTCAGAGTAGCACTGTTAAGGTTCTGAAGCAGCACTACAAGTTCCGTAGCAGTGCTGCTAAGGTTCCAAAGCATTTTCCCTGGAGCTATCTTTTTGCTCTTGTCCGGTTTCTTCTTTGGATGGTAGATCAATCCTCTCCCTTGGGCTGCATTAGGCCATGCTTGGCCATGTTTTTGGTCATTGTATCATATTGGAAACTGATTTTTGTGTAAGTTATTCTTTTTAAAAAAAAAAAAAATTATCTTGTTCTTTTGGCTCTTACCCTTTGTGGTTGCGTAGCAGGATGTTACACTCCGAGCTATGGCCTGATCCCTATCCATGAAGTCTTTGTCCCTCTCCATTCGTAACACATCTCGCTCAAACATCAAGACCCTCATCTATTCCTCCAAAGATGCAAGTTGGGCATGAAGTGTAGTAGTGTCCAGATCAATTCCCCTATATCATCCTATCTCACCCTCTCCACACCATCATTCTCATCCTCTAACTCCTACAAAATCCTATCTCAGACCTCCCACTCCTGATCATCCCCCTCCTTGTCATCATCCTGATAGGCACCAACTAAGCCAAGGGGATCAATGCCTGCCTCCTCTCTACCTGCCTCCTCCTTTGTATGATCCTCTGGAATGGCCTCCTCTGCGACATGCTCCTCATCTCTGCCAATATCAACATGCACCTCCTCCTCACCTCTGCCAATATCTAGTATGTGCACATCCTCTCCTCCCATCCCTCCTCGTGGATAGGTGATAGAGGTGGCCCTCATCCCCTCCGTCCACACCTACCTCACCCACCACCCCGCTGACGACCTCCATGACCATCTCCATCATCGCCTCAACCACCTCCACCTCTCTAACCTTTGCCTCTGCCACACCTGTCACATGGTCCTATCCCTTGCCACTCTAACAATGCATCTTGATTTGGGTCTATAAGGGGTATCAGCTTGTGAACAACCCACCACTGATCATAAGCCTTCGTGGTACCTGGATCGCCCACACCATCTCTCCACCCCCACTACACTACTTGCAATGCATCAATATCTGCCTCGATTGTGGTCACTAGTATCTCTGCACCCACAACGGGATCTCTCGTGAGGACCTCACAAACTCTGCCTGTCCTCTAGGCTCATCCTGAACCTCTCTGAACTTTCATAGCACACAATCTGGAAAATTTCTCTCTATAATATGAACATGCAAAACAGTCCACCCAATTAGATATTGTGTCTGGCAGTAATATGGAAAATGATCATCCTCATCTGACCACTTTGGACATCCCAAGTATGGTCTCCATGTAAAATGTACCATGGTATCAATGGCATGTCTTAAGTATCTGGTATATCCCATATGGTCCGGAGTATTAGCCCCCACATAACGGAAGGCATATGGTGCTCCATGTTGCACATCAACTATAACCGATGGATGAAATATGGCAATGTGTTCCCACGCCCATACCATCAAGAGTGTGGTACCACAACTCTGAGACTATGCCTATCAATAGGGTATATCATACAAATAAAAATATAACATGCCGAGAAGATGAGGACCCCAAGCATACACCTCCCACCACTCTAGCATACCAATTAGCATCTCTCCCTATCCCATAGGAAATTAATGACCTCGGCGGTTAGGGAGGACAATACCACCAATCAATGTACACAACAAAAAGTTTAACTGCCTATACCTATGCGCCAATACATGCCATCTAATCTCATAATGGTCAAACCCTAACTATCTAATATCCACATGAGGGTGATATCTGCACATCTCAGTGAAACCCCTCTGAGTATCATACATCACCCTGGTGCCTCTAATAGGAAGTCTCAAAATCCTATAGAAATCCTCCAATGTAACTATCTCCTCTCCAGTAGGCAGGTGAAATGAAGAAGTCTCTGAGTGCCACCACTCGCATAATGTTGTCAGTAGACCCCGATTTTCCTGAATGATGGGCATGTATGTCACATCGAGGAGACCCAAATTCCATAAGAGAAGTTTCTCTGCGCTCTGCAAACTATCTCAGAAGTGAAAAGTAGATGGTCCTGACTCTCGCATATAAATAGGGTCCAAAACAACCTACAATGGAATTATGCATGCCTCATGTCAAAATCAATCACCTATCCTAATGTAAAGTGACAAAATCAATTGGTAGTCAAATGTGTCATTATTTTGCAAATGCATCATTCTTTTGCAATTACATCACAAGAAACCAAATGCGTCATTTTATTTTGCAAATGCATCATAAAATTTCAAATGTGTCATTTTAAATCACAAATGCGTATGGAAATAACAAATGTGTCTACAAATCAAATGCGCCTCTGTCTATCAATGCATAACAATATCCTGTTAAATGTAAATGCATTGATAAAATATCAAATATGTTGAAACATTTTCACATGCGTTGAAAATAAAACAAATGCGTCCATGTTAAATGCAAATGCATTGCTATTTCGTGAATGTATAGAACTAAAAAACAAATGTGTTGAAATATGAAAACTACGCTAAACCATAGATGCCAAATTACATATGCATCATTCTGCATGCAAATGCATTGATTGTGCATTCACATGCTGCATTTCAAAAAAGTGACGCATAATTCAAATTGAAATTAAACACATAAAAATGCGCAAAAATTCAAAATTCAAAATTCAAGATCTAATTGCATACTAGGGGTTCCACATCGGCCGACCGCTTGAAGGTCCGAATCCTATACACTCGATGGTGGCTGTGTGGAATGGGAGACATCTTCGCTGAGGGTGTAGAGTAAAACTCTCAAATTTCAAAGCTACGTGGGTAAAAATACTTGGATTTTTACCCCATTTTCTATTTATACCTAGAGTTGTGGTGGCATTTCTTCTAACTGGCCACATCCACTTATAACTTCAATCGACCCATACCCATCCCTAACATTTCCAAATTCAATTCTGTCAACTCCACTGCACTTTTGGCTATCAAATGGACTAATCGGGACTATTTCCAAAAAAAATTGAATTTTTTCAAAAATTTGTCAATCTTCCCGAGGGGGCATACCTTTACCTGATTTTACATCGGGGCATTATTAGGGAATATTGTTGATCGATTTTCTTGGACATAACACTGAAATGACATTATATCAAAGAGGGGTAAATGTAGACACCAAAATCTGGTCTAAGCCTGTGACTTCAATATTCTTCATAATTTGTATTCTTCATGGTCATGATTAAATAATGTCAATTATTTAATTATTCTCTAAAGTCTTCATTTCTTTATTAATTAAATAAATCTAATTGTTTAATTAATTCACTTTAACTTTAATTCTTCTAATAATTAAATAATCTTAATTATTTAATTGATTCACATTTTCTTTATTCTATCTGATTAATTAAATAAACACTTTTTATTTAATTATTTTACTAATTAACTTTATCCTTATTGTCAAATTAAATAAACTCTTATTTAATTTCCCCTTTATCATATTTCAACTATAATTAAATAAATCCTTTATTTATTTAATTATTCATTTAATCCCTTCATCACTTAATTAAATAAATCTTATTTATTTAATTATTCTTCAAATATCAAATCTTGAATTAAATGAATTATCTAATTCATAAAATCTATTTTAATGCATTCTTCTATATTTAGATAATTGTGTAAGTTATCTAAGTATATTCACTCTTACTCAACTCAAATCTATTTAAATCGGTCAATTAACTCAGGAATTAATGTTTGGGTGGCTTCCACGAGTAATCCTTTTGTCATGACTAGTCAATCATCTAGTTCTAACTCAATTGCGGGTACATGCATATTAATTAATTATTTCTATTTAATTAATTAAATATTTTACATGCATTCGAATAGAGAGTTGCTTTAATCCATCTTTATCTTTTTCATGCAAAGACTATTCTTCTATTTTCGAATACCAAACTTGAAGATTAAATCATTAATTTAATCTTTATTTCTATTTCTAATTTGTATCACTCATGTCACTACTAACAGTTATCAGAATGCATGTTTAATCTTTTGATCTCAACTGTCCATTGATCTTTCAATCCTGACCTATCGTTCGAATGATCAATTTTCTATAAATTGATTTGTCTTTCATCATTTCAGTCTCTCTCTCGATCTTATGACTTTTGGAAGCATATCTATTATCTAAATCTTCGATGTTTTGCTAAATCACTATAATGGGCTATACCTGCTCAAGAGAAATCTGAGGGAAATTATACTACAACAGTAAAATGGAGAAGGGAAATTGAGATGATACATGGAATTAAGTAGATATTGGGTGAGATTGTTCAGTTTATTTATGTTTTAGCTTTCCTTTGTTCTTTGTTGTTTAGCTTAGATTGCATTAGAACTTAGATCGCATTGCACCTGTGCTTTTAACCTTTCTTCTGCATTTTCTAGATGTTACAACTACAATGGATTTCATGACAGTATCAAGACTCATATTTTTCACCTAAATCCAAAATAAAAATATCCTGAGACAAATAGGCCTCCATGTAAATAGATGTCTTTATCTATTTTGTGACAAATTCATATGTGGGTCAATGAGATTACTTACAATACACCTACTTTTTCTTAACCTTTTAGGCTACTACTTAGAAAGAACACAAGACAAAGGTCTTGAGATGAAAAAATTTCCACAAACATACCTGAAAATACCTAAACCAACTTCTCTCCTAGTACCTTTACTATACAATGAATAACCACTTCGTATTTTGAAATAGAGCAAAATGAAGATCACCCCAAGACACAAAAACAAAACAAAAATCAAAAGAACAAAATAAAACAAACAAACAAATGAGAAAAATAATTGCATATGTACAACCAATCAGAACATCAAACCCTCATGTTCCAAAATAGTGTTTGAGAAACTTCCCATTGACAGGCAATGGAATAGGCTCTCTCGTTAAAGTACTCAATCAAAAGGCATTTCCACTAAGGATCTCAACAATTTGATAAGGACCCAACCAAATTTAGTCAAACTTTTGATGGTCCCCTTTCTTTTCTTTGGATTTATCCCATAATAGTAGAAGGTCAGATATTCTAAAAGCTTTGATTTTCACTCTTTTTTCAAACCAACATTTGAAAACAGCTTGATGTTTAGAAAACTTTTGTAAAGCAACATCTTTTTGCTCTTCTAGATTTAATAAACCGGTTAGCCTATCCTCTATCCTATCATCATTTGAGTAAAATTCCTGCATAAATCTAAGAACAAGTATTTGTAGATGGATAGGAAAGACCAGATCTTGGCCATAGACCAACTTGAATGGCGAGTTTCGTAGGGCAGCCTTAATTTTGGTTTTGTATGCCTATAAGGAAAACCTTAGTGGAGTATGCCAATCCCTAGGATTATTTTCTAATAGCTTCTTAATTACTTCCAATAGATTTTTATTTGTAGACTCAATTACTACATTCCCCTATGGATAGTAATTAGAAGAATACTTTAACACAATCTTATGCTCATATGCCCATTGAAAAAATTTTGTGGAAGAAAAAGCGGGGCCATTGTTACATACCAGGGCAAACGGTACTCCAAACCTAGTTATGATGCATTTATTAAGAAAATTGATGACAACCTTAGTGGTGTTGTTCTTACAAGGCTGAGCTTCAGTTCATCATGTACAGTAATCGGTTGTCATCAAAATAAATTTGTGACCTACAAAAGAGTTGGGATTAATTACCCCTACAAAATCTAATGCCCATTGGGCAAATAGTCTTACCTCATAGCCGGTTATAGGGGCATTGCTAGATTCTATTCTTTGGATGCAGAAGTATGACATGTATGCATTTCCTTGCATGTTGGTGAGCATCAAAAAACACATGAGGCCAATAGTAACCTGATCTCAAAATTTGGTGAGCCATGGAATCAACAGAACCATGTCCAGTACTATGTCTGCCATGAAATTCCACTATGGATTGTTTCGCTTACTGCTAATCAAGGCAGTGTAGATAGACGCCCTCAAAGTTTATTTGGTATAAAGCTCCCCCTTTGAGCATGTAGTTGGAACTCTTCAACCTGAGTGCTCTCCTCTGAGTGGCGTTCATCCCATTGGGGAATTTGTTATTTAGCAACAAAAAAATCAAATCAACATATAAAGGATCATTTGTAAATAATTGTATCGTATACTGCTGATAGGTAATATTATTATCAACATTTTCCATTGCCTTGGATAAGCCTTGTCCTCTAACTAGCTTCATCAAGTGGATTTCAAGGTCAAACTATTGTAAGATTTCCATCTAGTTCCCATGTCTCTCCCCTAGTTCACTCTGCATAAGAAGGGATTTTACAGCAAGATCAAGAACTATGTCTATGATTTGACTACAGAGGGTATAGTGTCGAAACTTCTTGAAAAATTGTACTAATGCAAAAGCATGTTTCTCTAGAGGTGGATATCTAACTTCAACATTCTTGAATGGAGAACTCATAAAAGAAATTGTCCTTTCATCCCCTTCACCTTTTCACTGTGTCAAAATAGTAGCACAAGAATGGTCAGATGCAAAAGAATATATATAAAAAGGCTTCATATAATCAGGGCTAGTTAAAACTGGTGCCTCTAAAATAGATTGTTTAATCTGTGAGAATGCAGATTTAGTCACGTTGCTCCATTCGATCTTAGCATCCTTCTTCATCATTTCATTGAGGGTTTGATGATCTCTACAAACCCAATTATGAATTTCCACACAAAGTTTATCTTCCCAAAAAAGGACCTCATTTCATTTTTGCTACCAAGCATGGTTAGTTTTAGAATGGATTCCACTCTATCTAGGTCAATTGAAATCCCCTTCTCTAATATTATGCGCCCTATTAATTTTCCTTTTGAAACTTCGAACACACTTTTTTGGATTGAGGGAAACTCCATAACTTATGCACTTTTGAAGGACCTTTATAGGTCTGCAGCATGGTTTTCTCTACTCTTTGAAAACACAGTAAAATCATCCCTATATATGATAATACACTTATCTACCAGATCCTTGAATGCCACATCTATCACTCACTAAAAGGTAGCCCCAGTGTTGATGAGACCAAATAGCATCCTCTGATAATCAAATGTCCACCACTTGGTAGTGAAGGTGGTTTTAGTCCTATCCTCATAATTGACCATTACCTGATTGTATCTTGAATATCCATCCAGGCATGACATCATTTGTGAATCATTCACTATTAGCAACACCTCATCCAATGAAGGAGGAGGATAATTGTCTTTCTCTGGTGCCTTTTTCAAGTTTCTAAAGTCAACACATAACCTATACTCTCCAATATTTTTATGAACAAGGACTAGGTTGGCGACCCAAGTTGAATGTCTTACTAGAAAGATTATCCTTTTTGACAACTTCTGCACTTCTTTCTAAATCAATGGCTCGATCAAGGAATTCACTAGACGCTGCTTTTGGTGGAAAGGATTTTCTTCAAGCTTCAAGGGGATAGTATGTGTTATTATCAATGTGTTGAAGGTTTTCAAGTCTTCGTATCCCCAAGAAATTGTTGCCATGTTCGCTTTTAATTTTGTCAGAATTTTCTCTTGAATGTGATTGGGGAAAATTTTTCCAATAAACACATTCTTCTCAGGGCCTAAATCTGCCAAGTTAACTAACTCATACTTCCCTCCATCAGTGTCAGTAGGCAGCTTTTCACGGGCTTGAGGATCAAAATCAAAGATCCTCTCTAATGCTACCATTCCTTTAGGAATGTTGTTTGTCTTCAATTTCATTATTCCTTCTACATCACATGTTTTTAGATCCCACTCTCCCCTATCTCTATCTAATTCATCAATAATTTGTCCTTCAAATATGTCTGAACTTGCCAAGAAGGAAATTATTTGTTGGTCACCATCAAAGACCTGGAAATATCAAACGTTATCCAGAATGGCTAGGATCTAGACTAACTCTACTGAAAACCTCTTCAACTTAGAATCTTACATGGGTTCCAAGGTACTGGCAGCCACAACAAGTGCATTTTCAATCTGGTTGTCCTCTTTGGGAATCAATTTGATCCCAAAAGCATTGAAATCCTCTATCAGATTCCATATTTTTTTCTATACGCAACCATCCTTTTGTTATGGCATGTGTATTGACTATGAACCTACTTGATAATGACCTTAGAATTTACCATAACTGTTAAAGTTATAACCTTTTTCTGATGAACATTAGTCCTCTGGCCAATGCTTCATACTCTGCCACATTATTGGTACAACCAAACTACAACTTGTAAGAAGCAAAGTATGTTTTCCTTTTTGGGTTTGTTAGTTCAACCCTTGCCCCACTCCCTGATTTAGACTTAGAACCATCAAATTTGAGGACTCATAATTGATCTAGGGTAGGTATTTATTTCCTAGGACAAGCTAGGTGTAATTGTTCACAAGAAATAAGTGGCACATCAGATTGATTTAGGGCTTCTAGATGTGGGGAATGGTGTGAATGATAATCATCAGGGCTTTCACTCAAATTTAGAACTTGTGCAGACACTTCTTCTTGAATTTGATCTTGATTGGTGGTTTTACAATTGGTTATTGGTTTCAACAACCCCCTTGGAATTGGAAGATTGGTAGGGGCTAGTGTATCAGACAGTTCCTGAGATTATACAATCTCATTTTCCAAGGTAGAACATGAAATATGAGTCTCTCCATTTGGGAGAAGGACTTCTTCTTGTGTATTATGGGTTCATGTCAAAATAGTGGCATCCCTTGCCTCAAATAAAAACTAATTAAGGGGTGTTTTAGGGTGGCTTTCACAAGTTTCCTCCAACTGATAGGCATGGCTCAAAATGTTGACACAAGGTTGGCACGTCAACTCAGAATGACTTTGGTAATGAATTATGCACCTATTAGGGAGTAGCAAGCTCCACATATCAACTTCTTCTCCTAGAACCAACCTATCTTGTAGTTTCCTAATTAAAACCTGTTGGTTGATAATGGTCATGGGATCACTATGCTCTAAAGGTTGTAGGTTATTAGGATTGAACATCAAAAAGGTCATGATTTCCTCTCTCTTATATACTCCTATCTCAGTTTCAAAGTAAGTTACCTCATTAGGACAGTCATGCTCATTAATCATATGTTTGAGACAAGGTTCACTTTCAATCCTATTTTTTGTTGATACCCTTTTCCATGGTAGCCACATGTGTGAAAAGTATAAAATAGATACCCTCCTATTCTTTTCATTAGGTCTTAGCTTAGAAGCATGCCATATGTCTCATGGATATCAGCCACCTAAATATCCATATAAGTTTGGATCTGTGGGTTTGATCCAACTTGCACATGAATATTCTTCAGTTCTCCTACCACATTAACCTCAGTTTTATCTAACTAAATTACCTTCTTGTGAGTCTGAAGCAGATTCAAGCCTAACCTTTTATAAATTGGAAATGGAATGATATTACCTAAGGCACTGGAATCCAAGAGGAAATTATGTAAATTCCTTCTAAAGATTCCCAGGCTTAGAAGGAAAGGTGGGGTCCCTGTCTTTCCTTTGTATAGGACCACACTCATATCAGTAGTTGGAGTCACCTTATTTTTCCCTTTTGACCTATCTCCCTCTTCCAAATCTCTCAAAAAAATGTCATGTTGGGCATGTCACCACTTTAGAATGTCAAAGAATGACAATAAAGTCTTTTATTTTTGCATCTCTGAAATAAAATAAAATAACATATCATTTTTCATTTGATACTTAGGAACAAAAGATGATTTACCTTTATTTTGAAATTTAGGTGGGCTTTTAGTGGAGGTGAATTATTGTTAGCATTTTAATTGGGTGGAACTATGGTGTTCAAAGGAGTATATGTGGTGAATGGGAATTTATTTTGATTCCTCAAAAAATGGCCCCATTTGGATTGGAAGGCTTGAGCATCATATACATCCTCCTCTAACTCATTTTCCTCTTTCATGGGGAAAGGAGGTTCTTCATCAAAAATTTCATAAGCCATGGTTGTATCTGTAGATCCACCATTCTTGTTGGGAGCACCTTGCAATAGAGCATCAACTTGTGCAATCTTAACCATTTTCCCCATTTCTGGGAAGCTAACCTCAGAATGTGTTGCAGTGTCATGCAACCTACACCAATTTGTCATAAAATTGAGATCTTTAATATTTGCAGTGTGTGGTTTGTCATCAACCGCTTGACAGTTATAGGAAACTCCTCCATTGTTATGCCCAATGTTCCATTGTCTTTTGTTCTTGGATCTTTGGTTGTATCCCCTATTTTGGTTCTGGTAATTTTCATTGGGAGAATTTTGGTTCTTAAAATTCTTTTGGCTTTGATTAGAATTCTAGTTCTGATTGGAATTTTGGTTGGAATAATTACCTTGATTGGAATACCCTCCTTGTTTTTGGTAATTTTGATTTTGGTTTTGATTTTTAGGGGGGTTGTATTTGATCTATGCCATCTCATTGGTCACCTGACATAACTTTTTCTTAAGGGTCTCTAATTCCATTGTCAGCTGAGCAGTGCGTTCACTTTCTACAATGGTTGTAGCTGATGTATGTGTCATGGGATTAGATCCTCCAGCTTGATTATGGGGATTTTGAACTTATTGTGAGGGATTAGAATTTAGGACTTTAAAAAATAATTATTGAGATGGAGATTGTAACTCAACTAAGGGTCCATATGTAGAATGAGACATTCTTGGGACTGTATTAAACAACGGGGTACGATTAGGTACCTAGGAGTATCCTAGAGGAGGGAAAATCCCTCTTAGACCTCTTGATTGTGAACTAATCTATTGTTGTAGGTTAATTGCAAGATGGTAAACTTTGGAAAGAGAATTAATGTCATTTTCATTCTATGTTCTTTGCAAAATAAGGCCAACCAGGGGATCTATGGCCTTTAGGTAGGATTGAATAGCAATATTTTCAGCCACAAGGTATGGATATTGTAATCTCCTATACATCCTTTGAAATCTGGTATTAAACAGGGGCGACGATTCATGCACCTCTTTCTTGATAGTTTCAAATTTCTGATATAATATTGTAGGATCCACATAGACCTTGAATTGGTTAATGAACACATCTTCTAGGTTTTTCCAACTCAAGATGGATCTAGTGGGAAGATTCAAGTAACAATTGTAGGCCATGTCTCCCAATGAGTAGGGAAACAATCTACATGCAACATCATGGTGAGCAATCTGAGCTTGAGTACAGGAATCTTTGAATGCATGTATGTCCTCTTCATCACTTTATGACACTCTGTGAGCATACCTGGGGTAGAACTTCTCAGGATTCTTAGGCATTTCATGGATTCCACCAAGAATGACTCCTAGTGGTGAAGCATTGTTGGAAAAGAAGGACATGGGTGGTGGTGGATTTGGTTGTACCACCTGTGGTATTGGTGGAAACCCATGTGGAGTAAGTGGTGGTGTTAACAGTGGCAGAATCAATTCCCTACGAGCTTTGGGTCTAACAGGGGTCTGGAGTTGAACTAAGGGTTCTAGATTTGTAGTAAATCTAAGAAATCTTTCAAACCTTTTTGGTGAAAATGACTTGATTAGAGCCAATTTGTTCCTTCAGACTCTCCTTCTAGTGCCAATTCTATTGATGGTCAATGTAACATAGCAATGTTAAATAGAATATCTCTACTCTATTTCTCCTGAAAAAGATAAACAACCTAAAGCTACTAATCTTCCAAGGTCTCTATAGTTGGTTCTCAACTGTGCTGATGTTGTTCAGTGGCCTATGCAACTGTAATGTTCAAGGGGTCTACTGGTAAAAAGGATACAAACTGCATCATATAAATTAATCTAATGTTTGGGGATGTAAAATAAATTTCAAAAGATAGAACAGAGCTCAAGACAACAAAACATAAATGTAGATCTCCTTCAATTTAGACATAAAAACTTTACAATGAGCATCATTTACAAACAACTAAACCATAAAATGATACAATCCACAAAAAAATCCATACCATTGCATTCATTCATAGTGAAAATTCAAGACATACAATCATTCACCATTTATAAACCTCAAAATCAAATAAGTACACACTATTAGCTCATCATTAAAATTCATAGATCAATAAACACAAGAAATCTAATTCATAGATAACTCAATGACAATAGCCTCAGATTCATAATATTCTATTGATTTTCATCAAATAAGAGACATTTATGCACAACATTCACTAGCATATGAATGACTATTGTTCATTGACATCACCACTAAAACTGAAACTTAAAAACAACATGAAATTGTATTAAAAACTATAAAGATGTCTAAGTATCTTGCATGAATAATTGTAAAAGCTTCTAAAACTATGAAAATTATCCTAACTCTCCTTAGGCAGCCAATCCTTCTTCCATTAGCCGACCTTTACAACATGGAGAGAAAAATTACATATAGACAAGCCCTAACACTAATTCCTCTAGTCAAAAATTGAGATCCACAAATTTAGGGAACCATTGGAGTTGCATGAGATGATTGTCCTACTGATCTTCAATTCAATTGCTGATGACCCTATTATCAAAATTCGATGCACAATGAGAAGGTTGAACTATTGGGAGATCTTCAGTTATACTTGTTTTATGATCCTAGAAAATAGGGGAGAGGTATCCAACTGGTCGTACCATTTGATGCTTTATTACAAAAAGAATATTCGATACACTTACTCCCCTATCTTCTATTCAAGCAAGTACTCATCATAACTATCCAACACTCATTTAAGCATGTCCATATCTAGCCCATCTATCCAACTATCCTCAAAATTTATTGTATTTAATTATATAGAGGTGAAATTTTGCATATCATCTAATTTGGCAAGCTCTTTTCGAGCAATATTCACTACCTCCTTGATGTCCATGAACCTATCAATCAACAAGTAATCACCATCATCCTCTTTATGCATTTCCTCTTGAAATCTATTTTCCCATTTGTTTCTTAACTCATCGAGAGGAAAATCATCCTTGTCAAGGACATCCTCATTCACCATCATAGAATTAATTGCTTCCAACTCCACAATCTAATTAGTCAAATCCTTGGCAACCTATTGTACCTCATTTCTATGGGAAAAAATGAATGAAGTCCTAAACCTGATGATGTTCATAGTTTTATCAATGAAATCTTCATTATCTTCTTCTAGTATAGATTGTTCCAAGAGTGTTTGTTGGGGCAGTTTAGTAATTTCTTTTAGCTTCCTTACATGCTCTCTGTATTCATCTTCTTGTTTCCAAAGGTCCTCAACATATGCAGTCACACCATTGAATGATTCCAATTCTTCTTTATGAACCTTGTGAGCTTGCACAAGTAATTCCTCCACCTCTTGGTTCAATCTATCAATCCATCTATATAGCTACCTCTTGCTCATGCTCCGCTTGTTCTTCTTCCTCTTTCTTCTTTAACAAGAGTTCATTTTCATCTTTCTTCCTTTGAGCTTCCTCTATAGCCTTGGCCTTGGCTTCAAGTTCCTCTTTTTCTCTACGCTTCCAGGCCTTTTCTTCTTCAAGATCATGGATGTTTTCTAAGAGAGAAAATTTATCCCTCTTTGCATGTTCTTTCCATTCACTTTCCTTTTGCTATAGTAGGAGGTCTTCCTGTGCCTTATGTTGCATTGCAAGCTCTTCCGTCTTGGCTATGGCTTCAGCCTCTTTTTGCTTTGCAAGTACTTTATCTTGTGCTTTGGAATCAACCTCTTTCTTGGCATCCTCAAACAATTTCAATTGATCCTCTATAGTCAAAACATGATCATTCCCAACATCCTAAATGTCTTCAGTAGTTGTGGTCACAAGAGGCTCATGATCTGATTGTCTAGCCTCAAAATCAATATCAATTTCATGAATCTCAACCTCCTTTTTTTTTATCCTTTTCAGCCTGATCATGAAGGATTTCTTGAGGTACTTCCCTAGTGGAATCTTCTAGAAGGAGAGGTTGAGATGAAGCTCCTTCTCCAATAGTAGTAACTTCTACACCTTTTGATTCATGAACTTCTTAAGAGGGTAATCCTAGATCAACATCTCCTCCTGAACTAGCAGAGAGGTACTCCAGTTGTTCTTTAGGAGATGTCCTCCTCTTTGTTCTCCTATATCCTTGAGTACCTATAGCTTTCCTCTTCTTTGAGGACTGAGCCTCTGGCTCCTTAATCTTCATAACTACCCATTGGATACTTCTATCCATCACTATCCTAGCAAGCTATTTGATATCAATAATTTATTCCTCATCCCAATTTATTGGGTCCAAGCTTTTAGTGCCTATGTTTTCAGCTCCATACCTAGGGTCCAAAACCACACCATCATATGATAGTGTGCCAGGCATATCCTCTTTCACCCCATACTCAATCATCTATTGGATGGTAAGCCTTTCATATTTTCTTTTTCTAACATCATAATAATCTTGCATATCTGTCTAGAAATCTCCTAATATATTAAAGTTCTTCTAAAAAATGGTAGGAGGCAATCCATTCATCTTGTGCTTTTGGTAAAAATATTTCCTAGATGTATACAACCTCATGTTTAGAAACCTCAACTCTTCACATACTACCTTTACAACCAAATTGTGAGGACAACAGTATTCTCCCAATTTCATGGGAAATTTGTTGATTCCAGGCTTGTGTTTGTTTCCAAATATTGCATTAACCCACTAGGCCTGATAAATGAATTCCATAAGTATAATCCTATCATTGCAACATCTTGGCAATTGATGAGGATGTCCATCAAAGCTTTCCAATCTAAAATAGGAGAACTTGGGGTATTAGATGTACCAATGTCCCCATAGAACAATAAAAGCCATGGCCTCCCTACTCATTCTGAATCCAACATCCCCTATCAACTAGTTGATGATGACATAGAGGAATGCATCATTGACCCTTCTATAGTGTAGCTTTAAATTTTGTAGGGTCAACTAATGATAATGAGCTCCCATACCTTGTTTTGTCCAGGAGCCTCTCCTAATCTACACACTACATTTAAACCAAGGAATGTTCACCTCCTCATAGTTGAATATATGACATAAGATTTCATGAAGAAGGTTTTAGTGTGCCCTAATTTAAGAATTTGGCTAAGCAAGTTGTCTGATGAAATCATACCCTAGTCGAATTATTGCCTACCATCTAGAATGATTTTAATGAATGGGAACATCCATTCCTTGAAGAATGTTGAATAATTCTTTCCAAATACTCAATAAAGCATTAGGATTAGATCATCTATCTCTTTTTTGAAGTATCCCCTCTTTGGCTACTCAGGAACCTTGGATAAAGACTTCTTCTCAGTTCTTAACTAGCTCTTATTCATATGGGACCTATTAACTTCCATGCCCTTGTTAAATAATTCCAATTCCTCTGGCTTAGTTAATTGCTTGGGGTTCTTTGGGGTAGGTGTATTAAACATGAACCTCATCATCTATGGGGATAGATGAATAATGGAATTCCCTTGGAGGTCCATACATTGCCTCAAGTTAAGGGGTTGTATACCGCTACTATTGTGAGAATGAGCTTTGGGCATTAGAATGATAAGGGGAAAAGTGTAACATTTGCAAGCCCAAATTGGGCTATTCTTTCAGACCTTCCAATTACATCTTCAGAGAAAGTATCCACAATCAACTCTTCACAATTAAATGGGCCTAGATTGGTGTCAGTTATATCTTCCCATTCTAAATCCAACTTACTAGCTGTGAGAGTAGCCTCCTTATGTTTGTAACTAAAAGTGTATGGAAATTTCTCCACCTTGAACTTTTTTGGGTTTTACTCCTTTGGAACTTTCTGCAATTTTCCCTTCCTTTTGTGAGATTTCCTCTTATGCTCCTAACATTGTTTATTTCCTGCAAGACAAGCTTGGATTAGGCCAACAAAGGTATGAAAAACATTATCACAAGTATCATTCTTTCACACCTTTCTACTCTTCCCTAGGTAACCCACCATACTTAGTGAAATTTCAAACTTGTTGGGACTGGGACTAGGAGAAAATAAAGAACCAAATAGGTGGAAGAAAAAACATTATCGGAACCAGACTAGAACTGAAATTGAAACTTTTAAAGTTTCAATATCTGGTAATGCTTGATGACCCGACCCCACTAGGTTGACGGGATTAGAATTAGGAGTGGAACACATTAAAGGAAGACTCGGGATTGGACTCAGACCAGGACCTTATCAAAATTTCAAAGGATGAATTTGGTTTTAGCTTTGGTTCCAATGTGCTTTATCAAAACTAAAACAAAATTTCTTCGCAAGTCGACACTAGTTTAGACATTAGTTAAAAAGGACATGGGGAGGCATAGATTGAGCTCGAATAAGCCCAAACTATGAGGACCGGATAGAGAAATCTAGGGTAACTACGTGAAAGGGGTGTGAAACACAAATCCTAACTCGTACGACCCATTGACCTAAATGAAATCTAGAGAATCAAAAACCCTACAATCACAATCTATAAGATCGACATAAACAAGACAAAGGGGTCCAAAAAGGATTTAAAACAACCGCAAGGCACAAAACCCCTCAAAAAAAGAAATCCCTAATCAAAGCTAGGGCGCGACGAAATGAAAATGCCACCAAAAATGATGAAAATGATAGCCGACAAAAAAAAACAAAATGGAGAACATAATAGACAAGGGCATGTGCAGGATCATCATGGAAAAAATAGGTCCTTAGGTGGCAAAAAATTAAGAAAAATTAGAGTTAGGAAACTTGACGTAAAAATTTGAATAAGTTATTTATATTATTTCAAAAATATTTAAGAATAGAATCTGTAGAAAATTTAATGTAGTTTCTAAACTACTAGGTTTATTTAAAAAAATAAAAATCTATTTGGTGAAAATTTGAAATTTCAATGCAGTAGTACTTAAATTTCAAGAAAAAATCAGAAGTAGGTGTCTGTCTGAGCACCCTAACCACTATAAAATGATAATATTTTTTTATAATATTTTATATATAAGTAGAGGACTCATGTCCAGATGTGATGCATATTTTTTTGTAATTTTTTCAAAGTAAATAATTAATTATGAATTTTTTATTAAAACGTTTAAAAATAATAAAAACTCGTATGTCTAACCACCTTAACTTGATCAAAACTTCATGATTTTATTTATTTTTAATCCTATAGTATGCGAAGCATAGAACATGATGCATGTTGCAGATTCAAAAAATCGATACGTTTGAAAGCTATCGATGTTTTTCAATCAGCCTATTAATCAGGACTTTAGTCGTAAATCAAATAGAAAATGAATAATAATTATTTATTAAATTCAAAGTAAAGCATAATTTATATTGGTGGAAAGCTAAGAATCTCCTTTAAAAACCCTTTTTGTTTCATCAATTTTGGGTAAAAAGAAAGTTGTCAACCACATACCCTACACATACCCATCATATTGCCACTTTTTGGCCCATCATGATCCTGCAATACCCTTCAAACTAAAAATGGAAAAGGAAAAGAAACAAAACAAAAAAAACAACAAATGGAAAAACCAATAGATAAACATAAACAAAAAAAGATTCACAGAAGAAAACCCATGAATGCATGAAGAACAACAAAGCAACAAAAAAGGAACAAGAAAAATACAAAACAAAATGGAGAAACCACCTACCTCAAAACGTGACTAGAAAGGTTGAAATCTAGTAGGGATCCACCCTCTGAAATTTTCCTTCAACCAAATCACGCTCCTCCTTAAGTTCTTTCGGCTCTTTTCTCATTAAAACGCTCTGAGTATGTGTAATGAGCCAAATAACTTTTGATTAGGGCAGGTGCATGAAGTTGGGTACCAATTTTCTGGCGACTTTTGATTTTTTTTTACAAAACGCACTTGCTTTATAATGCGAGCGCGTTATAATGCTCTCATGTTATTTCACGTGAAAAACAAAGAAAAAAGCGAAATTATTTGCCTTGGAATACCAACCCAAAGGCTTGGAGGGCATTCCCAACAAGACTTGAGACGTGTTTTTGCAAATTCTACAATTTTTGACATAATCAAGTTCGTGCTCACCATCAAGATTGCATCTAGTTCAACATTGACAAAATCGAAAACATGGGTAATGTTAGGTTCTCTCTTAGCTATCCAACAATGTAATTTTTTTAGTTTTTGACAATGTTAAGCCTTTCATCCATAATTTATTTTGTTTGTATGTCTATTTTTTTCCAAAAAGTAGTGTTTGGTGTTTTTTTTGTTATAAATTAACCGTTCATCAAAATTTCAAATAAATTACATTTTTAGAAACTAGACTCCATTCTAAAAAATTTAAAAAAAGAAAAAAAAATCAATTATTTTCAAAACATTTTAGGGGGAGCACAGCCAAAATTCTGCTTTTCAGGAAGTGTCCACTTAGAAAATTAGTAAAAAATCAAATATTCATTAAAAAATTATCAAATTTTTTTTGCATCAACTAGATGTTGTTAGCTAACTTCTGACCATAGTGATTTTAAAAATACTACAAAAAAGTTCACTGTGCTCAGGTCGTACAAGAGTTGCTATGTTATGTTTTTCTGATAAAAACAACACCAATTTGTGTACATCCCTCTTTTGAACCCCTTAATCTCGACCATTTTCAAAATAAATTAGTATTTTAGAAAGTAGACTCAGAGAACTTCGATCCTTGTTTTTGTTCCATCTAAAATTTTTGAGTGTAACTATCCTCAATTTCACATCCAAGGTCAGCATTTCCTATTTCAGAAAAAAAGTGGCCACTTAAGCCCCCTTTTGGGAACCATCTTGGTGCACTTACCCATTAAGGTCTTAAAACCATTTCACACATGTGGAGAGGTAGCAATTAATGCATTTAATGTAGTTGGTCAGGGGCATAATTGGGGCGAAAGCAAGAACAAAACCCATATGTAAGTCAGAGGTAAAACAAAAGTGGGA
Organism: Sequoia sempervirens; assembly: GCA_007258455.2. NCBI lineage: Eukaryota > Viridiplantae > Streptophyta > Pinopsida > Cupressales > Cupressaceae > Sequoia > Sequoia sempervirens. The sequence goes on along the minus strand of VDFB02000363.1, from coordinate 136,885,841 downwards.
GCAAAGCAAAAATAGGACTAGGAACCTTGTGAAAGTTCAATACTGTATCTCAGATCTAGTTCTGGTCCTACGGCAGGAAAAGATTGAGAAAGGATCGTGGGAAAAATCATAACCGAATCCAAATTTGGAACTTGACAAAGTTCCAAGTTCGCATTCGATTTTGGTTTCGCTCCTAACAAAGCGAAAGAAAATTGATGGAGAAAACTAGAAGAATGAATGAAATCAGGATCATGGCACAACCCATCCCAACATAAAACGCAAAAAAAAACAAACAAACGGAAGCAGGACTAGAACAAAACTTGGACTTGGAACCTTTTGAAAGTTTTGGGTTTAGTTTTCATTCTGGTTTCGATTCCGCAAAAGGGAAAATAAACATAAAGGGGAAGAAACAAAGAAAAACCCAAGGGAGAAAACCCAAGAGTGGGAGGCAGACAAAACAATACAAAAATGACAAGACAAGAGACAAGACTGGGACTGGAACGAAAACCAGACCCAAAACTTTGCAAAAGTTTGAAGTCCAATTTTGGCAGGTGTTTCGAACTTGCAAGAACAAAAGGAACAAGGCCTTACGAGGAAAAATAAAAACTCCTAAGACCCAAACAAGAACACCAAGGACAAACAAACACAAGGGGGACCCATTTTGACCCCAAAAAAAATGGGGTGGTTATGCAAGGCATAACACTTAGATATATGATTTTCATTACTTTGCATTGCATTGCATTGATTTGCATCTTATTTAGGGTTGTTTACTTTCATTAGTTTTCATTTCATTTAGGATTTTAGGTTGTATTTTTGCATAGTATTCACATAACATTGCATGATCGTTTATTTACATCAGAAAATTGAATCAAAATTGCATCTCAAATTAGGCCTTTTTTCTTATCATTTAACATCATTATTCATATGCATTTAGACCTAATTTTCCAAATATCAAAAGCTATAACCACCTATTTGAACCTAGAATTTGAAGGCATAAAAATTAACTTAGAAATCTATAAATTAATTTTTAAAAATGCTGAAGTAAGACCCATTTTCCTATCAGTGAATGAGTCCCTGATCAGGGATTTTTCTATATTTGTAAGCATCAAAAATAAATTTTCTACATTTTATACTCTTGCATTTAGTTTGTTGTTTCAATTTCCTAAATTTTTGTTTCTTGAAATTGTTCATATTAAGGTTATTTTTGTCAAAGTTAGTGTATTGTTTGAATTCAAATTTGCATCATTTTCAATTTTTTGGATAGCATTTAATCAGAGAATTATCTTGCTTCAAATATAAAAATTTGTAATATCTTTTGAAATGATTGGAAATAGGATGTTCCAAATTTTAGGAGACGGAAAAATTAGGTGACCTATTTTGCACCTCATTTCATTAGGAAGCCCTAGAGATCCCTCAACAAAGTGACTTATTTGAGGGAAGGGGCTGCTACAAGGTTTCCTCAGGTGTGATTAAACAGAGTGGTTCACCATTAAATGAAGCTTCTAAGAAGAAATGCAAACATGAATACACTAAACCCTAGAAACTTAGAATTTGAAATCAAATCACTAAATACTAACAAAAAGATATACAAAGGTACCTAGAGAAATGGAGTTGACTAAACAAGGCCAAAAACCCTTAAAAATTTCCCCTTTTGAAGTGTATAGGAACTCATATGCCATACTAGGCAATTTAGTCATAGTTTAGTGTTTCAGGGAAAAATCTATAAACTTTCAATGACTGATCATAATCCTCTAAAAACTAGTAAGGTGGCTATATAGGGACTCATATGCCCAAGGTGGTGATTTATTTTGGTGTAATTAATTATTAATTACACATTTGCATAAGTTTACTTAGGCATATTTAATTCCTAATTTATAGGTTTTATCCTTATCTTATCTAGCTATCTTGTTGCTCAAGATAAGATTAGGTTTATGCATCTTTGCTTTTATAAAGCAAATCATTATATTGTAATTATGGTACTTCGAATATATCAATTTGTACATCTTCTTGCAAATCTCTGGTTTTTTGTTTTTCTCTTCTATGGAAGGTCTATTCTAGTTTGCAATCAGATCTTGGTTTCTAACATGGTATCAGAGCCTCAATTTGCAGCCCCTTCTCAGCTTTTTTGGAGGAACACATTACAGAGCTTGTTTGAGGTCCCTCGAGGGTTTCATTCCTTGAGCATCATTATGCAGCATCTTGGATCAGATCGGGGTTTTCCGTTGGATTCAGAGCGCTGGAAAAAGTCAGAAATGGCTTTCATTTTATTCATATTCGTCACTGTTTGCCAAATCTACGAGGGTTGTAAGATCAGTGATTTTTCTAATAGATCTGGGGGTCACCTAATTTTTGGAGCACTTTGGACCCAAACGGACCTCGCCGTTGGATTCGTAGCGCCCAAAAACACCCATTTTCATATCAAGTTTGTCCAATTTGGACATAGTCATTCGGAGAGGCAAAAAAATTTTGCCCAAGGGTCGTACGGCCCCCAAGCACGACTCTCGAGGCATAGATTTTGAAAAAAATAATAAAAATAATAAAAAAACCTGGCACAACTAGTTCAAAAGGGCAGCACCGCTGCTGCACCACCTGGCGGCCACCGCCCCACCACTGGACTGCCACTGCCACTAGCAACTCCACCTTGCTCTGCCACCCTTCGTCCCTCCTGTCCGGCGCTCCTCTGCTGTCAGCGCCTGAGGGGGCTTCTATTGATAGGGTCGTGGTCACATCTGGAACCAGGAGCCCCAGGCTCCCAGCCCCCACCGGTCCTCAACCCTCGTGGGCTTCAAACATAGCGGCAGGGTCCTATGGGTGACTGAGCACCCAACTCAGACCCCTGCCAAGTCCGCCAGCCCTAGCCTCGGTCATATGGATGACCAGGGGATCTACCACCACTCCCTGCCTTTCAGCCCCTGGTCTGCCTAGGCAACCAGGGGCCTTATTTTTTTTAGCCCCTGAGGGCTTCTGGGGGCCGAATCGGAGCTTTTTGGACAACTTCATGGAAATGGGCGTGTCTTGGGCATACAACATCCCTTTTTTGCAAACGAGGTATCGTCGGAAAGCTGTTTCGACGCTCTACACAATTGTGTAGGTATTATTTTCTAGTTTTTCAATTTTGATATCTTTTTCGGCCTCAGAAGTCAGATGTTGTCGTTTTCACTCCGGGAGACATATCTTGTGACTTGCTTATCCATTTTTCACGATTTTCATGGTGTTAGAAAGCTGGTTTCGACCTCTATGCAGATCTGAGGTCATTTATAGAAAATTTGTAACTTATTTTATGCATGCATTCATTTTTTTTTCATACTCTAGGTTTTCATTTTTCACTTATGTTTCTATAGTTTTGCATTATCTCCTTATGCAATCATTGGGTATTGTAATAACGAACTGATATAAAGTTCCATTAAGGGGGGTTCTTGCATCCATCTTTCATATTGGTGACAACTCGCATGAGTTTTTCTGGTTTCCTATTGTCTCCTTTTAGCTTACTTCTTGTTTAGTTGGACACATCGTTGGTTTGTTTTGGTTCACACTTCAATTGGGATTTTATGGGTTCTTGATCCGCATTGGTTCAGATCTTTCTCATTTGAAGGCCATGCTTTTATGGTTAATGTTCTAGAATCTTGATGGTACTCATCCTATGGGCAATTTTAGTTTCAATTTGGCATTGGCTTCGAGAGACACAACTTCCAGATTTTTCATCATTATGGGTCCATTCATCCTTTCATATACTATTGCTTATAGATCCCAGGGTTGATCTAGTATGTGAGTTTCTAGTGTTCCTTGGCATCGAGTCTGCTATTACATTTTTTATTTTGCTTTTGGTTTCAGTTGTAGAAAGAATTATCTTTCCTTGCTTTCCGGATTTGGGGTTCCAGTGTTGCTTCATCAAAGTTCTTCCAGTGCTTCTTTGCAACATTTCATCTCTCTGAGGGGGGTTTTTCCAACTAGTTTTTCTCTCTCTTTGCATTTGTACATGAGTACCTGATCAGGCCTTGTTGTCGGGACTCATATTTGCATATTAATCTACTTCTCCCGAAGTTGCACTTATGGGGGGTGTTGGTGTAATTAATTATTAATTACACATTTGCATAAGTTTACTTAGGCATATTTAATTCCTAAGTTATAGGTTTTATCCTTATCTTATCTAGCTATCTTGTTGCTCAAGATAAGATTAGGTTTATGCATCTTTTATTGTATAAAGAAAATCATTATCTTGTAATTATGGTACTTTGAATATATCAATTTGCACATCTTCTTGCAAATCTCTTCTTTTTTGTTTTTCTCTTTCGTGAAAGGTCTATTCTTGTTTGCAATCAGATCTTGGTTTCTAACAATTTATTCTAGTTCACATAAATCTAAAAAAAACACATCAGAAGAGAGAGAGAGAGAGAGAGAGAGAGAGAGAGAAATGTTTTTTTGTTAGTGGATGGGGTGTGCCTCAGTCAGACCATGTTTGAGTAATTAAACTTTGAAATGAATTGAAATAGCATGAAGGAATGATGAATGAACAAATGAATGAGTAATTAAACCTTGTTGGATCCTTGGAGTGTAAATCTACAACTTGTATGAATTGGCTTCAATGGATGTAGATCTTGATCACAACACTTTATATGGCTTTGAATGCTTGAACTTGGATCACAAATGCTACATCAACATGTTAGGTCACAAACTCACATGATACATGAAGACCTTGACATGATGCTTGAATCTTAAACTGATGCTCTAAAATGCTTGATAATCAGCTCTTGATTGTTCTTAACTGCTCTTGAATTCTCTTGAATAATCTTGAATGCTCTTGAAAATATCTCCTCAAAGCTCTAGATCTAGGTGAAACTCTTTGCTTGAAGATTCTTAGTGAAATAATGATTTGAAACCTTAGTTATATATGCATTCGATCTAATTTACCATTTATTAGATCCCAAATGTCAACATTCATAAAATTTGAATTGAAAACCCTAGTTTCCCACTCAAAACCCCAAAAAGGGGCCAAATGGAACTCATACACCCAAGGTGGTGGATTGGTCCCACCCTAACTTTTTCGATTGAGGAAATGTCAGGGGGTTAGAATATTAAGTGTATTTATTGAATTTGTTAGGATTTGAATTGAAATAAGCCTTGGGATATGTAATAAATGGTCTTAGGAACATATTAATGATCATTTGAAGGTTATAAATGCAAGTGGGCTCAAAAATTAGTGTGAAGATGTAAATAAATACACTTTGCAACACTAAATTAAGGAAAAAACTAGTCTATTTAGTTTAAAAGGGACCTAAACTTAATGTGAATGTGTAAAACACATTACAACATTAAATCAAGGCAACATTAGGCTCATTTTAATATTAACTATTCCCAAATTAAGTGTGAAAGGGATAATTTTTCCCACACTACATTGAGCCCTCACTTTAGTGAGGGGAGGAACTTGCTTTAAATTTTCACTAATGTAGAAATTCAAGATGGGTCCAAGTGTACCAATGTGGATGGCATAAAATGACAAAAGATCAAGGGGGTGGTCAAGCCCCCTAGAATCAAGATCCTATTGCAAACCAACATAGGAACAAAAAAAAAAGCATGTAAATGATGTATGAAGCAACAACAAGATACAAGCATACACTATCAAAGACATAAAGAAGAAAGAAAAAGAAAGAAAGGTGGATCACACCTCAATTGTTTGTCCAACATGATGTGGATCAGACCTAAGCTATTTGTCCAAAAACATTTATAGGTGGAACATGATGTCCACTATGCAAACTAAATGTATGCTCACAAGGGCTAGTGAAACCTCAGGTCATCCACTAGGTGAGCCCTAGAGAGGTGAGACACATATGCACATGACCGGTATGCACTCAAACATACAAGAAAGTGGCTATGGGAAAGTCAAACCTAAGTTTGGCTCCCATACATACAAACCATACCAAATTTATTCCTCTGATAACTTCAATAAGGTACCACAAAATGAAAAATCATGCAAGTAAATATTTGTTCAAAGGTACTTTGCTTAGTTCATTTAAGGTCTCTTTTTAGGGAACATCATGCTTAATGTCTCCAATAGAGAAAAAATCAAAGAAATATCATGCTCTCAAAGTAAATCAAACCTAATGAAACCACCAAGAATGTATCACAAGAAGAAAGAAAATCACATAGTGAAACATGAGTTTCGATGTATGCCCCCACTTTAAAGGGGTTGCTAACACCATTTCTATGAGAAATTGCTTTAAAGTAGCTAATAAAGAAGACATGAGAGCTTATTTAGAAATCCCTATGCCAAGTCATATGTTCTTGAATAAAACTACATCATGGATAGGGGATTTCTCCCAAAATGTAATGCTAAACATAGAAAGAAAAGTATTTGACATGAGAGCCAAGTCCACATCCCAAGCTTGCTCTCATATGTATGTGGAAGGCAATCAACTAGCCAAAAGAGACAACAAAAACTACCATACAAGGACAAGGCTACCTAACCCCTTGCCCCCACTGAGTGCAAGACAAGGATGAGCCAAGATGATTGATGAGAAATATGATAGAATGAAAATAAATATCAATTAGATGAACTAGGTACTTCAACACAAGGAAGAGCACCACAATCCTTAAGATTTTGAATTTTATCACTCAAAGTTTTACATTCATTAGAGGAATTACCATGAAATCTATGATACGCACAAAATAAATTCTTGTAATAAAATTTCTTCTATGTTCCTAGATGGAGAGATATCAAACAATCTTTGAGGAGTCTTGACAAGATACTCTATTGATAAAAAGTAGAGGATGTTCCTTTATTTTGTGACAAAGATATCTTTTGCTTAGTACAAGGTGTCATACTTACACAAGACTCTCTAGACTGTGAGATTTTGTTCTCTCCTTTACAAGAGGATGTAAAATCTAATAAATTAAAATCATTAGAATTTTTCATGTTGAAATTGATATTAAGCAAGGATTTCTATGATCCTTTTATTTCTTTTAAAGGAAAATAACCAAGACCAGTAGTGGTTTTTTGCATGTTAGGTTGTATGGGGGCATGGATATTGTTGTGCAATTTTGCACACACACACCCCACTAAATGTAGGGACTCTCTTTCTTTCTTTGGATTTGGACACCTTTGATCTTCTAATTTTGAGATTTTAATTTCTCTGATATGTGCTTGAATGATTACCTTACTTGTGAAAATGACCAACATTAAAGTGAAATTTTGAAAATCCTTGGTTTCGAGTTAACCCCGGGTCTTTCTGGATTTTCGGGAAAATTCCCCTTGGGTGGAAATACCCGAGATCCTCTAGAAACCTAACAGAGGCTAGTACTTTCATTTTTTCTAGAAATCTCAACGCTTCAGGGAATTCCGTCTCCCACAGATTTTCCTAAAATTCTTCATTGCCTCTAGATCCCTGAAAATCCGTCGTGCCTTCAGATCCTCAGGCCAGTTGTGGATTGTCTTGTCATGAGAATTTCTACCTTATATACAATTCTACAACTTGTTTTATTTGATTTAAATGGAATTTATGATGACTATTTGTGTCATTTGCTTTGTTGTGAGATTCAACGAGCTTGGTTTTGGGTTGATACTATTGGATTGTGCATTTCAAACTGTGATTGATCATTGTAGTAGAGTTTTTTGGTGATCACTTGCCTTTTGCTTGGACTTTAAGGTTTCTTGCCAGTTCCTATGATTTTGATTACTCTTCACTCATGGTATGTCTACAATGCCTTAGCTTCTAATTGATGATTCTAAATCTTTTCATGGTTTGTGTGTATGCTTTGGGTCATTATTTTGGATGTGAGAAGGTTTGACATTCAAGATAGGGTTCTCATTTTGACTTTATGCCTTTCCTTGTACTTCACATTGCTTTTCCTTCTACTTGATTGTGATTCAATGTTGTTAGTCATTGCTCTGTTTGATTCTTGGTTTGATTTCATGCTTCCCTATGTCGAGCTCTTGCTTGACCTGGCGATTTCCCTGACCTTTGATGAAATCACGTCCTAGGCGAATTGAAACCATTTGTTCATCATTCAAATCTAATAACCAACTTGTCTTAGTAAGGCTTTATGGGAATTGATGGGAGGTTTAGTGGAATGAAAGGGTGAGATGGGATCCAAAATGTGCTTTCATCATGTTATCTTAGGGTTTCCCTTATTGAAAATCATTTCTCACATTGATTGAATCACACTTAGATGAATTGAGAGCCTAGATTCTTCATTTCGCAATCCAAACTAATTGAATCCAAGACTGAATCCCCAGGTTCCTAATCATTTGATCGGTCTGGGAAAAATCCTAATGAAGTCAAATATTTTAGGTTTTTGAATATTTCACAGATTTCCATTACTTTTAGAATTCCCCGATTTTCCATCGCTTTATTTTTTTCCCAAAAATGTGCTTAAAACATGAAACTACATTGACTTCACGGAATTGTGTTTCCTTTGCATTTTCCTGAACTTCCATTACTCCTTTGTATTCCCGAAATATGTTAAGCCTTGCTAGTTCTATGGATTTTCATCCTTGACGGAATTTCTCAAAATCCTGTTGAAAGTGAAGGGTTGGGGGGATTGCATGAATTGAATATTAATGATTATGCTTTATATGATTAATCTGAATTATTTAAGGATGTTTCATGCCCCCTTTCTTATGTGATGAAGTGGAATAAATGACTTATAAGTGAATATTGTGTTTCCTTCGCTAGAATCTATCCGGCCTGAATTTTCCTGAATATCCTTTCAAGCCCAAAATCTGCGAAGGGACCAAAATCCTAAAATTTTAAAGGAGTAATCTTTGTGATGTTTCAAGGAATTTTATTCATCATGGGACTTATTTAAAGGATGAATATGTAGTTTATGATGGAATAACTTGAATTCTTGTGTTGTAATGGATCTTTCTTGTGGTTTCCTTTCTTGGTGCAGGTTGAATCAAGCAAGGCAGTTGCTGGAAGGACTAAGGGCAAGGTGATGGATCCCAGTGATGAGGGAGATTTTGTCTCAAAGGAAGGGATAATCAAGTTGAACATGAAAAGAAAGATCCCTAAGAGCAAGTTGGCTTCCATCTAGTTAGAAATAGTAGATACTAATGTTGGGAAGTGGGATTATGAGGATTTGAAGGAAAAAATGTCAGTAGAAGATTCCTCCTTGTTAACTAGCAGATTGGTGAACTCTAGATTGGACCATGTGGTTGGTTTCCGTCCTAAAGTGAAATGTTATGAATTGGTGTGAGAATGTGCTAAAAATTATGATCCAGGAACATAGAGGATAATTAGTCCATAGTGTAGGGTGCTTGCTAATTTCTCTCCAGTCTATATGGATCAAACATTTCATATGCCAGAGAGATCTCATGTGGTGGGTCTTGATCTTGACATAGCCAAGAAATACTATGCAAGTGATACAACTAAGGCTTTTTAGGTTATTAATTCTTGGTTGGAGAAGCCTAATCCACACATATCTAAGTTTCCTAAGTATTTGTACAAAGCAAAGTTTAGATCAGAATACTATGATGCACTCACTCTCCTTAGCAGAGTGATGGGTTTGAAGACTATAGGGATATTTAAAAACTACATGTTTTATGTCATAACAAGGATGGAGGAAAATGTAGACTATCATTGATGAGGTATCATCAATTCCAAGCTCCATGAACAATTATGCAATGTCTTGTAGACCAAGAGTTTCACAATGACATCTTACTTGATCTATGCCTTGGCAAAATTTCATCCATACAAGGGGTTGACTGAAAAAGGGAATTTTGGAAAGGATGTTATCTATGAGGTGTATCCCCAACTGCACTTAGGTAACTCAAGCTATAGGAGGGTGAATGATGCATTCACCATGTATATCACCAGGTTGCTCCAAGGGGTAGAACATGTAAGGATTTCTGATGCAACAAAGGAGTTGATACAAAAGTATGGAGCATGGTTCATCTAGTTCCCCACCTTTTCATACATTATGATCGATGGTTGTCAAAGGGCACCTTATAGATTGCCAAGATATCCAATAGACCACATCATACTCTTGGAGGTCACTAGGAAAATCTTAGCTTTTGATGATATTCTAAAGGACATGCTAAAAATAGGCTTAGGAGGTGACTTCCCATTGAGGGTGGGATTCAATGAGGCATTCCCTTCCATGATCGCAACATGCTCTTCTAAGGAAGAAATGAGCACCTTGGGGTTGGCATTCCATTCCAAGAGGACCAGATTTGACATAATAGGAGAAGCTCAGAAGAAGGCTACTAGGGAATTCAGGAACAAAGATGACATTGAAGACTATTGGGCCAACTGTAAGGATGAGTTTGAGGTCCAGAGGAAAAGATTATCTATATTACCAACCAACCTAATTATATTGTACAACATCAAGGCCACTCCTGACCAGCTTGATGCTAATGAGGAGGTAATCCAAGGTCATGACTATGATTCCATCAAAGAAAAACCCATAGCTGAGATATATTGGTTAGAGGAAGAGAAGATTGAGTTGGAGCAAATCAATGCTCATGTGATTAAATATACCAAGTTATGGCACAAGCATAAGATTTGGGAGCTAGACAGTGAAGGAAAAAAGTACACGTATGACTTCATGGGAGACTTGGAATCCCACTCCACCTCTGAAGAAAGTGAACAAGATCCAAAGGGCAAGGGAAAGGTGGAATCTCCCATCAAAATCAAAATCAGGGGTATTCAAGAAGAACTTGAAGAGGAAAAGAAGAGAAATCCTAGTTCCAAGAGGAGGAGGACTACTTTGAAGGAGAATACATCAGCCCCAGAGGAAGAACATGAGGGAGAAGAGGAAAAAGATGGTGTCATTGTTCCTAAGAAGAGAAGAATAGCTAGGAGTTTGAAGAAGCATAGTGAGCAGCCCAAGGGAAAAAAATAAGGCACATGACCCCAGCTGATAGAGCTGGAGAGCTATGGAGAGAAGAAATAGGTATACACTAGAAATCTCAGAACTCATTCTCCAAAGGAAAGTGTATTAAAAGAGGGTGCTCCTACACTTCTTCACTATTGCACAACAAGAGGACACTTATGGTCCTCCCTTAACTCAAAGCTTGAATGATGGAGAGAAAGGACAAACATAGGCTATTGTTGAAGAAGCACATCAAGGCAAGGAGATAGAATAATTCCATGTTGGAGATCTCCATAGTGCATAGGCAAAACTTGGCAACATTCTCTAGTCTTCCTTGTATCTTATGAGTACTCACTAGTCAGGGAAGAAGAAGACAAATCTATGGAAGAGGAAGAGACACATGAAAGGACTCCTTCTCCTACTCAAGTTGTGATAGAGACATTAAGTCAAAAGGAGATTCAAGAGCCAGAAGATAATAAGGAGAAAGATGAAGAAGAAGGTAGAGGTGAGGATGTCCCTCCTAATGTAGATATTGAGCCTTCCATGGATCAAGTTGAGAAAGAGAGTCCAAGTGAGCAACAATCAGATTCCCCTACCCCAAGTTGGCTCAATGAGAGATTGAAGAGCAAGCAGGTGATCATAGATGATACCCCTCTGAATTGGGATGAATTGTTGGCAAACATTGGTAAAGGGAAGGCAAAGAAGAAAGCTAGGGTAATCTCTAAGATTACCAGGGATGAAGTAGACAACAGGCTTATTCACATTGCCACCCATGTTGTAGAAAAAGGTAAAATGGAGGTTGTTCCTCAAGATTATACAATTTAGACTCTGAACATAGGACCCACTAGTAAGGATTAGGAGAAGGAAGAATTCTAGGAGTCTTCCCATGCCATTTTGAGAAGGATATATAAAGAATCAGCAGAGAAGGAGAGGCTGTAGAAGCAACTAAATGATGTGTGCAAATATGTGCAACACTTTATGAAGTCACTGCAAGTAGTAGGAAGTGAAGGGGTGACTTCTGAAGGTTTACTACCTAGGGAGGCATTCACAGAACTAGCAAATATGAAAGCTTCTACACATGCCACTCATGACTGGTTGAGGAGTTAGGAAATGAGGAGATGATATGATCAAAGGCATCTTATCAACATGTGGTGATGCATATAGGGCCTTTGAATTGTTGTAGAACATATCAGGGCAAGATAAATCTGATATAGAGCTCCTCCTTCACAAGTTAAAAACTACCATGGAGTATATAGAAGAAAAACTATTAAGTAATGGCTTTCTTCCTTCTGCAAAAGTTTCTGAGCCTTGGAAATGATATGAATCCCTATAGATAAGGAAAAAGGTTTTGAGGATGATTCATAAGCAAGGGAAGTAGGTAGAGGATGCATTAAAAGATATTCATGGAAAATACATCTCATTCTTTGAGATTATGATTGGAAGAAATTTTGCACCAAGGCATCTAACTTTGGAACAATTGAGGAAATGGTGGCATTATGTGTATTCTCCAATTGATGATGGGCCTATCAGAGTTCACCACCTAGATGATTCCTCCACTTATATTTCCATCATAGATAAATATCAAAATCTTAAGGTGGAGTGGGACAAGGTCGTCAAGCATTCAAGGGAGGAGATCAAATCCATTGAGAGGAAATTCAAAGTGTTGGTCACTCCATCCTTGGCCGACCTAGATGGAATCTTCTTGAAGGTGCAAGATAAAATAGATAAAGATAAAGACAAGGGAGCAGCCAATGAATGATGCCTCAAAATTTGTGCTTCCCATTATTTCCTCTCCAACCTTCACATGCATTGGATTGAATTATAGTGAGACTCTAGGATGACCTGGATGATTTCAAGCATTTAATGCATTTCATTTTATTTCATTTGAACTTTCTAGGCTGGATTTTTGTATGACCGACCTTCTTGGAAACCTAACTGGGCCAACATGTTATGAACTTTATAAATATGGCATTCTACCTCATTTGTAAGGGCTAGAAAATTAGACTTTGAAGCAAGCTAATTGATATAGTAGAGCTAGTGTTAGAAGTTAGTTTTATTCTGAAGCAAGTGTTGTAACATAGAACATTGAAATTGTTGATGTTATTGGGTGATTCAATACAATTGAAGACATTGTGCTATTGGTGAATTCTCTTGTGTTGACTTATCTTTCATGGTTCTTGTTGTTCTATCTCTTGAAATTTCTTGAGAAATATTGGATATTTGTTAGATTTAGAATTAGATATGATTCAATGGTGTTTATGGTTTAATGCTTGAGGTGTTGTAGTGATCCCTGGTCCATACTTTTTGCAACTGGTTGATTGTGAGTTGCTTTGTAAAGTTATCCTGGACCTTATATTCATTGTGCTCAGTTCAATAGTGAATGTTTTCTCATTTCAATTGCAATAGGGTTTTTTTGGATGAATGTTCATGATCTGAAAATCTTTAATACCCTAGAAGATTGCACTATTTCTGTAACATTGTAGATTTATCTGGGTTAAGCAGGAATTAGTTTTTGGGGATTGGTCCATTTCAAGTATTTCATCATTTGCATAGTGGATCTTAGAGTAGTTTTAATTCTAGGAATCTCTCTTAAACTCTCATCTTTTTCTCTTTCTTTATTATCTGGGTTAGATTTAGGATTTGAAGTATCACAATATTGCAAAATATGATAAGTTTGAAGATTCAATATTTTCTATTAAGGCCCCTTGTGATTACCAGAATTTTCACATATTATCTGAGTTGTTTATGCATTTTCAAGAACTAACATTAGAGACCTCGGGGTTATCGCTTGAGGCTTTTTGATAGAGATTTACCTTTCAAGAGAGATAGGATACTTGTATCTTGTCTGATTTGTTGCTGTGCAGAAAACACCATCAATAGATTGATGCTAGAAGGATGGCCTGAATAAATAAGCTGGATCAATTTTTGTCTGCCATTTCTCTTGAAAGATTCAGAAGAAGAACCAGATCTATTCCAGAAGAAGAGAAATCTCAAGAGTTGCAAGCTCCTACCAGGTCAAGAAGGACCAAAAGAAGAGGAGAATCATCATCCACCCAACCACTTCCATCAGCTCCATCATCCTCATCTTCATCAAGTCCATCTTCATCTGATTCTAAAGCCATCCCCATTCAATAACCTCAACAAGCCATAAATCAACCTTTACCACCTCCACCCCCACCAATGGCTTTCCTTGTTAACAATTTGTCTCCCATGACCTTCAATAATTACAATTTCATGCCCAAGAACCTTGAACACTTTTATTCAAAGTTCCATATTAATGATCCTAACAGAACCGTAGAGGAAAATATCAAGATTTTCCAAACCTGTCTCAAGGATAGGGGAATCAACCATGAGGATGTGGCATGTAGGCTCTTTCCTTATTCCCTAGGAGAAGATGCATTTTACTAGTACAACCACTTGCCTGCTAGATCAATTCATAACTAGACTAATTTGGAGAATGAATTCTTATAGAAGTTCAGGATTCCCATTAGTGCTAATGAGCTTTACCTTCAGTTCACCTAGGTCAAGAGAGAGGTCAATGAGCCTATAGGTTCCTTTAACAACAGGTTTCATCGTGCATATACCCGATTGCATGCCCCTTATGTTGTTGTTGATGCTACTACCCTAGAGGTCTATTATGAAGCTTTGGATACCCTCACAACCACATTTATGAAGTGGAGGCCCAATCCTCTAGCTAGTCTTCTTGATGCATATAATGAGTCTGTCAAGGTCATTACTGATTTAAGGAAACACTTATCTAGCCCTTTTACCATCGTTAGGACCTATCGCTTATCCAAGGCAAGTCCAGGCCATCAATAAGGCCCTTACCAATCATACGCCTATCATGAATTCAATACCTTAGTTGCCTCTAGTCCCTCATCTAGGACCTCCTATGAATCAAGCCCCACTCATGGCCACCTATCCTCAACAAGGTGTTAATCAACCTCTCCATCCTTAGCCTCAGACTGGTTTCCCCACATATTTGAAGAATTATAATGTATTGAACTAGTCACTAAGCTCTGGTGTTGCAATAGGATACCCTCGAAATAGTGTGAACTATACTCCATATACCAATCCTAACAAGAAAAGGTTGGACTAACTGACTAAAGAAATGAAGAAGTTGAACATGGAGGTTAGTTATTTGAGAAACCAGAATAGTCAACTGTAAGTTGCTCAAAGAAGTATGCAGTCTAACCATAATAGGGAAAATTGGGAGCCTCAACAAGGACAACATTTTGAAAGAGGACAAAATTATGACAAAGGACAAAATTATGACAGAGGGAAACCCTCCAGCCAAAACTTTGATAGGGGACAAGCCGGTGGAAAAGGATTTGATAGAAGACAACCACCCAGAAAGAATAGGACTTGGAATACAAGGCCTAACAATGGAGATGTTCCCACCCCATTGGATCAGCCAGTTAATCAAGAGAAGCCTCCAAGCGGTGTATACCTAGCTAAAGTTGCTTTATCAAGTTGGTGTAGGCTCCATAAGATAGGCCAACATTCTAAGTTAGGCTGCCCTGAGTTCTATAGAGCTACTTCAACTTTCAGTATGAGGTGGAGAATAATGAAATTAGCTAGGAGTTGGTACCATCTACTCCTTATGACTCATCTGTGTTGGTGCTAAATCATGCTCCTTTCCCACAAAGTGAAGAAAATGGTCCTAAAGAAGAATCAAGGTAGTCTAAGGAGTAGACAGATCAAGTGTGCAATGGAGATTAGATTACATAGTTGTTTAATGAAAATCCTATGAATGATAATGGCCCCATGGATGAGGAAGAAACTTATGTCGAAGAGGTGTAGACATTCCAATGACCCATTAAGAAATATGACTTAAGAGATCTACCAAACAAATTCCCACAAACTGGAGAACCGTTCACCACTTCCATTCCCCCAAACAACTTCACCCTACCTCCAGATCCCAACACCAGCAATAATCCAACATATCCTCATGTGCCTAGGCAATACTTATCTAAAGATCAAGTACAAGTGGAACCATCAAAAGGAAGGGGTATTGAAATGAGCAAGGACAAGGTGGTGTAATGTCTCAAGGAGACTCCCACTAACTTGAGCACAGAGTAGCTGGCTATATATGTTGTAGAAGAACTCATGTAGTTGAAGGTAAGTCTCTCTACATTTGAATTATTGAGAGTCCCGACTATTAGAAATGCAGTTCTAGGAGCTTATAGTATGAATTTAGTATCACAAGATAGATCGATCAGTGGGAGTTTTAATAAGGAATCTAGTTCCCAAGTAGTAAAAGATTAGAACCAAGTTCATACACAACCTAGAGACAAAGGCAAAGAAAAATATAAGAGTCAAGTTTCTCAAGTTAACACCCCTTTAACTCTGTTCCAGGGTAGAACAAAAACTCCTCCATTTCTGATTTCTATTCCCATATTTGGAAAGAACTTGCACAATTGCTTGCTAGATTCTGGTGCTTCCACCAATGTGATGTCTTTTTCTATCTATAGAGCCTTAGGAATTACCCCTGCTATCTCTCAAAATAAAGTCACTCAACTGGATAGAACATAAGTTAATGTGATAGGGGAACTGAACATGATCCCTATCCGAATTTCCTTAGACCCCAGAATTCAACAAGTCATTAATATACATGTAGTAGACATACCAACACTTATGGTCTAAGTTTAGGAAGGGACTTTACTAAGGCCTTGAATGGATATGTATCAACTGATCAATCTAACATGTGGCTTCCTTGGAAGGGAGTTCCAAACTAGATTAGGATTGAAAGAGATCCTAGGATGAAATATGTGTTTACAAAATATCAAAATACTTTGAATGAAATACTGATATCAGAGGTAAGAATGGGTAATTATGTGTTGGAAGCTCCTATCAAAGAGTCTGATGTGGAAGAATTTCTCATGCTGCATACTGCACCCATGGGTTTTATAGCAAAACCTAGCAGTACTGGAGCCCTGGTGGAACTAATTAATGATGATGACCCAGAAGATAACCAGCTCAGCCTATTGGATAATTTTTAGGAATTCATTCTAAAATGTATTGAAGATCATATTCATCTAGGTAGGAACATGAATTTTGAGGAGCTTCTCTTACCCAATTGGTGTAGAGTTCACAATTCCTCCCATTTAGAACTGGAATGTTGCATGTGCCAAACAATAGTTGAACAGGTGCAGAAGTGCATTAACCCTGCTCTAGCAGTCATAATTAATATACAGAGTATTCAAGAGGATCCTAAAGGGAAGAAGGTGATGCTTTCTGAAGAGCCTTCCAGTAGGAATGGTACATGGGATACAATAAAGAAATCTGGAGTTGCTGGTTGTTGGACCCTAAGGTTTGAGGGATCCAAATCAAAGCAAGGTGTTGGAGCATGATTTGAGTTGATCAGTCCAAGAGGTAAAAATTTCTTTGTTTCTCATAGAATTCAGTTTCATTGTACCAATAATGTAGCAGAATATGTGGCTTTGGTTCATAGTTTGCTTATGGCACTAAGAAAAAAGGTCAAGATTTTCCAAGTCTTTGGGAACTCTAAGTTCTAAGTGGTCAAAAAAGTTAGAAAGAAATACTCGTGTCATGACAAAAGAATGACCAATTATAGGAACAGAGTATGGGACCTTATTGAATAATTTCACACCTTCAACATTCAGTTGATACCACATAGTAAAAACCAAATTGTTGATTCCCTACCTCAGGCTGCTAGCACCTTGCAGTCTTTGTCTCTCTTTGTATTGAAGAAGTTTACTGTGGAGCTGACTCCAGTACCTTTAGTACCAGACAATGTGACCAACTTCTAGGCATTTGAAGATGACAAGCATATTTTTAATTTTATCACAAGTTCAGATGTGTTTAGTTCTTAGATCATTGATGAAGCTGAACCCTAGGAAGTAGAGATGGATTTGGAAGGGGTTATCAATTTGAAGACTAATACTATTCTGAGGGGAATGGTGCAGCTAGAGAGGATTTTTGATCTAGATAAGGTTAGAGATCAAGACCAAGATGCTAAGAAAGAGTCCATCAATGGAAAATGTGAAACATACAACATGGGGACTCAAGATGATATCAAAAATTTCTTCATTGGTAAAGTGTGTACTCCAGAGGAGAGAAAAGGAATCATCGATTCCTTGCATTCATATCAAGATGTGATAGCCTAGAGTTATGAAGACCTGAAGATGTATGATACTTCAATTATAACACACACCATCCCTCTGAAGCTAGGAGCAAGACCTTTTAGGTAGAGACAGAGACCAATTAATGCCTTGTTAGAGTTGATCATGTAAAGGGAGGTAAAAAAATTTCTATCAACACGTATCATATTCACGATAAGACATTCCACCTGGGTTGCAAATCTAGTTCCAGTGAGAAAGAAAAATGGGGAGATCAAACTATGTGTGGACTTTAGGAATCTTAACAGAGCATTAGAAAAAGATAACTATCCAATCCCCTTATTAGATGAAGTGCTTCAGATTGTCAACGGATCTCAAATGATTTATTTTCTAGATGGCTACTCTAGATATAACAAAGTTATGGTACAATATGAGGATAGGCATAAGACAACTTTCCCCACAAAGTGGGGCACTTTTTCTTATAGGAGAATGCCCTTCAATTTGATCAATGTTGGAGCTACATTCCAAAGGGCCATGGACATTTCTTTTAAGGAAATCATTGGTAAGTGCATAATTATTTATATGGATGATTTGACAATCTTTCCCAAAAAGTGAGGTGATCATATAGCAGACTTATGCAAAGTATTTCAGAGGTGAACAGAGTTTGGCATCTCTCTTAATCCAAAGAATTGCATCTTTGGAGTTACTAAAGGAAAACTGCTGGGACACATTATTTTAGAGAAAGGGTTTTCTATTGACCCTGAACAAGTGGAAGCCATACGCAAGATTCAGGCACCTGCTAGCAAGAAGGAAATGAAATCATTCTTTGGAAAGATTAATTTCATAAGGAAGTTCATCACTAGATTTGCTAAGATAGTCAAGTCATTGAATGCCATGTTGAAGTAGGAAGCTAAAATTGAAAGGAGTCAAGAAGCAAAAGAATCATTTGTAGAGATCAAAAGAGCTATTACTAAAGCTCTAGTTTTGGAGAGCCCTCATTATGCCAAGCCCTTTTACATATACTCATTTTCTTCTGACCACTCCTGTGCTGGCATGTTAACTCAAAAATATGATCAAGAGAATGAGAATCCCATAGCATTCATGAGTGCACCTCTATAGGATGTAGAAATAAGGTATCCAAGTGTGGAGAAACAAGCCTATGCTCTAGTCAAAGCTATAAAAAATTTCAGGCATTATATTTTGAGGGGCAAGGTCTCTGCAATAGTTCTTGATCCCATAGTCAAACTGCTATTGATGCAAAATGAACTAGGAGAATGTAGAGCTAAGTGGGTAACTATGTTGTAGGAATATGATATTGAGATTCAGCCTATAAAGTTGGTGAGAGGAAAAGGTCTAACCAAGAAAATGGTAAAAATGGGTCTAGACCTCATAGCTCAACACTATCACCTCCAGGATGTGTCCCCAGGGGACTGGTATGATGATATCATTTACTATCTTTCGAATCAACAATGCCTTGAACATCTTAATTCAGAATAAGATAAATCATGAAGGTATCTACCTAAGGTGCTTAGGAAAAGAAGAAGTTGAAAAGGTAATGGAAAAGTTTCATGATAGATATGGCACTGGCCATGGATCTATGCCTTCCACTGCAAATTAGATTATGAGGGCCAATTACTATTGGCCCACATTGTTCAAAGATACACACAACCATGTCAGAACCTATCATGTATGCATGACTGTAGCAAGTAGGGAGAAGTATGCAACTCTTCCACTTTAGCTTGTTATAGAGGTAAAATCATTTGCACAGTGGGGTTTGGACTTCATAGGTCCAATCAACCCACCTTCTTATGCAGACCACATGTATATCCTAACTATCACTAATTACTTTACAAGGTGGACTGAGGCTCTTGCTTGCAAATAGTGTACTTCTAAAGTGGTAATCAATTTCATAGAATCAGGCATTATTAATCGCTCTGGGTGTCCATTGGCTCTAGTTTGTGATAATGGTCCTGCATTTGCATCATTGAAATTTTCTAATTAGGCCTTTGATCATGGAATTATCACAAAGTTTGCATCCAATTACTACCCATAGGGAAATGGATTGGCTGAATCTTCCAATAAGAATATTTTAACAGTCATCTAAAATCTCTTAGAAAAGAATGTCAAGGATTGGCACACACAACTTATATTTTCTCTCAAGGTAGATCACACTAGGCATCAGACATCCTTAGGGACCTCCCCTTACCACCTTGTGTATGGTCTGGAACCTGTATTCCTCATTCAGTTGAAGATCCCCACTCTACAGTTCATTAATGAATATTATGATGAAGGGGACAAACGTGAAGCCAGTCTGGCTGAGCTGTTACACCTTGAAGAAAGAAGAGATCAAGCCTTAGAAAACTTTGCTAAACATCAGGGTGTAGTCAAGAGATGGTTTGATAGAAGAGCCAAGGTGAAATCCTTTAGAATCTCTGACTTGGTCCTTTATTGGGATAAAGCCCATGACCGTAAGGGAGAGCATGGTAAATTTGGAAAACTTTGGCTTGTCCCTTACCATATTTAAGAGATTTTGGGAGATAATGCTTTTTTCTTGAAAACTGTCACTGGAGAGGATATCCCACTACCTGTCAATGGGCATTACTTGAAGCATTACTTCCAATCTTGAGCTATTTACAACTCTTTCCTTGCACATAGTTAGATTAGGTTTTCTTTCTTTTCTACTACTTTTTCTTTGGTTAGGTTAGGTTTTCTTTGCTTGTTTCTTTGTTTCTATTTCATTTTTATTTTGGTTAGAGTAGGTTTGTTATGTTAGAGTAGGCTACTCTTTTCTTTTATTTTTCTTTTGGTCTCTTATTTTCTCTAGGGTTTGTTGCATCTACATGGAAATTATTACATTATATGGGTTTGTTCTAGGTGTTTCTTTTGCAAACTTTAATCATCCTTCAAGGATCAAATTGGTGAAGTTTCTTCATCTAGTGCCATATGTGCTAAATGTATTGAGTAGATGAGTTATGGGACTAAGATAAACCTAGAATGTATTTGGGTCTTATATCTTTTCACAATATTTTAATTCCAAGGTTGTAAATAGTCCTTATGAAGCCAGGTCAGGTGAAAAATCTTATATTTTGCTTCAGCACCATTGTGGTTCTTAGCCCTGAGTGTGAACTTCATTTTTCACAGGTTGAATAAAAAGGAGTCGAAAGAAAATAAATATCAAAAGAAAGAAAAAAGAAAATATTGAAAATCAAAAGAATGAATTCAACTAATTAGGAGTATCCAAGTATCTCTATTAGGGCTATGGACACCTCGTTGGTAGTAGAGCTATGCTTGGGAAAACCACAACGATAACCTTATCAAGGGTATGTAAATCTGACTGGCAGCGAGCCTCTATCTAGGATGCTTTTGGAGTTAGAATCCTTATGTAACTTGATCAGGCTATGTTTGGTTATTATGGCTACTGAGGAAAGGAAAATGAATACACGAGCACACACTTTGACCCTAGTACAGGAAAGGTTTACTTGTCTTAGAACTTTGAAGCTCCATTAGATAAATGACTTGATGTGTGGACTAAAACCAGAGATTTTGGGTTCTTCATTCTAGTTTTTCATCGAAATGCTCTAGAGCGTTTCCCCAATAGGAGTCACCATTTTTTATGTAGTTTTGCACACACACACCCCACTAAAACTAGGGACCCTCTTTCTTGCTTTGGATTTGGATGCCTTTGATCTTCTGATTTTGAGATTTTAATTGCTCTGAGATGTGCTTGAATGATTACCTTACTCGTGCAAGTGACCAACCTTAAAGTGAAAATTTGAAAATCCTTGTTTTTGAGTTAACCCTGGGTTTTTCTGGATTTTCGGGAAAATTCCCCTTGGGAGGAAATCCACGAGATCCTCTAGAAGCCTGATGGAGGCTATTACTTTCATTGTTTTCAAAAATTTCAATGCTTCAGGGAATTCTATCTTTGACAGATTTTCCTGAAATTCCTCATTGCCTCCAGATCCCCAAGAATTCATTGTGCCTTCGGATCCCCAAGCTAGTTGCAGATTGTCTTGTCATGGGCATTTATGCCTTATGTACAATTCTGTAACTTCTTTTTATTGGATTTAAATGGGATTTATAATGAGAATTTGTGTCATTTTCTTTGTTATGAGATTTGAGGAGCTTGGTTTTGGGTTGCTACTGTTGTCCAAATTGTGCATTTGAGATTGTGATTGATCATTCCAATAGAGGTTTCTGGTGATCACTTTCCTTTTTCTTGGACTTCAGTGTTTCTTTCTAGTTGTTGCAATTCTAATTACTCTCCACTCATGGTATGTCCATAATTCCTTTGCTTCTAATTGATGAGTCTAAATATTTTCATGGTTTGTGTGTATGCTCTGGGTCATGATTTTGGGTGTGAGGAGGTTTGACGTTCAAGATAGGGTTCTCATTATGACTTTATGCCTTTCCCTATACTTCATGTTACTTTTACTTCTACTTGATTGTGATTCAATGTGGTTAGTCATTTCTCTATTTGATTCTTGGTTTGATTTCATGCTTCCTTATGTCGAGCTTTGGCTTGACCTGGCGATTTCCCTGACCTTTGATGAAATCATGTCCCAGGCGAATTGAAACCATTTGTTCATCATTCAAATATGATAATTGACTTGTCTTAGTAAGTTTTTGTTGGAATTTATGGGAGGTTTAGTGGAATGAAAGGGCAAGATGGGATCCAAACTATGCTTTCATCATGTTATCTTAGTGTTTCCCTTATTGAAAATTGTTGCTCACACTGATTGAATCACATTTAGATGAATTGAGAACCTAGATTCTTCATTTTGCAATCCAAACAAATTGAATCCAAGACTGAATCCATAGGTTCCTAATCATTTGATTGGTATGGGAAAAATCCTGATGAAGTCAAAGATTTCAGTTTTTGAATATTTCATAGATTTCCATTACTTTCAGAATTCCTCGATTTTCCTTCGCTTTATTGTTCTCCTGAAAATGTGCTTAAAACATGAAACTACATTGACTTCGTAGAATTCCACTACCTTTGGATTTTCATGAAATTCTATTACTCCTTCATCTTCCCAAAATATGTTATGCCTTTCTAGTTCCGCAGATTTCTCTACTTAACAGAATTTCCCAAAAATCCTGTTCAAAGTGAAGGGTTGGGGGATTGCATGAATTGATTGTTAATGATTACGCTTTATATGATTAATCTGAATGATTTAAGGATGTTTCATGCCCCCTTTCTTATGTGATGAAGTAGATTAAATTTCTTATAAGTGAATATTGTGTTTCCTTCGCTAGAATCCGCCCGACCTGAATTTTCCCAAAAATCCTTTTTGGCCCAAAATCAGCAAAGGGACCAAAAACCTGAACTTTGAAAGGAGTAATCTTTGTGATGTTTCAGGTGATTTTATTCATCATGGGACTTATTTAAAGATGAATATGCAGTTTATTATGGACTAACTTGAATTCTTATGCTGTAATGAATCTTTCTTGTGGTTTCCTTTCTAGGTGGAGGCTGAATCAATCAAGGCAGTTGTTGGAAGGATTAAGGGCAAGGTGATGGATCCCAGTGATGAGGGAGCTTCTATCTTAGAGGTAGAGAGAATCAAGTTGAACATGAAAATCAAGATCCTTGAGAGAAAGTTGGCTTCCATCTATTAAGAAGTAGTAGATACTAATGTTGGGAAGTGGGATTATGAGGAGTTTAAGGCAAGAATGTTAGTAGAAAATCCCTCCTTTTTAATGAGTAGATTGGTGAACTCTGGATTGGCCCATGTGGCTAGTTTCCCTCCTGCGGTGCAATGTTATGAGTTGGTGTTAGAATGTGCTAGGAATTATGATCTAGGAAAATAGAGGATAATTCATGCACAGGGCAGGGTGCTTGCCAATTTCTATCTAGTCTCAGTGCCTCAAACATTTGATATGCCAAATAGATCTCATGTGGTGGGTCTTGATCTTGACATAGCCAAGAAATACTATGTAGATGATACAACTAAGGATTTTTAGGTTATCAATTCTTGGTTGGAGACGCTTAAGCCACACATCTCCAAGTTTCCTAAGCAGTTGTATAGAGCAAAGTTTAGATTAGAATACTATGATGCAATCACGCTCCTTAGCAGAGTGATGGGTTTGAAGACTGCAAGGATATTTGAAAATTGGATGTTTTACGTCATAGCAAGGATGGAGCAAAATGTAGAATATCATTGGTTAGGTATCATTAATGCCAGGCTCCATGAGCAATTATGCAATGTATTGTAGAACAATAGTTTCACAATGACATCTTACTTGGTCTATGTCTTGGCCAAATTTCATCCATACAAGGGGTTGAATGCAAAAGGGAATTTTCACCAAGACATTATCTATGAGGTGTATCCCTGGATGCACTTAGGTAACTCAAGCTACAGGAGGTTGAATGATGCATTCACCATGTATATCACCAGGTTGCTCTAAGGGGTAGAACATGTAAGGATTTCTGATGTAGCAAAGGAGTTGATACAAAAGTATGGAGCATGGTTCTTCTAGTTCCCCACCTTCTCATACATTAGGATTAATGGTTGTCAGAGGGCACCCTACAGATTGCCAAGATATCCAACATACCACATCATACTCTTGGAGGTCACCATGAATATCTCATCTTTTGATGATATTGTGAAGGACATGCACAAAACAGGCTTAAGAGGTGAATTCCCATTGAGGGTGGGAGTCAATGAGGCCTACCCTTCCATAATCATAGAACACTCTTCTAAGGAAGAATTGAGCACCTTGGGGTTGGAATTCCATTCCAAGAGGACCAGATTTGACATAATAGGAAAAGCTCAAAAGAAGGCCAATAGGGAATTTAGGCACAAAGATGACATTGAAGACTATTGGGCCAACTGTAAGGATAAGTTTGAGGTCTGGACGAAAATATTCTCTAGATTTCCAACTAGTCTAATTAGATTGTACATCATCAAGGCCATTCATGACCAACTTGATGGTGATGGGGAGGTAATCCAAGGTCATGACTATGATTCCATCAAAGACAAACCCACAGTTGAGATCGATTGGTTAGAGGAAGAGAAGACAGAGTTGGAGAAAATCAATGCTCCTGTGATTAAATATACCAAGTTATGGCTCAAGCATAAGATTTGGGAGCTAGAAAGTGAAGGAAAAAAACACACGTATGACTTGATGGGAGACTTGGAATCCCACTCCACCTCTGAAGAAAGTGAACAAGATCCAAAGGGCAAGGGAAAGGTGGACTCTCCCATAAAAATAAAAATCAAGGGTATTTAGGAAGAACCTGAAGAGGAAAAGAAGACAAAGCCCAATTCCAAGAGGAGGACTACTCTAAAGGGGAAGACATCAGCCCCGAAGGAAGAACATGAGGGAGAAGAGGAAAAAAATGGTGTCACTATTCCTAAGAAGAGAAGAATAGTCAAGAGTTTGAATAAGCACATTGAGCAGCCCAAGGGACAAAGTGAAGGCACATGACCTCAGCTAATAGAGGTGGAGAGCTTTGGAGAAAAGACATAGGTATACACTAGAAAATTCAGTACTCCTTCTCCAAAGGAAAGTGTATTAAAAGAGGGTGCTCCTACACTTCTTGTTGCACAACACAAGGACACTTCTGCTCCTCCCTTATCTCAGAGCTTTAATGATGGAGAGAAAGGACAAATAGAGGGTGTTGTTGAAGAGGCACATCAAGGCAAGGAGATAGAAGAATTCCATGTTGGAGATCTCCATACTGTAGAGACAGAACTTGGCATTATTCTCCAGTCTTCCTTGGTATCTTATGAGGACTCGTCGTTTAGGGAAGAAGAAGAGAAATCTATGGAAGAGGAAGAGACACATGAAAGGACTCCTTCTCCTACTCAAGTTGTGACAAAGAAATTAAGTCAGAAGGAGAGTCAAGATCTAGAAGATAATAAGGACAAAGATGAAGAAGGCAGAGGTGAGGATGTTCCTCCTAATGTAGATATTGAGCCTTTCATGGATCAAGCTGAGAAAGAAAGGCCAAGTGAGCAATAATCAGATGCCCCTACCCCAAGTTGGTTTAATGAGAGATTGAAGAGAAAGTAGGTGATCATACATGATACCCCTCTGAATTGGGATGAATTGTTGGAAAACATTGGTAAAGGGAAGGAAAAGAAGAAAGCTAGGGTAATCTCCAAGATTACCAAGGATGAAGCAAACAATAGGATTATTCACATTGCCACCCCTGCTATAGAAAAAGGTAAAAGGGAGGTTGTTCCTCAAGATTATACAATTCAGACTCTGAACCTAGGACCCACTAGTAAGGATTAGGAGAAGGAAGAATTTCAAGAGTCTTCCCAAGCCATTTTGAGAAGGCTAGATAAAGAAACAATAGAGAAAGAGAGGCTAACAGAAGCAACTAAATGATGTGTACAAATATTGTACTACTTGATGAAGCCATTGCAAGCAATAGGAAGTGAAGGGGTGACTCCTAAAGGTTTATTGCCTAGGGAGGCATTCACAGAACTATAAAATATGAAAGCTTCTACGTAGGCCACTCGTGGCTGGTTGCAGGGAGTTGGGAAACGAGGAGATGATATGATCAAAGGAATATTGTCAACATTTGGTGATGCATATAGGTCCTCTAAATGGTTGCAAAAAATATCAGGGAAAGATAAATCTAATATAGAGCTCCTCCTTCACAAGTTAAAAACTATCATGGAGTATAATGAAGAAAAACTAGTGAGTGATGGCATTCTTCCTTTTGAAAAAGTTTCTGAGCCTTGGGAATGGTATGAATCCCTGTAGATCAAGAAAAAGGATTTGAGGAGGATTCATCAGCAAGGTAAGCAGGTAGAGGATGCATTAAAAGATATTTATGGAAAATACATCTCATTCTTTGAGATTATGACTAGAAGAAAGAAGTTTGCACCAAGGCATCTAAATTTGGAACAATTGAGAAAATAGTGGCATGATGTGTATTATCCAGTTGATGATGGGACTATCATAGTTCACCACCTAGATGATGCCTCCACTTATATTGCCATCATGGATAAATATCAAGATCTTAAGGTGGAGTGGAACAAGGTTGTCAAGCATTCAAGGGAGGAGATCAAATCCATTGAGAAGAAATTCAAAGTGTTGGTCACTCCATCCCTGGCCGACCTAGATGGAATATTCTTGAAGGTGCAAGATAAAATAGATAAACATAAAGACAAGGGAGCAACCAATGAATGATGCCTCAAAATTTGTACTTCCCATTATTTCCTCTGCAGCCTTCACATGCATTGGACCGAATTATATTGAGACTGTAGGTTGACCTGGATGAGTTCAAGCATTTAATGCACTTCATTTTATTTCATTTGAACTTTCTAGGCTTACTTGTTTTGTGGTCGACCTTCTTGCAACCCTAACTGGGCCGACATGTTATGAACTTTATAAATATGGCATTCTGCCTCATTTGTAAGGGCTAGAAAATTAGACTTTGAAGCAAGCTAAGTGATAGAGCTGAGATAGTGTTAGAAGTTAGTTTTATTTTGAAGCAAGTGATGTAACACAGAACACTAGAATTGTTGTTGTTATTGGGTGATTCAATACAATTGAAGACATTGTGCTATTGGTGAATTCTCTTGTGTTGAATTATCTTGCATGGTTCTTGTTGTTCTATCTCTTGAAATTGCTTGAGAAATAATGGATATATGTTAGATTTAGAATTAGATATGATTCAATGGTGTTTATGGTTTAATGCTTTAGGTGTTGTAGTGATCCTTGGTCCATAATTTTTGCAACTGGCTGATTGTGAGTTGCTTTGTAAAGTTATCCTAGACCTTATATTCATTGTGCTCAGTTCAATGGTGAATATTTTTTCATTTCAATTGCAATAGGGTTGTTTTGGATGAATTTTCATGATCTGAAAATCTTTAATACCCTAGAAGATTCCACTATTTCTATAACATTGCATATTTATCTCGGTTAAGTAGGAATTAGTTTTTGGGGATTGGTCCATTTCAAGTATTTCATCATTTGCATTGTGGATCTTAGAGTAGTTTTAATTTTAGGAATATCTCTTAAGCTCTCATCTTTTTCTCTTTCTTTATTATCTAGGTTAGATTTAGGATTTGAAGTATCACCATATTGCAAAATTTGATAAGTTTGAAGATCCAGTATTTGTTAGTAAGGCCCCTTGTGATTACCAAAATTTTCACATATTATCTGAGTTGTTTATGCATTGTCAAGACCTGACATTAGAGACCTTTGGATTATCTCTTGAGGCTTGTTGATAAAGATTTACCTTTCAAGAGAGATAGGATACTTGTATCTTGTCTAAGTTGTTGTTGTCCAGAAAACACCATCAACAAATATGATGTTCTCTAGTACCACATCCTTTTCCACTATAACCAAGTTGTGTCATAAGTTTATAACCTCTTCCATAAAAAATTTTCATTTCTTTTAGATTCACTAGTTGCTCATAATCATTTTGGTCAAAATTTGTTGTGTAATTTTCCTCTTCTAAAGTGGTTGAGGTGGATGCTTTCAAAGGTTTGTTTGTATTTTGCGTTGACATTACTATTTTTTTCTTTTTCGTGCTTTTTATTTATGATCTTTGATTTCCCATCAAATCTAGGTGGGAATTCCAAGGAACCCCAATCATCTTTGAATAACTTCATGACCTCTTCAATATGCTTCTCTTTTTCTTTCTCTTGTGTGGGTTTTATTGGTATAATTGGTGTCAACATTTTAAAAGGATTTTCCTTATATTTCTCAAGTATTAAAACACTATAAGGTTCATGATTAGCATCAAGGGTGTACACTTTGTTGTTGTAGACATACTTCATTTTACAATGAAGAGTATAAGGTACCACATTCATCTCATGAATCCATGGCCTACCTAAAAGAAGATTATATGAAAGATCATGAGAAATGAATGCAAAACTTAACATAAATAAACCAAAATAAAAGTGTGCACCTAAGATATTTAAGGAGGCTTGAAATGACATTTGAAATGTTTTTGATGCCCAAATTTAGTCCTGGTGGGACTCATTCGCCATTTTGGGTGAATTAGTCCTACTTCTGGAAAATTGTACTGGGGCCCGTTTTAGCCAAATGGGTGTTTGAATCTACAAAAATCTTCAGAAAAAATGTATAGTGGGACTCATTCACCACTAATGGTGAATTAGTCCACTTTGGAATTTCTAAAAACTCAAAAATAGAAGTTGGAGCTCCTGGTCTACTCAATCTGCACCTCCAAGTACCTAGATCTAAAACCGTGATTTTTGAAGCTATAAATGACTTTTTGTTTAGATTTTGGCCTTGAAAAAGTGGATATGACTTCAAAAAGTTTTCAAACTAATCTTCAATAATTTCCAAGCCATACAAGCTCCTAAATCTGCAAACACACAATGAAAGAGAAAGAAATGGTGAATGTTAGGGCATAGGGGTTTGCCTTGGTCAAACCCCTTTTTAGGTAATTAAACCAAAATGATGAAAAGATGTAACGAAGCATGAAACAATGAAGTTTTTACCTTGCCATGATGATTGAACTTGAATGTCTACAACAAAACATGAAGATTTTTCCCTTGAATGTCTGAAAAGTGCTACCTTGGTGACCTAGAATGACAAAACCCTAGCTTGCTTGACTTGAAAACATGATGAATGATGAATGCATGATAATGAGATGTAAATTATGATTAAGAGACCTATATTTATAGTAAATTCACCTTATTTTCCCATTAATTGAATCCCTAAGGATGACATGAAGAAAAATTGAATAAAAACCCCAATTTTCCTACTCAAACCCCGAAAATGGCTCAAATGGGACTCATTCACCACTAATGGCGAATGGGTCCCACCTAGATGGGACTAATTCACCACTAATGGTGAATGGGTCCCATAGGGGCCATTTTTACTAGTTAGAATGTTGAGAAGTAAGAAAATCAGGTTTATATGATGACTATGTCACGTATTTCATCAGATTATGCCTCAGGCTAAACAATATGGGTTAATAGGGGCCTATTAATTATGATGTGAATGTCAATTAGGGCTTGGGATACATAAATCAATGTGAAAGTGTGATTAAATACACTTTACAACACTAAAATGAGGTCCACATAACCTAGGAAGGCACAAGAATCAATGTGAATGTGCAAGACACATTATTGTTGGTATGTGGCGAGTGATCATGCTATACTGTACACCCTAGCATCTATCCTTTTTGAAGGAAAATTTTCCTCCTACTTTTTTGCCTTGTCACCAAAAAATGGAAAAAACTGACTCTATAGAAGCCTAATTTGGAAGCTTCTAAAATTTTTAAAAAGGGGATCGGATGTGGATTGCAGTATGATGAAAAACATGATTATTCACAAGATTGTAATAGGTTTTTGCACGGGATAATAAAACCATTGGATGGCTGCAGTTTGGTGGATGTAGCCCAAATTGGGGGAACCATGTTAAATTCTGTGTTATAATTTATCTTATGTGTTTTAGTTTCTCTATTTATTAATTAAATCTACATTTAATTGTTAGATATCTTCCTTTCTAACCCTAAAAAGTGGTATCAGAGTGGGTTATGTTTTGATTATTGTTTGTAGGAAGGTCTCACGGTTGAGTGGGAGTAATGGCAGATGAGGGTAAGAAGGTTGAGAAGTTTAATGGGAAGAACTATCAGTTATGGAAGATGCAGATGGAGGAATACCTCTATTAGAAGGATTTATGGCAGCCATTGGAAGGGAAAACCAAGAAAACCTCAACAATGTCTGATGAAGATTGGAATATTTTGGATAGAAAGGCTCTTGGAAGTATTCATTTATGCCTAGCACAATCGGTGGCATTCAATATTACAACAACAAAGACAACTCAAGAGTTGATGGAAACCCTAGCGAAGTTATATGAAAAGCCTTCCACTTCAAATAAGGTATTTCTTATGAAGCATTTATTTAATATGAAAATGGTAGAAGGTGGGTCAGTTATTGATCATTTAAATGAGTTTAATACGGTCACCAGTCAATTAACTTCTGTAAAATTAAACTTTGATGAGGAAGTTAGGGCTCTTTTGATTCTATTTTCTTTTCCTGAAAGCTAGAATAGCTTGGTAATGGCTGTTAGCAATTATGTTTCTGGTTTGAATACATTGAAATTTGATAATGTTGTTGGTGTTATTTTGAGTGAGGAAATTCGTAGGAAAAGCTCAGGTGGAACATCCACATCAGGCAGTGTTTTGAATGTAGAAATCAGGGGCAGAACAAAGGAGAGGAAAACAATTCCAGAAAATCATGGGAAATCACGAGGAAAATCAAAGGACAGAAGGTCCCAATCTAGAGACAAGAGGGATTGTTGGTACTGTGGTAAGCTGGGTCATTTAAAGAAAGATTGTTGGTCTCAAAAAAATAAAGGAGACAAAAAGGAAGGAAGTAAAGAGGAAATGTGGTAATAAATCTGATGAGGATGCTTTGATTCTTTCCCTTGATAATGTTGATGATTCTTGGGTGTTAGATTCAGGGGCTTCATTTCATGCTACCCCCATAGAAGTTATTTTCTTGATTATGTCCAAGGGGATTTTGGGCTAGTTTATTTAGGAGATAACGAACCCTATCAGATTGTTGGAAAGGGAAGAATCAAGATTAAGTTGAAGAATGGGAATCATTGGTTACTACATGAGGTAAGGCATGTTCCAAAGTTAAGCAAAAATTTAATTTCAGCAGGGCAACTAGATGATGAAGGTTGTGTTGTTACATTTAGTGATAAAAATTGGAAGGTCACAAAGGGTGCCTTAGTGGTAGCAAAAGGTGTGAAAGTAGGCACCTTATATCTTTGTACAGGTCATATTGTTCCTTCTACTTTAATTGTTATGGAAAAAGGTCAATGTTCAGGAACAATTGTTGCAGTTCGACAGGTAGAAGATCATACAATTGTTGTGGACTCTGAATCAGCACTATGGCATAATAGACTTGGGAATATGAGTGAAAAATGTATGAAATTACTTCATTCAAATAAAGTTTTACCATGTCTAAAATGTGTTAATATGGATTTATGTGAAAGTTGTGTATGGAAAACAAAAGAGAGTAAGTTTTCTCAAGGATGGGAAGCAAAAGAAATATGAAAAATTGGAGCTTGTGCATATAGATGTATGGGGACTACCTTAGGTATCTTCTCTCGGTGACTCTCAATATTATGGTACATTCATTGATGATGTAAATAGGAAGGTATGTATTTATTTCCTTAGGTAGAAATTTGATGTATTTGAAACTTTTAAAAAATGGAGAAGCTTGGTTGAGAATGAGACGGGTAAAAATCTAAAATGTCTCAGATCTGATAATGGTGGTGAGTATTGCAGCAAAGAGTTTGAAGATTATTGTTCCTCTAATGGTATTCATTGGCAGAAAATAGTTCCAAGGACTCCACGGGAAAATGGAGTTACTGACTGCATGAATAGAACAATAATGGAGCGTGCACAAACTATGAGATTGCATGTTGGGATGCCTTTAAAAATGTGGGCAAAGACTGTAAACACTATTGTTTATTTAATTAATAGATCTCCCTCTAATCCTTTGGGTTGTGGTATTCTAGAGGAAGCATGGAAAGGTAAGAAGGTGAGCTATTCTTTTCTCACAACCTTCGATTGTGAAGCATTTGCACATGTAGATTCTGAAAATAGAACCAAGCTTGATGAAAAATCAAAGAAATGTATATTTGTTGGATATGGCATTGATGAATTTGGTTATAGGCTTTGGGATTTTGAAAATTAGAAAATTGTGAGAAGTAGGGATATCATATTCAATGAGAAATTTGTGTACAAAAATCTGTTGTTGCAGGATGAGAAGAAAGAAAATGATTATGAAATGTTGGATGATATTCCAAACAATGATGTTTCAGTGGTTCCTCATGTTGGAAAAAAATAGAAACAACAAATACCACAAACTCATGTGAATGTTAGACGATCTTCAAGGTTAAGTAGACCTCCAGAAAGATTATCTCCCTCTTTGTACACTATTTTGTTAACTGATGCTAGTGAACTAGAATATTATGATGAAGCTATGCAGGTGGATACCAAGGTTTAGTGGGAGCATGGAATGGAAGAATAAATGGATTCCTTGCTGAAAAATTAGACTTGGGAATTATGTAAGTTACCTGCAGGTAAAAAGGATTTATCAAACAAATGGGTTTATAGGCTGAAAGAGGAGGATGGAGGTAAGAAGATATTTAAAGCCATATTAGTTGTAAAGGGATTTGCATAGAAAAAGGGTATTAATTTTGATGAGTTTTTTTTTCCAGTTGTTAAAATGAATTCTATTTGTATTGTTTTAAGTATCATGGCTACTGAAGATTTGCATTTAGAACAGCTTGATGTTAAAACAACCTTTCTCCATGGTGATTTGGAAGAGGAAACATATATGGAACAACCACAAGGATTTGAGGTCAAAGGTAAGGAGAAACTAGTGTACAAATTGAAGAAAAGTTTATATGGCTTGAAGCAAGCACCTCGACGATGGTACTTGAAATTTGGTAGTTTTGTGGCTAAGCAAGGCTACAACAAGTGTAATTCTGACCATTGTGTTTATTTTAAGAGGTTGGATAATGACAACTACATTATTTTATGTTTATATGTTAATGACATGCTTGTACCAGGGTCTAACATGGATCATATAAGTGAGCTAAAACAACAGTTAGAAAAATATTTTTCTATGAAGGATTTGGGGGCAGCAAAACAAATCCTTGGTATGAAAATTTGTAGAGATAGGAAAAACAGAAAATTGTTTTTATCTCAGGCTAATTATGTTGAAAAGGTGTTGCAAAGATTTCATATGGAGAATGAAAAAGCTGTCAGCACACCTTTGCCTAGTCATGTTAAATTGACTAAGGATATGTGTCCAAAGACACAAGAGGAGGAAGAAAAAATGTCCAAGGTACCATATGCTTCAGTTGTAGGCAGTTTAATGTACACCATGGTATGCATGAGACTAGATATTGCACATGTCATAGGAGTTGTTAGCAGGTATTTGATTCATCCCAGAGTTGAGCATTGGAATGCAGTAAAATGGATTCTTAGGTACTTGAGAGGTACATCCAATAAATGTTTATGTTTTGGGGGTTCTAATACTGATTTAAAAGGCTATGTTGACTTAGATTTGGCAGGGGATATAGATACCAAGTGGAGTACCATAGGTTATGTATTTACAGTTGGTGGGACAATAGTGAGTTGGATTTCTTGATTGAAAAAGGTGGTTTCTTTATCCACTGCATAGGCAGAGTATGTTGTTGCAACAAAGGTGGAAAAGGAGATGATATGGCTGCAACTTTTCATGGATGAGTTGGGAAAACAATAGGCTCGAAATTACTTGTTTACAGACAGCCAGAGTGCTATACATCTTGCAAAGAATTCTGCCTTGTATTCTAAAACAAAATACATATATTTGAGATATCATTTCATTTAGTCAGTGTTGGAGGATGGACATGTCAAGCTAGACAAGATACATACAGATGCCAATCCAGTAGATATGTTTACGAAGGTGGTGACAAGGGAGAAGTTGACATCCTCTTCAACTTTGGTTGGCCTTCAAGGTTGAATTCAAGTATAACAGAGCAATAGGGTCCAAGGTACTTATTTCCAGTGGGAGCTATAAGTGCAGTAGTGTCGTCCAGGATCAGTCTCCAAGTGGGATATTGTGTTGGTGTGGAGCCTGATCAGTCTCCAAGTGGGAGATTGTTGGTATGTGGTGACTGATCATGCTATACTGTACACCCCGGATGTGGGTTACAGTATGATGAAAAACGTGATTATTCGCAAGATTGTAATAGGTTTTCGCACTAACTAATAAAATCATTGGATGGCTGTAGTTTGGTGGATGAGGCCCAGATTGGGTGAACCACATTAAATTCTATGTGTTATAATTTATTCTGTGTGTTTTAATTTTTTTTTTTTTTAATAAACAGGGTAAAAACTTTATTGAAAATCAGAAGAGAAGATTACAAAAAATTCAGGCCACAAAGACCCGCCAACAGCAACAAAGCAACACACATCAGCCTTCCTCATTGTGACCATCCCCATCTTTAACCAGAATTCCTTCTAAATGTGTGTTTTAGTTTCTTTGTTTATTAATTAAATTTGTATTTAATTGTTAGATATCTTCCTTTCTAACCCTAACAATTACAACACTAGATTAACATTAAGTTTATTTTACAAGCCTTCTAGATTGATGTAATAATTTTATTAAATACATTTTATAATATTGAATTAGGAAGAAATGGGTTCTTTAAGTCTAGAAAAGTGTGAAAGTATCTTACAACACTTTAGAACACCTTTACAAGACATCGTTAAAAGCATTTTATTCAATTTGCAAGGGTCCAAGACCTAATGTGGATGCATAAAATGCCTCACAACACTAGATTAAGGCCTAATTAAGTCCATTTTATCATGAATTATTCCATGTCAAGCAAAGGGTCCATTTTTCTATGGCACAATATCTTAGCAGTAGTGTTTTTAAGTTGTTCAAAAAGATCATACTCTTTTCCATTATGTAATGGTAAACGAGGGGCACTAAGAAACATAGGTTGAGGTAATGGGGGGTATGTTGGAGTTGTTTGTCTTGGTTGTGGATTTTTTCTAGTGTTATGTGCATGAGAAATGGTATTGTAACTTGACTATTGTGACATATTATTCTTGGGTGGTTCAAGGATGAGGATGGGTTTGTTTTGAGTTTGTGGTTTGTTTGAGGGTGGGTAAAGGATAAGTTTAGGATCAGGAGAGTATTTAAAGAGATATCTAATGTGCATAACTTCAGAATATTTATCCTTACTTTCATTATCTCTTAGTGAAGGTTAGTCTAATGCCACTTCATCATCTTTATCTAAGGAAGCCTCATTAATAGTGTTTTAAATACATGTGTCAATGTTCTCATTTTATTCTGCCATGATATATTACCTAGTAGGAGAGTTTTTAGGAGAGCTACAAACTAGATGTTCATGAAATTCAATGTTTGGTTCTTCTTAAATAACTTCATCAAAAGTAGGGAACTCATCAATGATGGAATTCTCTTGTTAAATAATGTTTTTCCTAGGAGAAGATGGAAAAATAGGACTCTCATAACTCTCATTGGATTGATTTTCTAACACCAAAATATCTTCTTCACAAATAGGAGAGATATTAGGGGAAGAAAAAGTATGATTATCATGGTTATCTATGATTACATTCCTTTTTCTCATTATTTCTTCCAAAATAGGAGAGGTAAGGGAAGAAAAATAAATAGCGTTTTCATGGATCTTAAAGATTTGATCATCAAACAACAACATATTCCCCTCACAAATAATGTGATTGTCATTATTTCTTGCAATTACATCCTCTTTCTCTATAAATTTCTTATAAGTGGGGAAGGTGTTGGGAGATGAATGTAGACTAGTTGAAGTGGTATTTAGGTAGGTTTCAATGGTCTCTTCTTGTTGTGCCATGTGATCGCCATGATTACCTATGGTTGTGTCCTCTTGTTCATCAATGTATTGCCCAATAAGAGAGGTAGGAGGAGAGAAACAACTAGGATTCTCAAAACTCTCATTAATTGGTTCTTCTAACACCAAAATATCTTATTCACAAATATGAGAGATAGTGGGAGAAGAATGAATATGATTGTTATGATTGCCCAAGATTGTATTCTCTTTCACTAGACTAATCTCACTCTTGGGAGGGATACTAAGAGAGGGATCAATGACAAAAAAAAGAGAGGGGAGAGGACTTCCAATTCATATGCACATAGCAAAAATTTCTTACAATACTCAACAAGATCTAAACTAAAACATGAAGTATTGCGTACTATGGAAATGGAGTGCACAACTTCCCTTATCCACACCTAAAAGGGAATGAAGGAAGAGGAATCTGATTTCACAAAGTTCACACTCAAGAACAAGTCCTTGATATTACAATGCAAAAGGGATTGAAGTTTGTCAAAGGATATTTTTCTTAAGGCTGGAAATTAATTAAGAAGGTTGACTACTAATGCAAAACTAAGAAAATGCAAGATGTCTGAAAATAGTGTAGCATGTAAAAAGACCTAGAAAATGACTTAGAGATGCAGATAAAACAAAATAGAAAGCTATAAAATGGAAAGTGTGCACCTAGAAATGTGCTGAAGACTGGAAACAACTCTAAAATTTTGAAGATGTTGATTTTTATGCCTAGTGGGACTCATTCACCATTCTGGGCAAATTAGTCCCAATTCTAGAAAACTACATCAAGGCCTATTTTAACCAAATGGGTATCCAAATCTACAAAAATCTCTAGAAAATAGGTATAGTGGGACTCATACACCACTAATGGCATATGAGTCCACTTTGACTTTTCTAAAAACTCAAAAGTGAAATCAAAAGCTCTCGATATACTCTCTTTGTTCCTCTAGGTGTCCAAATCTGAAACCTTGATTTCTGGCACTATAAGTGACTTTTTGTGGATATTTTGACCTAGCCAACAAGGATATGTCTTCAACAAGTTTGAAACTTATTCTTCAATGATCTCCAATCCTTCAAAGTACCTAGATCTACAAACACACAAAGAAAGAAAATATTGAATGTTAGGGAATAGTGGTTTGTCGTGGTCAAACCCCTTTTTGGTAATTAAAATAATTGAAGAAATAAGATGAAGCATGAAATTTAAAAAATAGAATTACAACCTTGCCATGATGATAGACCTTGAATTTCTACAATAATGGATGAAGAATCTGCCCTTGAATGCCTTAGAAAACTATCTTGATGACTTATTTAATGCTAAAACCCTAGCTTGCTTGACTTGAGATGGATAATGAATGATGAATGAATAATGAATGAATTATGAATTAGTGTTTAAAAGCTTGTTTATATAGGCTATCCACCTAAAATTCTCATTAATTTGATCTCCAAGCTGACATGCAGGAAAATTAAACTTAAAACCCAATTTTTTCCACTCAAACCTCAAAAATGGCCCAAATGGGACTCGTTCACCATCTTGGGTGACTTAGTCCCACATGGATGGGAGTCATTCACTCAAAGTGGTGAATGGATCCCACAGGGACTCTTTTACCAGCTGGGATGTCAAGGAATGAAGAATTTTAGTTTATATGTTGATATAGTCGGGTTATTGATCAAATTATGCCTTGGGATGCACAATATGGGGTCATAGGGGCCTATTAATGATGATGTAAAGGGAAATTAGGGCTAGGGACACAAATTTCAATGTAAAAGTGTGATTAAATACACTTTACAACATTAAATGAGGTCCACATAGCCTAGAAAGGCACAACATCCAATGTGAATGTGTAAAACACATTACAATAGTAGATTAAAATTAGGTTTAATTTACAAGCCTTCTAGATTAATGTGAGAATGCTATTAAGTACATTTTACAACATTGAACTAGGGAAAAGTTAAGTTAATTGAGCTTAAAATGGACTAAAGACCTAATGTGGATTTGTAAAACACCTCACAACACTAAATCAAGGTGTCATTAAGTCCAATTTATCATTAATTACTCCCAAATCAAGCAAGGAAAAATGTGTACTTTTTCAGTGTCCACATTTAGCCTCCACTTTAGTGAGAGGATGAACTTGCTTCAAACTCACACTAAAGTGGACACTTGAGAGGGGTCCAATCATACCAATGTGGATGGTCTAGGATAAAAAAGATGAAGGAGGTAGCCAAGCCCCCAGGATCCAAGATCCTAAATCAAACCAACATAAGCACAAGAGGACACACACAATGTGAATAATATGCAACAAAACAAGATACACGATCATGCAATGGAAATAACTAGAAGGAAGTGAAGTACAAATGAGAAAAGATAAAAAAGGTGGATCAAGATTCAACTATTTGTCCAACACGATGTGGATTAGATCTAAGCTATTTGTCCAAAAATGTATACTCACTTTGAGGTGATGATACTCTTCGCTATCCACCGGGTGAGAAGTCCTAAAAGTTGAGAAACATACACTCATGGTTGGTATGCACTCACACACACATGTGGCTATGGGGAAAGTCATGCCTCAAAATGGGCTTCCCACTCAACCATACCAAAGTTATACCTCTAGATAACTTTAATAAGGTGCCACACACTAAAATGATCTTCAAGCTCTATGAGGCAACCAAAAATTTGTATGCTTAAAACTCAGACATTGTAAATACAAAATAATGCAAGGAATTTTCAAAAAGGATTTTTCTTAGTTCGTGAAAGGTCTCATCTTAGGGAACATCATGCAAAATACAAATTAATGTCTCTAAGAGAGGATAACTGTAAATGGTCTCATCTTGTTTCCAAGAGAGGACAATTGCAAGGTCTCATCCTAGGCAACATTGTACCTAATGTTTCCAAGAGAGGAAATCACAAGAAAAAGAAAAATGCATAATGAAATATGAGTGGCGATGTATGCCCCCACTTTAAAGTGGTTGCTAACACCATTGTTGTGAGAAATTGCTTTAAAGTATAAGAGGACATGGGATCTTATTTGGAAAGCCCTATTCCAAGTCATATGTTTCCAATAAGCTACATCATGAAAAAGGTAGTATGTCACATGTGATCCAACTTAAGGCACATCATCCACATCCCAAGCCTACTCTTATATGTTCATGAAAGGTGATCAACTAGCCAAAAGAGACAATGAAAAGTGACATATAAGGACAAGCCTACTTAACCCCTTTCCCCCATTTAGTGGAGGACAAGGATGAGCCTAAAATGATTGATGAGATACATGGTAGAGTGAAAATCAATATCAATTAGAGGGATTATGTTCCCCCACATAAGGAAGAGCACCAAACTCCTTAAGATGTTGGATTTTACTACTCAAATCCTTACATTCATTAGTAGCATGACTATGAACTCTATGATAGGTGAAAAATGAAGTCTTGTAATAAAATTTCTTTCGAGTTCTCGGAGGAATGGATATCAAGTGATCTTGGAGGAGTCTCAACAAGATAACCTTTTCATCAATGGTAGATATTCATGTATTATGTGACAAAGATATCTCTTGCTTAGATGTACAAGATGTCATACCTACACAAGACTCTTTATATGTCAAGATTTTGTTCTCTCCTTTACAGGAGGGTATAAAATATAATGAACTCAAATCATTAGTTTTTTACGAGAGAACATTTACGTTAAGAGAGTATGTCTTTGTTTGTTTCATTTTAGGTAATGCAAAACAATCAAGACCACTAGTTTCAATGAGTTCAGGATGCACTACTATTAAAGTTGGCTTAGATGAATCTTGTGTGATAGTGTTGATGTTGAGTAAAGGCTTGTTTATTTCTATCAAAGGAAAATAACCAAGGCCATTAGTTTTTCCTTGCGTGTTAGGTACTATAGGGTTGTGGATACCTTGTTCTCTAGTGCCACATCCTTTTCCACTATAGCCAAGTTTTTTCATAAGTTCATAACTTTTTCCTTAAAGCTTTTTCATTGCTTTTCGATTGGGTGGTTGTTCGTTGTTCAGTTTTTCAAAGTTTCTTGTGTAATTTGTTTTCTTTTGTTCTGAAGTGGTTGACGTGAATGCTTTTGAAGGGTCTTCTGAATGTTGTGTTGAAAATACTGCTTGATATTTCCCTTTGCAGAGTCTTTATGTATGATCTTGTACTCACCCATGAATGTATGTTTGAAATCTAAGGAACCCCAGTCATTTTCTAATATCTTTTTGACTTCATCAATGTGTTTTTTCATTGTCTTTTTGTTGGATTGGTTCCACTTGTTTGGTTGGTTTTAATGTTCTCAAGGGATTCTCTTTGTCTTTCTCAAGTTGTAAGACACTATAAGGCTTAGGATTAGTGTCAAGTGTGTACAATTTGTTGTTGTAGATGTATTTCTTTTTACCATGAAGAGTAGAAGGCATCCCATTCATTGAATGAATCCATGGTCTACCTAAGAGAAGATTATATGAAAGATCATTAGGCATAATGTGGATCTATATTTCCAATGTGGTCTTCCCAACTGTAATAGCTAGAGTAATCATAACGAGTGGTTTTTTTTTAACATTTTCAAAATCCCTTAAGAGATAAAGAATCAAGTTGAATGTTGGATTTATCAATTCCAAGCCTATCCAAAAGGCTCACACTACATACATTAAGGGTAGAGCTGGTATCTACAAGAGTTCTCTTTATCCCTTTTCGTTTGTATTGAGCTATGATCATGAAAGCATCATTTTTTTTTGCATTTCCAAAGATGGGAGGTCACTTTGGAAGAAAATAATTTCAGCATTTAGTCCTTGGATCGTGGCTTCTATTTCATTCATTTTCACATTGTAATGGATAGGAACTTGTTGTAAGGCTATTTGAATCATGTGGTGGTAGTGAGGGGAGGCTTGAATAAGGTCTAGTGCAGGAGAACCTACACCTCATTCTCCATTTTTTCTTATTTGATGGAAATTGGTGTTTATTAGGGTTAGTGTTGGTATTTTGAGTGTTTTTTTCTTTAAATAAGGTCTAACAAGACCATTATTATGATCTAGGTTGAGCTTTTGAGTTTTGAGTCTCAATGTACACAAATGCACTCTTTGCACTAAAAGATGCTCTTGTAGCCTTTGAAGGAAAAAGCATGAATTTTTATACATAAATTTGCAAGTTTTGGGGTATTATGAATGTAATAAGGCTAATTCCAAGCCATTTTAATGGTTTTTAAGGTCTTCGGTCTTTAGGATTGAAAGGTTGCTTCAAAATGCAAAGTTTTCATAATGTAATTTGGAGTAAACTCAACATTTATGATGTAATTGTCATTAACCAATGGGTTCCCTCCTTGAAAATAAGTTGAGGGTCATTGGTAATGATGTGGACAAGTTTAAATAGCCTCCTTTTGGTCGATTCATGTGGTTGGATGAAGTTTTGAAGCATTAATATAATTAAAAACTCCATTTTTCTATTTTTTTCAGCATTTTTCACTATTCCCGTGTTTGGTATGGTCTGGTACATCATTGTGCAGGATCCCAATTGAAATTTTTTGGAAGAGGGAAGAGTATAATTTATTTTGGTGGTGGTTTGGCTCATTTTCATTAAGTATTGAGTAAGTTACATTAATTTTAGTGAAACTGGGTCTAAAAACCTACAAAACAAGGGTTTGTTCACAAATATGTTCATAATTCACCATTCCACCGTAGGAAAATTCTGATTTTTGGTGGAATGGTGGATTTAAGGGTCCTTTAAATGATGTAATTGGTTTTAGGATGAAATATGGAGATTTGCAAAAGTTATGTGATGCCCTAGGTCTGGTTTTACCTTGAAACAATCCAGAAAATGATCATTTGTAAGCATTTATTATGGTTTATGAGTATTTTAAGTAAATAGAATGGATGTAAGGTGAGTATTGGGTCTTTGGGAGAATTTTTGAACCTGATCAAGGCTTTAGGTGTGTTGGGGTGTGCCTTGAAAATTTGAAAGCTTCCTTGTACATGCCTAGTTAAGCCTTGTTTATGGCTTGTAAATCAATCTTTTGATACATTTGTTTTGGGTGTTTGATCCTGTTCTTTTGGGAACTTGTGGAGGATGGTGTTAGGAGTCTAAAACCATGTTTTATGGTCTGTTTAATTCCTTTAAACAGATTTTATTTTGACTTTCCTATTGGTGAATGTTGCAAGGTTGCATGGGCTTGTGTAAGAGTGATGAGAGAATGGGAGTTTTTGTGTGTAAAGTCAGGTTATTTGGTCTTGTTTTGACATGTTGAGAGTGTACATAGCATTCCAAAGTACTCCAAACATGTCTGGGTGTGTGAGTTGAGTTGGGTTATCAAGTTTCTTGTTGGAAGGAATAGTGAAGTTGATATGTGCATTGAGAGAAGCTATTGGAAAAAGGTGTTGCTTCCCCTACCACTCTGCATCATAGTGGTATGAGAGCAGGAAGTAGATTTTGGTTTGCATTTTGCAGGTTGAAGAAGCGGAAATGTTGATAAGATCCCTCCAAAGAAGAATGATATGGCTAAAGAGATGAAGTAGATGAAGGGAAGGAATGCAAGAGAACTCAGAGAGTTAGAAGAAAGGATCATAGCCCTAGAGAGAAACAAGAGAAGAGATGTTGAACAGAGTGAGTCAGATGAAGAGGAAGAAGATGAATTTGAAGACATGGAAGAAGAACTTAATCCAGAAGACCAAAGGATTGAAAAGTTGCTGAAGGAAATGAAGACTCACAAGCCTAAGGTAAAACTTGGTGTTCCTAAATATGGTGGTAGTTTAAATGATGAAGAACTACTTGACTAGATTGCTGCATTAGATAATCATTTTGAATGTCAAGAAGTTCCTAAGGATCAATGAGTAAGGATTGCAAAGACTAAGTTGTAGGGTCATGCTTTGGTATGGTGGGATTACTTTCAGTCTGAGAGGAGGAAACGAGGAAAGTCTACGATCACATCATGGGACAAGATGATATCTAAACTCAAAGGTAAATTCTTACCCAAAGATCACCAAGTTCAAATGCTTAAG
Organism: Sequoia sempervirens; assembly: GCA_007258455.2. Taxonomy (NCBI): domain Eukaryota; kingdom Viridiplantae; phylum Streptophyta; class Pinopsida; order Cupressales; family Cupressaceae; genus Sequoia; species Sequoia sempervirens. The sequence continues at coordinate 136,842,655 of VDFB02000363.1, read as the reverse complement.
AGATATCAAAACTTAAGACAAAGGGAAATGGATATTAAGTCTTATACTAAGGAGTTTTATAAATTGAGTCTAAGGTCTGGTCATCATGAGAACAAGAGATGAAAAAATTGCTAGGTATATTGGTGGTTTAAGGATTAATATACAAGATGAACTGGTTTTGGCTAACCTTGGGAGTGTAGAGGATTATTATCAAATGGCTATCAGTGTGGAGGAGAAATTGAAGAGAAGGCAAGACAAAGCCGTTAGAGGTAGAGGTGGTGCATCAAGAGGAAGAGGATTCATGTCTAGTTCAAATCCAACCAATGATAATCAAGAGGATGCCCTGAAAGGCCAAGAGCAATATGATTCCAGAGTTGGATGGAGACGCACAAGAGGAAAATTTGGAGGAGGTAGGAATTTTAACAATGCATTTTTAGGAAGATGCTACACTTGCAACCAACCTAGACATCCATCCTTCAAGTGTCTTGAAAGGCAAGGCTCAAGCTCTTATGGGGGAGAAAGGAGGAATCAATTAGTGCATGAAGATGAAGAGAGTGTGACTTCACCTATTATTAATCTCACATCAGAAGTTGGAGAGAGTTTGATGATTAGAAGAACATTGCTCAAGGTGGTAATTCCTAAAGAACCCCTACAAAGGAAAGCACTCATCAGAATCAATTGCAAAGTACAAGGTAAGGTATGTAGGATGGTAGTGGACTCAGGTTCAACTCAAAACATGGTTTCTTGTGAAATGGTGAATAAAATCAATTTGAAAAGAATCCCTCATGATTTTCCCTACAAGGTCTCTTGGTTAAGAAATGGTCAATCATTAATAGTGAATGAGCAAGCTATGGTAGATTTTCAAATAGGTGAGTATAAGGACAATGTTCTTTGTGATATTTTGCTAATGGATTGCTATCACATACTCCTTGGAAGGCCATGGCAGTATGATAGGAGTGCCATCTATGATGGGAAGGAAAACAAATACATAATCATGAAAGGTGGTCAGAGGTTTGTTTTGACTCCTTGGGTAGAGAGTGAGAAAGGAAAGGAAAAGGTCATCATGTGTGGGAACAAGGAGCCTCTAAATGTTGTGAAAGAAATTGAAATTTTTGATGTTGTGAATAAATGTAGGTCTAAAAGTGTAGGAACAGTAGGTCACAAAGCAAATACAGAGGTAAAGGAGGTAAGGACAGTGAGTTTTCAAGAGAATTTGCTAGTAGGGACTATTGAGTGCCCTATGGTTGAAGGTAGATTTGATAAACACACAAAGTTTACAGGCATAACAGTGCAAAAGCCTAATATAATAGTGCCTAGGCATCTTGAAGGAGCAGGCAGTCAAGGAAAGAGAACACAACCTTAAAGATAGTGGTAGACATGTAGATGAGAGGAAAGTGAGGTCAGATCAAAGGAATTCTAACACATGTTTGTATGCAGGTGCAGGGCATGGTAAACAATTATATCTTGGTCAAAAAAAGGGTGAAGAACAATTGACTGGTCTGAGGACAGAGTGCAAGGAAAATGCCCATGTAAACACATTTCAAAATGCTAAAGGTACAAAGAAGATTGTACAACTAGTTTAATTAAGTCAATGGAGTGGACTTATGGATCAACGAAGCATGCATGATTCTTGGAGGCTGTGGTATCTACACCAACTCATGAGGCATGAGTATTTTCTAGGGGGGGTGTATAGTGCAGGAGCACCTACACCTCATTCTCCATTTTTTCCTTATTTGATGGAAATTGGTGTTTATTAGGGTTAGTATTGGTATTTTGAGTGTTTTTTTCTTTGATCTGGGTTGAGTTTTTGAGTTTTGAGTCTCAATGTACACAAATGCACTCTTGCACTAAAAGATGCTCTTGTAGCCTTTGAAGGAAAAACATGAATTTTTATGTAAATGTGCAAGGGTGGGGGTCTTAAGAATGTAATAAGGCTAATTCCAATCCATTTGAATGGTTTTTAAGGTCTTAGATCTTTATGATTGAAAGGTTGCTTCAAAATGCAAAGTTTTCATAATGTAATTTGGAGTAAACTCAACATTTATGATATAATTATCATTAACCAATGGGTTCCCTCCTTGAAAATCAGTTGAGGTTCATTGGTAATGATGTGGAAAAGTTTAAATATCCTCCTTTTGGTTGAGGAAGGTGGTTGGATGAAGTTTTGATACATTAATATAATAAAAAACTTTGTTTTTCTATTTTTTCCAACATTTTTCACTGTTCCCGTGTTTGGTACGGTCTGGTACATCATTTTACAGCTTCAAATTTGTATGGTTTGAAAGAGGGAAGAGTATAATTTCTTTTGGTGGTGGTTTGGATCATTTTCATCAAGTATTGAGTAAGTTACATCAATTTTAGTGAAAGTGGGTCTGAAAACCTACAAAACAAGGGTTTGTTCACAAATATGTTCATAATTCACCATTCCACTATGGGAAAATTCTGATTTTTGTTGGAATGGTTGATTTAAGGGTTTTTTACATGATGCAATTGGTTTCAAGAGGAAATATGGAGGTTTTACAAAGTTATGTGATGCCCTAGGTCTAGTTTTACCTTGAAACAGTCTAGAAAATGATCATTTGTAAGCATTTATTTTGGTTTCTGAGTATTTTAAGTAAATAGAATGGATGTAAGGTGTGTATTAGGTCCTTGGGAGAATTTTTGAACCTGATAAAAGATTTAGGGGTGTTGGGGTGTGCTTTGACAAGTTGAAAGCTTCCTTATACATGCCTAGTTAAGCCTTGTTTATGGCTTGTAAATTAATCTTTTGATACATTTGTTTTGGGTGTTTCATCTTGTTCTTTTGGGAACTTGTGGAGGATGGTTTTAGGAGTCTAAAACCATGTTTCATGGTCTGTTTAATTCCTTTAATAAGATTTTATTTCGACTGTCCTATTGGTGAATGTTGCAAGGTTGCATGGGCTTGTGTAAGAGTGATGAGATAATGGGAGTTTTCGAGTGTAAAGTCAGGTTATTTGGTCTTCTTTTGACATGTTGAGAGTGTACATAGAATTCCCAAGTCCTTCAAACATGTCTGGGTGTGTGAGTTGAGTTGGGTGATCAAGTTGCTTGTTGGAAGGAATATTGAAGTTGATATGTGCATTGAGAGAAGCTATTGGAAAAAGGTGTTGCTTCCCCTGTCACTCTGTATCAAGGTCCCATAATGATATCTTAGCAGGAGTATTCTTTAGTTGCTCAACAAGATTGTACTCATTTCCAATTTTTGAATGCAAACGAGGGGGACTTGGTAAGATGGGGTTAGGAAAAGGTAAGGGTGTCGGTATTGGTTTTTGTGGTTGCAATTTTTTTCTAGTGTTATATGTATGAGCAACGGTATTATGACTCAACTGCTATGATACATTATTGTTAGGTGGGTAGAGGATGAATTTGGGTTTTTTTTAAGTGGGGGGTTTGTTTGAAGGTGGATAAAGGATGAGTTGAGGTTGAATAATAGTAACTTCCCTTAGCGAGTGAGAGTATAATGTTGCCTCTTCATCTTCTTTTAAAGACACTAGATAATTATTGTCAATGTTATCCTTTTCTAGCACCATGATATCCTCCCTAGGAGGATAGTTTTTAGGAGAATTACAAACCAAATGTTCTTGACATTCAAGGAGTTGTTCTTCTAAAATGAATTCATCACAAGTAGGGGAATGATCAATGGTTTGATTTTCTTGATTATCAATAGTGGGGATATTAGGGGAAGACTTTATTTGATGGCCATTTTTCCCTAAGATCTCATTCTCTTATTCTATAATATCTACCCTAGTAGTAGAGCTTGTAATATGTTCATCCATGGGTAAATTCTGTAAAGTAGCTTCATCACAAGCAGGGGAGGTATCAAGAGAAGAAAAATTATGATTTCCATGCTTACCAAATAGATCTTCCCAAATGGTAGGCGCATCAGGGAAGGGAGATACAATATTATCATGACTCTTAATAGGTATATTTTCTAGCATCCACCTATCCTCTTTGCATCGAGGAGGAATATTAGGAGAAGGACAATTTTGATTGTCATGGCTATGAAGACTAGGTAAGGTGATGTTTAGAAATGTTTCTATGATCTCATTTTCTTGTTGTCCAATATCTTCCAAAGGGGTATGAGGAGAGGGACAATCAAGACCCTCAATTCTTGTATATTCTTTCACCAAGATACCTTCATCACTAATAGGAGAGGTATTGGGAGAAGAACAAGTATGATTGTTATGATTGTCTGCACTACCATCTTGACCAATGGGAAATGTAATATGAAGGATTGTGTCAATGGTTTGATGATAACTATGACTAACATGTTTCTTAATGACCTCATTGTTGTAATCAAAATTAAACTCATAAGAGGGGATGTTGTAATTATGCAATCCATTTTTAACCATATCAAAGCCACATCTCTTGAAAGAAAACATGCTATCATGAAAAAGTAAAGAAAGTGCAATGCAATGACCAATGTTTAAATTAAATATTCAGATATGAAACAAGGTGATTTGGTGACTACATGATGCAAAAACCTAAAAGATGAAATGTTGTAAATATTTTTTTTGAAATTGAGCAATGCATGAAATGAGCTAATTTAAGCTAGATCTAATAAAATGCATGTTACAAAAACTTAGCCAATTAATAAGGATAGTTAATGGTAGTAAAAAAAGTGTAGAAATAGGGTTTGCAGTGTTGTAAAAGGTAGTTTCAGGGGTGCAAAGGGACTAATTCTCCCAAGGTGGTGAATGAGTCCTAGTGGGGATTTTTTTTAGAATTTTTAGATTCTTTTGATTGATTTTTATGTTTTTTGTGCTGTATGATGCAAACCTAAGATGAAAATGTAGAATTTTAGAATTTTTTAATGATCTAAGATGCAAAAATGCAACCTATATGCACTTTCACTAATGCAAAATTTGAAACCCTAGAATGCAACTGAACTAATGCAAAATGCAATGAAATATTAATGCAAGCACTTTCTAGGATGATGATGGACTCCAAATCAGACAAGAAGGTATTCAAAAAGTAAGTTCACCAAAAATGTGTACTATGGAAATGGAGTGCACAACTTCCCTTATCCACACCTAAAAGGGGAATAAAGGAAGAGGAATCTGATTTCAAAAAGTTCACACTCACAAACAAGTCCTTGAGATTCCAATGCAAAAGGGATTAAAATATATCAAAGGAAATTGTTATTAAGGCTATAAATTGATTAAGATGGTTGACTAATAGTGCAAAACTAAGAAAATGCAAGATGTTTGAAAACACAGTGTAGTATGCAAAAAGACCTAGAAAATGACTTAGAAATGTAGATAAAATGAAACATAAAGTTATAAAATGGAAAGTGTGCACTTGGAAATGTGTTGAAGACTAGAAACAACTCTAAAATTCTGAAAATGCTGATTTTTAGGCTTGGTGGGGCTCATTCGCCATTCTGGATGAATTAGTCCTAGTTCTGGAAAACTACACTGGGGCCTATTTTAGCCAAATAGGTATCCAAATCCACAAAAATATTCAAAAAATAGGTATAGTGGGACTCATATGCCACTAATGGTGTATGATTCCACTTTTAATTTTTTGAAAACTTGAAAGTGGAATTGAAAGCTCTCGGTCTGCTCTCTCTATTCCTCCAAGTGTCCAGATTCAAAACCCTATTTTTCAACACTGTAAGTGACCTTTTGTGGATATTTTTACCTAGCCAACAAGGATATGTCTTCAAAAAGTTTGAAACATATTCTTCAATCATCTCTAAGCCTTCAAGATACCTAGATATGCAAACACACAAAGAAAGAGAGAAAATGTTGAATGTTAGGGAATAAGGGTTTGCCTTGGTCAAACCCCTTTTAGGTAATTAAACCAAATGAAGAAATAAGATGAAGCATGAACATGAAATAATAGAATTATAACTTTTCCACGATGGTATATCTTGGATTTCTTCAACAATGGATGAATAATCTACCATTGAATGCCTTAGAAAACTATCTTGATGACTTAAAATACTAAAACCCTAGCTTGCTTGACTTGAGATAGATAATGAATGATGAATGAATTATGAATTAGGGTTTAAAAGCTTTTTTATATAGGAAATCGACCTAAAATTCCCGTTAATTTGATCTCCAAGGCCAACATGGAGGAAATTTAAACTTAAAACTCAATTTTTTTCGCTCAAACCTCAAAAATGGCCCAAATGGGACTCATTCACCATCTTGGGAGACTTAGTCCCACCTAGATGGGACTCATTCACCCAAAGTGGTGAATGGGTCACACAGGGGCTCTTTTACTAATTGGGATGTCAGCGAATGAAGAATTTTAGTTTATATGTTGATATAGTTAGGTATTTGATCACATTATTCCTTGGGATGATAATATGGGGTCATAGGGGCCTATTAATGATGATGTAAAGGGAAATTAGGGCTAGGGAAACAAATTTAAATGTGAAAGTGTGATTAAATAAACTTTACAACATTAAAATTAGGTCCACATAGCCTAGAAAGGAACAACATCCAATGTGAATGTGTAAAACACATTACAACACTAGATTAAAATTAGGTTTAATTTACAAGCCTTCTAGATTAATATGAGAATGCAATTAAATACATTTTACAACATTGAAGTAGGGAAAAGTTAAGTTAATTTAGCTTAAAATGATCCCAAGACCTAATGTGCATGTGTAAAACACCTCACAACACTAAATCAAGGCATCATTAAGTCCAATTTATCATTAATTACTCCCAAATCAAGCAAGGAAAAGGCATACTTTTTTGGTGTCCAAAAGTATGATAACCATAGATTTTTTCAATGAAAGCATGATGTAATAATTCCCCTACAAATTTGAAAAGAAACAATGATAGAGAAAACATGCAAAAGGATAATGCGATTTTTAGATAGAACATGATAATTGGTTGATTATGCTATATAACAATCTAAAAATGAAATGTTGTAAATGAAAAATTGAAATTAAGCAATGCTATCAATGAAGAAAATTAAGATATTTTCTAATGAAATGAATGAAACATAAGATCAGAAAACTAAAATAGAGATCTAACAATAGCAAACAAAAGCACATAAATGAATTTTTTAATTTTGTAAAATACAGATTTAGGTTTGATATGGGACTAAATTTCCCAAATGGGTGAGTAAGGCCCAGTTAGGGTTTTTCTGTAGATTCAGATAATGAAAAATAGTTAACACAAAATTCATAGAAATCAAGAAAAATAACCTATACAAGGACTAAATCTCCCAGACCTGTGGGAAAATGAGTCCCAAATTAGGGTTTTTACACCAAATTTAGAAAATTTTGAGTTGATTCTAACATTTCTAACTTGTATGTTGACTTGATTGTTTATAATTATAGAATTTTAGTGAGATTAAATGGTTTAAGATGAAAAAACGTAACCTATATGCACTTTTCACTAATGCAATATTTAGAAGCCCAAAATGAAAATTAACTAATGGGTGATCCCACAATAGTGGTTTATAATTTTTGGCCAAACTGGACATTGAAATTATTATTTTTAACTAAATCTTCACATTCGGGCACCTATAGTAGCTAAACTGTGAAGAATTTGAAGATGATGCAAACTAGAGTCTCATCACATTTTTCCTGTAGATTCTAAAAATATATTTTTTAAAATTTTTGGAATCAGATTGCACTTCTTTTTCCATCTCGCATGAAAACTGGTTTTTTTCAGAAAACAACATTTTTAAAAAGTGACGCACATCATATAGAGCATAACTATTTTTCCATGAAGGATAAAATTCTAATTCTTTCAAATTTGGATTTGTAACTTCGATATCTAGTGCTTCCACTTCGTTAGATGGTTTTTTATTTAATTTTTTTTCTTTAATCAAGTTTTGAAGTCAAACCATTTACAATTTAGACATAGCACGACCGTATAACGCATAACTTTTTTTGTATATATCGAAATTCAATTTTTTTTCTTGGATCAAAGACTTCAATATCTGGTGCACTCATATTTTTCAAAAAAAAAATTGATAATCTGTTATTTTTCCACATGTGCAAAACAAAGACCTTCATTTTTTATGAAAAACCTATGTTTAATAAAACTAAAAAAACAAATATATAATAAAACCAAAAAATATTAAAATTATATTCATTGGATAGCTCATTCTGAGGACTACCTAATTCCAATTGGGTTTGTGAAGATTCCTCCATTTTCATCCTCAACCCGAGCTTCGAAGTGCCAAAATTTAGGTTTTTTGTGTGTCTCAGGGAGGGGATGAGGATTTAGGGGGGTTCGTACGAACCCCTAGGGGTTCAAGTGAACCTCTTCAAGGGGGTCCGCTCGAACCCCTTTCATATGCATTTTTTTTTTTGGTGGCAAAAATTTTAAGGGGTTCGCTCGAACCCAGGTTCGATCAAACCCATTTGTAGCTCGTTTGAGCTTATAGGTTTGTACGAACCCCCAAAATCCCTTTTTTTGCCATGGGGTCATTTTTTCTTAGTTTTCCTTCCTCCATAAAATTGTAAACCACTATTGTGGCTTCACCCTAATGTAAGATCTAGTGCAAAGTTAATGTAAGCTAGATATAGGATTGAAATGCTCTCTAAATCAAAAATAAAAGGTTCCAAAGGTTGAGTTCACCAAAATGAAATGATTGGAAATAGGATGTTCCATCTTTTAGGAGATGGAAAAATTAGGGGACCTATTTCACACCTCACTTCATTAGAAAACCCTAGAGATTCCAACCAAGTGAGTCAATTGAGGGAAGGGGCTGCTACAAGGTTTCCTTAGGTGTGATTAAATGGAGCATTCATGATTAAATGAAGCTTCTAAGGAGAAATGTAAACATGAAGACACTAAACCCTAGAAACTTAAAATATGAAATTAGATCACTAAAAAGAAATATTTAGAAAGGTAAATGGAGAAATGGAGATGACTAAAAAAGGCCTAAAAAACCCTAAAAATTACTAATTTTGAGGTGTACTAGGATTCATATGCCAGATTGGGTGACTTATTCCTAGTTTAGTATTTTTGGGAAGAATCTATAAACTTCTAGTGACTGATCAAAATCCTCTAAAAGCTAGTAAAATGGCTATATAGGGACTCATACACCCAAGGTGGTAATTTATTTCCATTCACATAAATCTACAAAACACACATCACAAGAGAGAGAGAGATGTTTTTGTTAGTGGATGGGGGTCTGCCTCAGTCAGACCCCATTTGAGTAATTCAACTTTGAAATGAATTGAAATAACATGAAGGGATGATGAATGAAAAAATGAATGTATCAACTCACCAAACCTTGTTGGATCCTTGGAGTGTAAATTTGTAACTTGTATTAATTGGCTTAAATGGATTTAGATCTTGATCACAACACTTGATATGGCTTTGAATGCTTGAACTTGGATAAAAAATGCTACATCAACATGTTAGCTCACAAACACACATGATACATGAATACCTTGACATGATGCTTGAATCTTGAATTGATGCTCCAAAATGCTTGATAATTAGCTCTTGATTGTTCTTGAATTCCATTGAATTCTCTTGAATAATCTTGAATGCTCTTGAAAATATTTTTTGAAAGCTCTAGATCTAGGTGAAACTCTCTTGCTTGAAGATTCCTAGTTAAATAATGATTCAAAACTTTAGTTATATAGGAATTCCATCTAATTTACCATTTATTAGATCCCAAATGCCAACATTCATAAAATTTGAATTGAAAACCTTGATTTCTCACTCAAAACCCTAAAAAGGGGAAAAATGGGACTCATACACCCAAGGTGGCATATGGGTCCCACCCTAGCTTTTTGGGTTGATGAAATGTGAAGGGGTTAGAATATTAAGTGTATTAATTGAATTTGTTGAGATTTAAATTGAAATAATCCTTGGGATATGTAATAAAGGGTCTTAGGGGCCAATTGACAATTATTTGAAGGTCATAAATCTAAGAGGGCCCAAAAATTAGTATGAAGATGTAAATAAATACACTTTACAACACTAAATTAAGGTAAAATTAGGTCTATTTAGTTTACAAGGGCTTTAAACTTAATGTGAATGTGTAAAACACATTACAACACTAAATCAAGACATTATTAGGCTTAGTTTAATATTAATTATTCCCAAATTAAGTGTGAACAAGGGATACAATTTCCAAGAGTGCTATATCTTTGTATTTCAATTCATTCTTGCATAATGGACTTGTGTATTGGTAATGTATGGAAGTCCCTAATTTATTTATTTGATGTCTCAAGTTGTGTGTTTCATAATGATCTTAATGCAATAGAACATAATCATGCTTAACCGACCCCTAATGAATGTCCTCGTGAAGTTTAAATCTTAGTTGAAGATGACGAAAGCATGCATAATTTCATACATAATTGTCTTGACAACCTTGATAAAAATGCATAATTTTACCCCTCCATGCAACAACCAACACCTCCTATTATTCCATCACTAGAGATGTTTGGTAGTTTACATCTTGAGATTAAATCACAAACCAAGGCTAAACCTCTTACCATGAGTGAGCCTAATCTCTTTAACTAAGTGCATACTCATATATCCTATCCTAACAAAGTCACCAACACACCCATCAACCTAGAAGAGACTTATGGCCAAGGCTTTAATATATTAACCAAGGAATAATGTGTCATAACAAATAAACATGAGATTCATAAATTGTTAGAACAAATACCAATTTATGATACTAAAGGACTAGGATATCAAGATCCTCCTCCCTCTACATATTCCAAGGAAACAAGTGTCCTTCATAATGAAAAAATACCTCACAAGGATGATAGGATTATTTTGGATCCTCCTCCTCTGAATCCATCTCAACAAGCTACTCAAACAAGTAAGAAATATAAACCTTATAAATTCAAATAATTGTCATTCCTACATACTAAAACATAAATTGAATGACAAATGGAACATCTTCTCCACCTAGGATGGATTAAATTGTCACCTATCAATAGAAACAAAAAAGTAATAGTACAAACAAGAATTATTGTGCATATCTTCTAAAGAACTCTTGGGAATATTACTGACAAGTTTCATGCCTTAAAGATGATATTGAATGATTTTATTCCTCTTGACAATTCTTACGACCACATAATTGGATAGCAATTGCATGAACTTTTCTCCTTTCCATGTGATAGTTGTAGGATCATAAGATACTCACTATTACATATTTTACATTTATTGCAAATCATTTTCTATATTGCAAGGAGCTCATTATCACCACTTATCTCTACTTTTCCTTGTCTTACACTTAGTGGGGGCAAGGAGTTAGATATCCTTGTCCTAGTTTGGAACTTGATGTTGTCCCTTTGGCTAGTTGTCTGCCTTTCACATATGATGAGCAAGATTGGGATGAGAACGGATTTCTATAGGCTAGCTCAAATGTGCCTTACTAGTCTTGTCTCTTTTTCTTTTCATGTTCTTTGTGTGATTGCATGTACATAATTTGATGCCCTGTACTATTATGTTTTGCATGTCTTTATGTTCATTCCTCTATTTATATCTATATTCTTTGATATGTTGTAAACCTTTATCTTTTTCATTTGTCATGTTTTCCTTTTGGGTTGACATAAGGAATTGAAACATTTAGGTCTCTTCCATGTTGACTCAAAATATTTTTCATTTATTTTCGCTCTTTATGTGCCATTATTCTTGTTCAATGAGTTATTTTGGGAATGATGATGTTTTTGATCTCTATAATATCATTGTAGAAAAGACATACATTGACCCTAAATTTGTGGATCCGTTATATGTTTGGGATTTCATTTGGCAGCAACCCAGGTTCTTTTTCACATGATGTAGGTTCATTTATAACTATGTGCTTGATGTAGGGCTTTCCAAATAACCTATCATGTTTTCTTTACTATTTAGCAATTATCATTTGATACTTTAAAGTAATTTCTCACAGTGCAGTGTTTAGAAATTTCTTTAAAGTGGGGCAATACATTGTCATTATCATTTTTATTTTTTTTACTATACCTCATGTTTCATAGTGTGGTCTTCTTACTTCATGTGATGTGTCTTCTTCTTGGTGGTTTCATTAGGTTGGATGTCCTCCAAGAGTATGACCTTTCTTAGCATACAAAATTCCTCTTAGTGGTGATGGTATGCATTGCATTCCCTAAGTTGTGAATCTTTTATCCTACTCTTTTCCTCTCTTGGAGACATTAGGCACAATGTTCCCTAAGAGGATACCTTACATGAACTAAGAAAAACCATTTTGAACATGTCCTATATTATTTGTATTTTGTTCATAAGTGTTTAGCATAACACAACTTGCTAATCTTGTGAAGCTCAAATTTACAACCCTATTTCATGGCCATCAAGCATAGCACACCTTGCTTGCCATTGGGGCAATGTTTGTTCATGAATGTTTAGCATAACACAACTTGCTAAGCCTTATGAACCTCAAAGTTCATATTGTGTGGTGCCTTGTCAAAGTTACTAGGTTGTATAACTTTGGTATGGTTATGTGAACCTAATAAGATTCTCTCATTCACCACTTTTGGGTGCTCACCTAGTGGATAACAAATTTCACTAGCCCATGTGAGCGTGAATTGTTATTTACATAGTGAATAGTGGTTTTCACTTGTAAATGTTTTTTGGAAAAACAACTAAGGCTTGATCCACATTGAGTTGGAAAAAAATTTGAGGCTTGATCCACCCCTTTTCCTTTTTCTTTTCTTTTTTTCTTTTCTTTGAATCTTTGACATTGTATGATTGAGCATCTTTTTACTGCTGCATATATATGTTTAACATGGGCATGTGTCTCCTTGTGCCTTTGTTGGTTTTTCCATGAGATCTTAGATCTTGTAGGCTTGATCATCCTCCTTCACCTTGCTCATCTTTTCTTTCCAATAGTTGTGCAATTAGACCTCCCTTGATTGTCTACTTTAGTGTGAGTTTGATGCAAGGCCGTCCTTTCACTAAAGTGGGGGCTAAATGTAGTGTATACAAATGTACTCCTTTACATTTTCACACTCTGTTTGGGCCCTCCTAATTAAATTGGACTTAATTATACCTTAATAAGCCCTATTTTACATATACAAGCCTAATGAATTACATTTTCTGAAGGGGAAATCCAACAATAATTAATGCCAATACATAACACTTTACCTTGGGCAATGTGTGTTCAATTAATAGAGACCTAGGATCATTCACCCATGGGAAAATGGGTCCTCCCTAGTCCTTTGAACCTAAATTTAAAATATGTTTTTGGCAGTCTTATAAGGTTCTCGAATCCATATTTCAATGTCAACTTGTAATATTTGAATTTCTAAAAATGAAGGATACATGTCTATAAATACAAGGTTATTTCATCATTTCAAATCCTAGAAAAAGAAAGAATTCAAGAGATTTTCAAGAGAACTTCAAGAGAATTTTCAATTGAGAAAAAGTATAGAAAATTTGATGATCAAGAGCATTCAAGAGTAGAATTATTAGATATTTACTGTAACATTTAATATCCAATCATCATGTCAAATTCTTCTTGCATCATGCATGTTTTTGGAGCTAACATTGTGATGTAGGTTTCAAGATCAAGTTCAAGCATTCAAACCATTATTTCAAGTATCAAAGATCCACATCCATTGAATCCATTTCATGCAAGTTTCAAAACTTTTAAGATCTACATTCAAAGATTCATCTAAGGGTTTGTTGAATGGGAACATAGATTTTTTCATTCATCATGCCTTCTTTCATGATTTATTTCAATTGAAGGTTTGATTACCAAAACGCGGTTTTATTGAGGAAAATCCCCATTCACCAAAAACAAATATTTTTTCTCTCTTGTGTTTGTGTTGTAGATCTAGGTTAAAGAAGAATTGAAGAGCTCTTGAAGTGCAAGATTGGAAAAAATTTCAAAGTTTTCAAAGTTGTCAAAGTTGTTGTCAAATCATAGAATCTCATCTACAAATCTAATTTCTAACTTTCTGACACTGAAACCTGGACAAATCAAAAGACATAGATGAGTAACATAGGTTCCCAAAAGTTGCTAAAAAACCTTGAAAAAAGACCCATTCGCCCATAGGTGAATGAGTCTTAGATAGTCTCTTGAAAGTGAGTTTTGGTGACTAGTAAACATCATTCTACCCTTCTTAGATCTACAATAAGTTTTTTCTATTAATATTGAGCCGTATATTATTATTTCAATTTTGAGTTGGTATAATTAGGCTGATTTTATTTTATTTTCTCTCCCAAAAGTGTTGTTTGAACTTGACCCCCATCCTCAAGCATAAGGAAATTAGTAGATTCTTATATTGAGTTGATTCACCTAAGGGTTGTTAGTCAATTATTTGTGGGAATCTCATTTCCTAATGAATATAGAAAGATAGGTCCATCATAACCTTACTCTATGTTCCATATTGGTAGGTGAACCCACAAAATTGGTTTACAATTAGAGTGAGGAAGGAAAAGTTGAAAAAAATGACCCCATTCCAAAAAAAATCATTTTTGGGGTTCAAGCGAACTAATAGGTTCGAACAAACCAAAATAGGGTTCGCTAGAACCTAGGTTCGAGCGAACCCATTAAATGAAAGTTCTCACCATCCTGCCAAAAAATAATGAAAAACCCTTTTTGAACGGGGGTTCGAATGAACCCTTGTTCACTTGAACCCTTGGGGGTTCACTCGAACCCCCCTAGTTCGAGAGAACCCCCCTTTTCCCACCTTTTTGCTCTTTGGCACCAAAAAAATTAGAATTTTTTCCCTTCAGAGCTTGGGTTGAGGATGAAAATGGAGGAGACTTCACAAACCCAACTGAAATCAGGTAGTCCTCAAAATGAGCTATCCAATAACTATAATTTTAATATGTTTTGGTTTTATTATGTATCTATTTTTTTAGTTTTATTAAACATAGGTTTTTCACTGAAAATCAAGCTATTTGTTCTGTACATGTGGAAAAATAGAAAATTATCAAAAAAGAATTGCAAAATATGAGTGCACTAGATATTGAAGTCGTTGATCCAACAATTTTTTTTTGAATTTTGATACATACAAAAAAAGTTACCTATTATACAGTCCGCCTATGTCTAAATTGTAATTGGTTTGACTTTGAAACTTGATTAAAGAAAAAATATTCAATAAAAAAATATCTAACCAATTGGAAGCACTAGATATCAGAGTTACAAATCTAAATTCAAAAGAATTAGAATTCTATCCTTCATGGAAAGAAATTTATGCGTTATACGGTGAGTGTCACTTCTTAAAAATGATGTTTTCTAAAAAAACTAGTTTTCAAAGAAGATGGAAAAAGAAGTGCAATCTGATTCCAAAAAAATTGAAAAAATATATTTAGAATCTACAAACAAAATGTCACAAATCACTAGTTCGCATCATCTTCAAATTCCTCATGGTTTAGCAGCTATAGGTGCCCAAAAGTGAATATTTAGTTAGAAAAAAATATTTCAGTGTCTAGTTTGGCCAAAATTTGTAAACTAGTATTGTGGGATCACCCTGGTGAACCTATTTTTGTTTATTTCACCTCTGAACAAAAATTCAAAGGATCTGCTAAGCGTTTCAGATCTGAGGTGTGTTTAAGCTATTGATTTGATAGAAAGTAGGAAAATCAATAAATGACAAGGGAGGTGGAGAGAGAACTTACAAGTGGTCATCTATTTTGAAGCTCCCTTCAAAGCTCCACATGATCAATTTGCACACAAGGAAAACAAGGAAAATATTGGTGTGGTTTTAGTGCTTTCTATAATCAAACCCCCATTTTTTTGTTTCCAACTCCATGAACCACCAAATAAATAGAGAGAATAATAGACACAAAGAAAATTAGACACAATATTGATAAGAGAAAACCCCACTCGAGAGGAGAACCCATATAATGAGATAAAGACACAAAGTGATAAAAGAAAACCCCACTCAAGGGGGAGAACCTGTATCATGAGATAAGGAAACACTAGATAATGTTCTAGAAAATGGATAAGAATCAATATAGTTTTACAAATAGTTTGTGGCTCCCTTATAGATTGATAGATGCAATGTTGAGCACTTGCAAGACAGCTTTGGTTGTTGGATAGACTTTAGTCTAGCAAAGCTTTGCCATAGAAATGAGATGGAGAAGAGAAGAGGAATAAGAGAAATTTAGAGTTATATAATGTTAGAATTAATTAGAATGAGAGTGAAATGAATTTTTTTGTTCAACTGCATAGGTAGGAAGAGTCGTTACTCTAAAAAATCTACCATAGGGACACGTGTCATGAGTCAAATATTTTGAGATTCCTTGTTTGAACTCATGAAAGTGCATGGATGCTAACACATTGTGTAGACATTCATGTGCCTTATAAGAATTCAACTCGTCATTGCATGGGAAACAAGGTGGCAGATTGTTGTCACTTCGTCAATGGTCCTTATGAAGTTAAAATTCCAAATTTTTGACTCATAAGGTTCTTGTCATAAATGTGGCTAGGTGTCATAAATGCAATACCCAAATGCACAAATATGACTATTTGCAAAAGGGTTTAAATTTTTTTCTCTATATTCTTCTTGGCTTGCAACCTAGTGATGAGTGTTATGATCCTATGCCTCTATTTTTCTTAGTTTTTGGATTTTATGGTTTTTTTGGTTTCCTAAATTTTTGAAAGGCCAAGTTTAGAAAAAATAGAAAGATTACAAAACAAATTGGATAGAAAGGACAAGATCACCTTTTTTCTTCAAGTGGAGAGATTCTAATCTAACAATGAAAAACACAACAAAACACATGTTGAGAAACAATCCTAAAATTATTCAAGTGGGAGTGTCAATGCTTGTGGGCCCACATATACATTTTCTATTAAGTGATGGATAGCTAAGAAATGTAATATTATTTAAAAATTATGTACTTATTACCTTGGAGGCCAAATCCTCATAAAAAATTAGCTATATCTTGTCACTTTGAAAGAATATTGTGAGTAACCTCTCATCTCTACTCAATATGCAATACACTACAAGGAAGAAAAACCAAAGGTTTTAAACTAGGCTATGAGATTATCTAAGGGTATCCTCAATATACCACAAGGGCACATGAGGCTTATTCCATAAAATTGAAAGTGAAATTACACAAAAAAATTGGGAGAAGAGGGTAAACCACCCTTCTTCACTTCTCCAAAGTATAATTTTTTTGAGAGATTAGCTTGAATGAAAAAATTTCCCATGTCTTTCAATTCTACCCACACTCTTTATACTCTAATATAATACTCAAGTTGAGGTCATCCCCTTGGTGATAAAATCCAAGTAAGGCCCCTAGAAAAAAAATTGGGAAGAAGTTATGTGTCCAATTAAAAAGGTCATATAAGTGTGTGAGAGAAGAGCAGACACACTATTGATTGACCAAATTGACATATGAAGGTATATTTTAATTTCACAAAATAATGATTTGGAAAAAATAATAAAACAAACAAAGCAAACACAAATAAATAATGGTTTGTAATAAAATCCTTCTTGAGGTTGTTCTACAAAATCATTCCACACTAGAAGTCTTAGAGTTATTGTTCTTTATATGTGTGAAAAGGAAAAATTTCAAGGTTTGATGTTACATTTAAAAAATTATTCAAAATATAAAGTAAAATATTGGAAAATAAAAAATCTAGAGTGAATCATTAGATTATTCAAAAAAATTGATAATTTTTTTGAAATCAAATTTTTATTTCATATACTAAAGTTATGATCATCTGAAATTTTGAAATGAAATACTTAATTTGAAAATATATACCTAATTATTGATGTACTATTTATAAACACAACTTAATCCATTGTGTTAGTCATGGAACTAGCTTTACAATGCCCTTTAAGAGGTCAAAAATGGATTAGTTTTATAAAATTTATGATCATTTTAGTGTAGGTACTTAGGTTTTTAATGTTCAGAAAGCATAGGGTGTAGGAATTTAGCCCCTTTATCCTTTTTTTTGGTCACCAATGTGACTAAGGGCTAGACTCTATGTTTAAGGAAATTGAGGCAAAGCACCGAGCCTCACATGACCAAGGCCTAGGGGTCCAATGTAACTAGGGCTAAAGGGAAACAACAAAGATCTTGGTCACTCATGTGTCCTAGGGCCGAATAATTGTAAAATTATATTAAATTAAAAAATTTGGAAAACACTTTTTACTACTAGTTATGTAATATATACCTATTATCATATATACGCTCACATATTTTTATGAACATATCTTTATAAAATGTATATATCGTAGGTTTTTTTTATGGTATAGTGTTTATGTGTGTATTGTAGGGTGAACCTATGTATATATCAAGGGCTGCAAGGGGAATGGATAAATAGATATTATGGGTTGTGCAAATACATAATGAGTATAGGGTGATCCCACAATAGTGGTTTACAATTTTTGGCCAAACTGGACACTGAAATATTTTTTTTTAACTAAATCTTCACTTTCGGGCACATATAGCTAAACCGTGAAGAATTTGAAGATGATGCAAACTAGAGTTTCGTGAAATTTTGTCTGTAGATTCTAAATATATTTTTTTCAAAATTTTTGGAATCATATTGCAATTCCTTTTTCATCTCCCTTGAAAACTAGTTTTTTTCATAAAACAACATTTTTAAAAAGTGACGTTCACCGTATAATGCATAATTTTTTTTCCATGAAGGATAAAATTATAATTCTTTTGAATTTATATTTTTAACTCTGATATCTAGTGCTTCCACTTGGTTAGATAGTATTTTATTGAATATTTTTCTTTAATCAAGTTTTGAAGTCAAACCAATTACAATTCAGACATAGCGCGACCGTATAACGCGTAACTATTTTTGTATGTATCAAAATTCAATTTTTTTCTTTTTGTTTGATTAAGGACTTCAATATATGGTGCACTCATACTTTTCAAAAAAAAAAATTGATAATGTGCTATTTTTCCACATGTGCAGAATAGAGAGCTTGATTTTCAGTGAAAAACCTACATTCACAAGAAATAAAAAAATAAATATAATAATAAAATTAAATTTATTTAAAATTATACTTTTTGGGAAGCTTATAATAAGGACTACATACATACAAAAAATAAATTTTAAATGAATTCGTTTGATCCCCCAAAAGGTAAATCAAAAGTGGTTTTTTTTCAACATTTTGATCGGTGTAAAGGAGACTATGTTATAGGTATGGTTTAAAACTAGCGGGGTTTTATCCAAGGGGGTTTGATCTAAGGTAGTTTGATCAAACTCTCTTCAATTGGAATTCTTTAAATGGAACTTTTTAAGGCTTAAATCATTATATCTTCTAAAAATATGTGATTTTAGCAAAAATCAGAATCTCCCAGAAATTGTAAACTAGCTTTGTGGGATCACCCTATATCATAATTTTTATGTATATATACATATAAATTTTGGAGTTAACCATTATGTATACTACAAGGGAAGGTCTTATTTTATCTATATTTACTGATGTGTGAAGAATGTATATATGTAATATATGCAATGTGTATATTGAAAGTAAAAAATCTTAAATGTCATATATAGTGAATATATATTAAAAAATATATAAAAGACATCATATAGTATGGTACAACCTTTTATTGTATAGATGTATGGCCATACATAATATGTAGGCATGTATGGCTTACATATTATGTATGGTTGTATAGAATACCATACCATTGAAACCCTACATGCCTTGCAAAAGTATATAATTTTTCCTACAACCAAAAATATGGTGTTATATATGATTTTTTCACAACCCTTATAGATATATTTGTAATATCTATTATGCACTAGGAGGCTCCCAAAATATGTTGATCTTCAAAACCACTTAAAAATACAAGACACTTGCAAAAACGAAAACACCAAAACCTTCCATACAATAGACTGAGTTAATGGGTTAGTGTGTTCATGTTAGATTCATGAGAATGAAAGCAATCAAAAATAGAGACAAAAATAAAGAAATTGGAAGAAATAAACAATCAATCAAATCTTATTATCAAATTCACTACAAACCTCAAGGTGAGCTTACTATAGTGACATGTTCATGAATGGATGTGGACACAACTTAGTAGCATAACATTATGACATTCTAATAATAAATTTGATAGAGTAAACTTGCATAAAGACTCAATATGAAAATGATGAGATAATGAATTATGAGGGTATTTCTAGATTTGCATGAAAATAAATAAAATATGAGGATAAGAACAAAGACTTGTAGCTAACTAAATTGATTATGGAATGAATTCATGAAAATGAAGAAGATAACTCAACTTATAATAAAAAAATTGTCATTTTGAGCTCGTAGTGGGGATAATAATGAATTTTATAATTTTTTTGAAAGATAAATGAGAAGAAGTTTCCATTAGAAGATGGAGTTAACTGGTGAGGCGAGAAACATAAATTTTATTTTGTTAAAAATTGATAATTAGCTCTCATTAATTAATTAATTAATTAATTATTATTTGATTAATCAATAAATAGCTAATGGTAAATTATGTGATAAATGTCTTTTAATATTTCAATTCTTTTCATTTTTCCCAAATTCAATAAATGTCTATTCAGCAGCTTCAGTCCAATAGTTTGGAGTGCGTTCAAAAGAGCTTAGAGTGCATGTACACTGTCTGGCAATCAGATTTGTCAAGAGCTGATAAACGTAGCACATTTGCTGGCATGTGGCATGGAGCATTGAGTTTGGAGTGCGTTCAAAAGAGCTTAGAGTGCATGTACACAGTCTGGCAATCAGATTTGTCCAGAGCTGATAGACGTAGCACTGTTGTTGTGGCATGGAGCTTTGTGAGTGTGAATGGGAAGCCAGGCCAGAGTAGTACAGTTGATGTGACAGATTCATGCTATGGCGTCAGAGATTATGTCAGGAGTGGAATCAATAATTTCCATGCCCATATAATATGGTTTGGATAGACCTTGTTAGCAGGATAACCAGCCCAGCGGAAGAATGATTGTACGATGTTCTGTTGCTTTCAAAGGGTGGACATTCCTCCTCAAATGTTGGTAGTGTACTTTCCTTCCGTAAATGATGACACCTCGGCTCGAATCCAGTTGACACAACAAAGCTCCGAACAGTATCTTGATTTGATGTGTCTAAGATGCCTGTCATTGTCTATTTCTTGTTGCTCGCATTTCAATCATTTTGAGCGCAAACTATATTTCATTTGTCAAATTTGCGTCAATCGGAAGTGGAATGGACTCGGACTCAAACTCCACAAACTTTAAAAAGCATTGGGAGTATCATGTTTAATTTTTTAGCTTACTCAAAACAAAAAAAACATCTAAGAGTTTTTGTTCAAGAAAATACTGGTCAATACCCAAGGTGTAGTCACAGCAAAAGCTTTCAATCTGTTCTCTGTTTTTAATGATTAATGTTCATGGTTGATGCGATGCAGTTTTGAGTGCGTGCCGCACTGCATAAGATTTAATGAAGGTCATTTTACGCAGTGTACAAATTCAGAGCTCGTTAATGGTGAATGCGAATATTCTGGATTTAGCATAGACTTCAAGTTTTTGTGGATTAACTTTGAGCAGTGTCAATTTATTGTCTGATGTATTGATTTGATGTTCCAAATAATAATATTATAATTTGATTAGTTGTGGTTCTTAATATCTTTGAACAAAGATGGTATTTAAATATTTTTCTGGATAAGTTGTCATATCTTAGTTTAAGGTTGAATTCTTCCAGGTAAAGTTCTAGATAGACTAGTTTTATAAGCTTGGATAAATATTCAAAGATATTTTAATCTAAATGCTTGTAGAATGATTGCTTTATAATAATTAAATGATTTTTGGACGTGTGTAATTGTAGAGACGAATATATTTAAATATCAAAACATAATTATCTATTATATAAATGTGTATCTAGTTGCTTACTAATAATTAATGGAAAAGAATGGGTGTTTGGGGAATTAGAATTTGAAGATTTAAATTTTGGAGTCAATCTAATTTCCTCATGATCAAATCTAAGCACCACAAAATTGACCAAGTATATAAGGAAATTCAAATCTCAAGAATCGGAATTGGTCCATGGATATGTGGGCTAATAATAGAGAAAATATGTGAAAATGGTTGTAAAAAGCTAGGAAAATGTCGAATGTATAGGAATGTCCATAAGTAAGAATAAATGGGAGTGGATAGTGACTGTGAATGTGTCACACTTAGCACAAGAACATGTCACTTGTCAATATATAATTGTATTAAGTCATTTCATCAAAATGGGCAAAATGGGCAAAAACTAAATGGAAATTGACATGGGAATGCATCAGCATTATAAGTGAATATCAATAATATTTATTGAAATTAATTATTTTAATAAGATTATATCATTATGTTAGATTGGTTTATAATATTTTTTAAAAATAAATTTATCTTCTAAGTACTTAATTTGTGCATATGTTTATACTCATAATTGATATGTGAGATTGGTTTATAATTTTTTTTATAAATATTTTTTATATTCTAATTATTTAATTTTATATTTGCAAGGGATAAAGTGCATACATTTATACTCATTATTGAGATCATTGTAAATGTATAATTATACTATTCTACTTGTTTCTTTGGCACATAAAAACAACCTTAGGTTGGTTAGTCAATCATCACTTTAGCCTTCAATGGTTTGTATTTCCCCCCTTTAATTTTCCCCCTTTATGGAAATTCTCTTACCTCGGACTATACAATAGATATTGTATTATCCCTTAAACTAGGCAGTAACATGCTATAGTCCATCCCAATTTTATATTCAATATATGTCACCTTGAGTTGACACCTTTAGAATCAAACAATTTCTCATTGCCTTTCCCTCTAAAGCATCTTGATTTGAATATTTAGGATCATGTATTTATAAATGGTCTTAAATTAGTATTACTTATCAAATGATCAAAACATATGTGATGAGGACGCAGCCCGAGACATAGAAAATAACCCACAAACAAGAGAATAATTTTATTATTCAGAAAATGGAGCTTCTTACATGCAGAGGATCTCAAATCTCCAAGTTCTACAACACATGCAAGTTACAGAAAGCTACAGAATCACCCTTTCGCAATATGCGAGCTTGTCCCTAAAAAGCTACCCAAAAATTAAAAACCCGCCCATAAATAGAGCTCCTCTTTAGTTTGGAGCCAAAACAACATTCAAATTTGAGTTTAGGCAGTTTGGTGCCAAAAAATTACAACTTGAAGTTCAAATTTCAAAAGAACATTTGCAATTGTATATTTTAGAAAGTGGCCAACTTCCCGAGGCCATAACTTTTGATCCATGACTCCGATTCATGAACCGTTTGACCGTTGGAAAGGTCTCGAAGTCAATAATGTGCTCAAAATATGCTACACCAATTTCGGCAAGTTTCAAGGCCATCTGGAACTCTAAGTGCCTCAAATCTAACTCGAAGATTTTAGGTGCAAATCTGGGAAACTAAAACTGCAATATCTTTCAACCCAGGAATAGAAAATAAAAACAGTAAATTGAGAATTTTATTATGATGAAAAAGTTATCAAAAATGTAAAACATCTAAAAACTGAGAAACTTGAAATTGAACTATTTTTGGGTGATGCAAGATTGCCCTTACACCACTGGATGCCCCTGCATCAAACACCCAGGGTAATTTGAGAAGTGACCCATCACGTCTCAGATGGTTGAGGAAAGCCCAACTGGTCAACCGTTGCCTTAGATAACCAGGATGAATCTTCCACAGGCCTTCCTCTCCATTTCACCAGATATTCTTCATACTGCCTATTTCTAGTACTCCTTCCCACACGACTATCCAAGATTGCTTCAATCTCCTCCCTTTCTGAAGTGAGTGTTGGAATGCCATACTACCCTATTGCTGGTACTTCCTCCATTCCACCTTCATGATACTCTATCAAATTTGAAATGTTGAACACAGGGGAAATGTTGATTCCATCAAGCAACTCTACCTCATATGCATTCCCTAAATCATGCTTCTTCAAAATCTTATAGGGACCAAATTTTTTCATCTTCAATTTGTTATAGGTTCCCAGAAAAAACCTTTCTTTCCTCAAGTGGACCATTACTTCATCACCAGTCTGAAACTCCTTATTCCTCCTTTTCTGATCTGCCTTAGCCTTATATTGCATATTCATCTTATTAATGTGTTCTCGTACCTTC